>JAOWBW010000276.1:873316-1283834 GCA_026119855.1 Campanula takesimana
TCCACGTTGCCGAGGGGCTCTGTAGACACCCCGCCTTGGACCGCTCACCCCAATTGCACATTTGATCTTGTGTTTCTCCCCATTTTAAGTGTTTCTCGTTAGCTTCTGTCACTTCCGTTAAGTTCCTGACTGACTTCGTTAAGTCCAGGGACTAAACTGAATGACAGGGCTGACTTCCAGTCCATTCTGTCAAAATTACCTTCTCTGAGTCGCGCGCCTCCGACAGGAGGAGCCAGGCCGCGCGCGCCTCCCGCCCCCAAAGCAGGAAGCGCGCGCCTCTGGGCGTCAGTTACAGATTTCTGGCTAGGATTCCCTCCCTTGCTCAATTTACAAGATTTTGCCCGGGAAGGATTTCTTGGTGACTGAGTTTTGGCACCAAAAACACCCCTCTTTCACCTATAAAAACCTCTCTTTACCTCCATTTTCAAGGATCAAAAACATCGAATGAGGACCGAAGATTGAACTTACAAAAACTATACCAAATCACTTTCTAAAGGTTCTCCAAGGATCTCATCAAGCAATTTGAAGTTCTTCAAATTGTAGGTAAAAGTCCATATTTTCCTTTCTTTTTTACTTCATCTCCTCTCTCTCTTTTTACTTTAATCAAATGTGCAATCACCCAATCATTTTGGGACATGACTCTAATGATCACCTCATCTCATTGAGGTTGGTTAAGGAGTTATCTCCTACATTCCAAATCCTATTTTAAATCCCCCTTTTTATGACTTAAAGAAGAAGAAGAAGAACATTTTCATTCATGTAAGATTTGATCAAGCAAGACCAACGTAGTTGGGCGAGATGGGTGTTTTCGGTACTTCCCATCTCGTAATCTAACCCCCGAACCTCAAAACAAAGAATCTCTGTTTTCGTAATCAAACTTAGGCTACAATCAATAGGTTTTTCTTATGTTCCTCAAATAGGCGACTCAAAACAGGAGGTACGACTCTAAAAACAAGTTAGACATCCTAGGATAATTCACCGCGCTAGCCAAGCCGTGGTTCCCCGGGGTATCTACAGTGGCGACTCCGCTGGGGATATATTTTGGTTAAACTTGCATTCTGATTGAAATCTACATCTTTTCTGGGCATTCTGTTTCCTGATGGGGGAGGCCGCGCGCGTCTTGCCTTTTAAGCCTAAAGCGCGCGCATCCCGCATCAAGACACCAGAATCGCCCACTTCTTCATGTTCTTCATCTTCTTCTTCGTTATTCTGCACTAATCACTTCTGCAGGGGTTACAATATGAACATAGGACCAGGGCAATCCCCTGAGTCCAAAGTCTGACATTCTGACAGGTGTTGGCCCCAGAAGCGCGCGCCTCCCAAGCATTGCGCCATGCGCGCGCGTCCCACATCAACACTCAGAGGCGCACGCTTCTGGGTTGATTTCTAGAACAGAGACAGTTTTCAGTGACTGAGCAGAACAGTGGGTGTGGGCACAGTTGCCTGCATCAGAACAGAATTGAACCCTCGGACTGTTTTAATTTTGTGTTTTATTTTACCGGTCACACGGGTGATTCGGGAGTTGTAATTTTATGTGCTTATGTGTTTTGTGTGTTTTTCTTTCTTTTCAAAAAAAAAAAATATATAAAAAAAAATAAAATTTGTCACTTGTTAGACCTCACACTACATGCACATATTCCTATGAACTGCTCACTATCGAGTCGCACAAGTCCAACCCCAAACCCGTCGAGGCCCGTCCTAGAAAGTTTCAAGCTCCCACCAGACCTTGGCTCTTTCGAAGCGGTAAACCTCAGCCCGTGGCGTAGTTCAAGACTACATGCCGGGGTGACCTTTGAGGCTCATATTCAAGCCGAGCACAAACCACACAATTCTAGTTAGGGTCTAACACTCCGTGACTCAAGTCGGTTTCCATGTACCGAGATTTCCCTAAACTAATGTCTTCAAATCATACATGCCAACTTGTTGAAATGGACGCAATAAAAATCCGTCCCCCAAAAGTGGTTATTTTGGACGAAAATAAATCCATCCCCGCATGTATGCTTTACTACATTAATTTAGTTTAATCCCGATACATGTAGGATTCACAAGCGCGATGGAATCCGATGAGTATATGGGACCGCGAGATGGTCTATATACTAGTGTGACGATTCCATATTTTTCTTAGAAACCCCAAAAGGGATTCATTCCCTCCGACTTATAAAAAAAAAAAAAAAGAGTCTTTTCTTATGTGGTTCGAGTCGTGTGCCCAACTGTGTGTTCTAAGCCTCTTCATGGACCGCAAGTGTTACTCAAGACTGACAAGGGCCTCTTCTGCAATATAGGTTCAATTGGTACTTACAAAGTCTACCGGGATTCAGCAAATCGGTTAGTCCGTGAAGAGATCACTCCAACAGCTCCAACATCAACCATGACCGGCAGCAGCAACACCATGTCTCTCGAACAGCTCTCAACTATGGTCCAACTCCTCCAAGAGCAAGTCTCCACCTTAACAAAGGCACAAAGCAAAGACGACATTTGGCAATCCCACCTCGACAGCAAAGGGAGGCCCACGAGGCCGAGATGGAGCTAATGAAAGAAAAGCTCACTAACCTTGCCAAGGGGAAGAACAAGAACAATGATGATGAATCCGAGTGGACCGAGGGTTTGTTCAAAAGTCCGTATGTCAACACCCGCACCAAGAAAATGGGGGAACCAAGTTCCGAGAACAATGAGCCCAAAATGGTGGATTCTATCATGGCCTACATCGACCAAAAATTCAATGGGCTCAACATGGGGAAAGGCTCCGACACAAGCCTTTATCAATCATCCATCCTCATGAGTACTATGGCCGCTCTTCCCGATAAGTTCAAGATGCCCGACATAAGCAAATTCAAGGGCAATTCCTGTCCTATGGCTCACATTGAGACTTATATTTGGGCAATGGTTCCAAAGAAGGTCTCCACCAAGGTGATGGCTCAATGCTTTCCTCTCACTCTCGAGGGGGCGGCAAAAGATTGGTATGCTACTCTCCCGCTCACTGTCCGTCTTGATTGGGACTCTGCCATGCTTGCCTTCAAGAACCAATACCAAGGCAACACCACTCACCGGCCCACAAGGAAAGAGCTAGAGAACACTACTCAACGAGACAATGAGTCCTTCATCGACTTCACAAGGAGATGGAATGACAAACTCTCTGAAATTGTTGAGAGGCCGAACACAAAAGAGCAAATGGACATATTTCTCAAGTGTCTCAAGATTGATCTCCGCACTCACCTAAGTGGGACTTGCTACTCCGACTTCTCCCAAATGTATGAGGCGGGGGTACGCATGGATGACTTGCTCAAGGAGATTAAGAAGACCACTCCTACTTACCGCTACAAGGCCGCTTCCAACTCCACAAAAGAGGCCTCGGTCAACGCCGTCACCATTGACAAGGGGAATTACAAAAAGGTTCCTCCACCTCAAGGGAAGAAGTCCCGAAGTGACCGTGTTTACACGCCTCTCCAAGGCATGACTCAAACCGAAGTGTTCGAGGTCCTCAAGGCAAAGGGTCAAGTCACACCCGTGCAAGGGTACCAACCCAAGACGATCCTCTCCAATCATGCTCACCACAAATATTGTGGCTACCACCAATATAGTGGCCACACCACCGAGGAATGCTTTGTTCTCCGCAATGTCATTCAAGATCTCATAGATAAGAAAGAATTTGTAGTGACTAATGACGAGCATGTCAATGTAATAGAGATAGGAGAACTCGAGGGGACCACCCATTCAATCCCAATTGTGAATGGGGGCCCCAATGTTATGAATAAACTTGACAATTCTTGTTATGTAGTGACTTACGATGAAGTAATGAGGGAAGTACTAGAGAATAGGAAAAAGAAGCAAGATGGGAACGTCAACATGCTAACTCGATCCGGTCGAGTCATAGCAAGCAACCCTTCCACTTCCGCACCGAGCTCCTCTTCTCAAAGCCGCAAGCTCACAACGCTCCCGAAGATCCTCTACTTGTCCAACTCAAGAAAACTCAAGCCAACATCTCTATTTGGGACCTCATTGCATCCTCAAAGAAACACCGAGATCTTGTCATCCGCAATCTCGATGATACATCAATTTCTCCCGATACTACTCCCGAGGACCTCACGGCAATGATTGGTCACGTTCATTTTAGCAACGTCATCACCTTTGCCGATATGGACCTTCCACCGTTTGGTTCCGACCACAACGAAGCTATTTACCTCAAGGTACGAGCAAGGGGGAGGCCCGTCTCAAGAGTCTTAGTGGACGGTGGGTCCGCACTCAATCTCATGCCTGGTAGAATCATGGGCATACTGGGGCTTAAGGATTCTGATTTGAAGCCTTCTACTCAAGTAATCCGAGGTTATGACAGCACCGCCCGTACAGTCATGGGTATGATCGAAATAGACATTGAGTTTGGGAGCATGATTATGTCCGTTCCATTCCAAGTGCTTGATATCCCGGCCTCGTTCAACTTACTGTTGGGTCGACCATGGATTCATAGTGCTAATGCCGTACCGTCAACTCTCCACCAATGTGTCAAGATCCGAAATGGTGATGAAATAGTGACCGTAATGGCTGAAAACATCACTATCCATAGAAAAGGTGAGCCCGTCCACCAAGTTCAGCATGGTCTACCAGACTCCACTCTCTCCGGCGTCTCAATCAACGCCATTGATAAAGAAGGGGGAAACGGATCATGGACCCCCAGCAATCAAAAAGTCCTCCGCATGATGAGGAATATGGACTACTTCCCTGGTTTAGGCTTAGGGAAATATCAGCAAGGAATCCTACATCCCGTGCAAGTCCCATTTGTCAAGAACACCTTCGGTTTGGGGTATGAGCCTTCCAAAGAAGACTTGAAACAAGAGCAAGCGATCAAGAACGAAAAGGCCCGAGCTCGTAAAGAGGGCCGTCGGTATGAAGTCCCTAGTCTAAGGCCTTACCACAAGACGTTGAATGGTTATTTTGTCCGCCAAGGGGAAGACGTTCCGTACATGATCTTTCCCGAGCCATGGGTTAACAATAAAGGTGTCAAAAAGCCCGGCCTCGAAATCTTCTCCGATTGTGAGATCCAGAAATCCGAAAGGGAACCAACTCCCATGTCGCCCCGTGAATGGTGGGGAAGGAAGATGACTATAGAGTCCGAGACAGAAATCACCGTGGGGGAAGAACTGACAGATTTAGCCTCCATGTTTGAAGAGCTTTCAATGATGAATGAATGCCAAGTTAACGCCATCCATAACACCGTCATCATGAACGAGACTATCAGTGAGATCCCGCCAAGCTCCAAGCCGGTCAACAATTGGTATTCAACAAAAGGGCCCGTGGTATCCGAGGAATTCTTAGTTCAAGAAATGGGTTGCATACCCCGCACAGCAACAAAGGAAGAGCAGCTCACACTTACTTTCGAGTCCGAGAGTGTCTCTAATACCCTCACCCAAGAGGATTTGGAGGCCATAGCCGAGCGTGTGTTTCCTTTCTTTGCTAATGAAAAATTTGATATTTCTGAGTACCCTGAGATTGCAAACATCATAAATGATGAATTAACTAATAATGAACTTAACAAAAAAGTTAATAACGATTCAAATTATGATGAAATAGACCACGAAAACACAACATACTTAAATGAACTTTCTCAACAAGTCCGTAGTCGTGGCGAGAATGGTCCAAAGGCTGACGAAGAATTGCATGTTGTTAATCTGGGTACCGAAGAAGAGCCAAAAGAAACCAAGATTGGAAGCTTCTTCAAGGGAGACGACAGAGACAGATTGACTGCATTACTACGGGAGTTCGTGGATGTGTTCGCATGGTCATACAAAAACATGCCGGGTTTAGACAGAAAGGTAGCGGAGCACAGGATTCCGATCAGAGAAGATGCCAGGCCAGTAAAGCAGAAGCTCAGAAAGATCAAGCCAGAATGGTCTCTGCAGGTCAAAGAAGAGATTGAGAAGCTCCTCAGTGTGGGCTTCATAAGTTATCGAGTATCCGACATGGTTAGCCAACATTGTGACAGTCAGGAAGGCGAACGGCAAGGTTCGAGTTTGTGTAGACTTCCGGGATTTAAACAAAGCTTCCCCAAAGGATGATTTTCCACTTCCTAATATCGACATGCTAGTCGACTCCACTGCTGCCTACGAGGTTCGCTCATTCGTGGATGGGTTCGCTGGGTACAATCAGATTCTTATGGCCGAGGAAGATCAACATAAGACAGCCTTCACAACACCGTGGGGTACCTTTTGCTACACAGTCATGCCATTTGGGTTAAGAAATGCTGGGGCTTCCTACCAAAGAGCCGTGACAGACTTGTTCCACGATATGATTCACAAAGAAATCGAGGTCTATGTGGACGACATGATCATTCACTCCAAAGGAACCGATGGTCAACACCTAATCGATCTCCGCAAATTCTTCGAAAGGCTTCGTCAACACAAGATGAGGCTCAACCCTGCAAAGTGCACATTCGGGGTTATCCGAGGCAAAGTTCTTGGTTATATGGTCACTGAAAGGGGAATCGAAGTAGACCCCTCCAAAATCAAGGCAATCATTGACATGCCTCCTCCAAAGACGCAGAAAGAGATTAAAGGTTTCATGGGCAGACTACAATACATCAGTCGGTTTGTGGACCAACTCACTTCCATGTGCGAGCCAATCTTCAAGTTACTCAAGAAGAATGTGGCTCTAGAATGGACCGACGCGTGCCAAGAAGCCTTCGATCAAGTAAAGCATTATTTGACGTGCCCTCCTGTTCTAGTTCCGCTGCACAAGGAGAAACCTATGTTGCTTTATCTCACTGTCAATGATGAAGCCCTAGGGGCTATGTTAGCACAAGAGCAACGAGAGTCCACAAAGGAGAACGCCGTTTATTTTGTCAGTCGCCGATTCCAAGGAGGCGAAAAGAACTACTCTGTCTTAGAGAAGTCATGGCAGCATTGGTTTGGGTCACTCAAAAGCTCAAACACTATATGGAAGCTTTTCCGATCAAGCTAGAAGCAAAGGTGGACCCGCTCCGCTACATCTTCGAGAAGCCTTTCATGTCAACAAGAATAGCCAAATGGTACTTCATGCTCGCCGGCTATGATATCACTTACGTCACACTAAAATCCGTCAGGGGAAAGTGTTCAGTGACCAGCTTGCCGAATTCCCGTGTGATAAAGTGAAGGGGGAAGATGTACAGTTCCCCGACGAGCATTTAATTTGTACTGCAACCGAGGAAGACAAGTGGCAACTTTTTTTCGATGGCGCCGCCAATAAACACGGTTTTGGTATAGGGGTATTGCTTGTCGATCCAAAAGACATCTACACTCCCATTGCCATACGCCTGGAATTCGAAGCTACCAACAACATTGCCGAGTACGAAGCATGCATAGCAGGGCTCGAAGCAGCTCTCGAAAGAAACGTCACGGAACTAGAAGTGTTCGGCGACTCTTTGCTCCTTATCAATCAGCAATCGGGTAAATGGCGAACCCAAGACCCGACTCTCCAACAGTATGGTCAGCACCTTGAAGAACTGGTTGAACAATTCCAAGAGATCAATTTCAACTACCTGCCAAGGGATAAGAATCGCTTCGCTGATGCACTAGCCACTATAGCTTCATTAGTTGAAATGCCCAAAGGGAAAATGGTGAAGCCTTTCAAAATTGCTCGAAGGAACAGTCAGGCATATTGCATGAGTATCGAGATCAACGAGGTTCAAACAAACTCTCCGTGGTATTCGGATATCATGAACTTCCTCAAAGACGGCACTTATCCCGAGAACATCAATAAGAAGTCTCAAGCAGCTCTGCAAAGGTTAGCCTCTCGGTACGTACTGATTGGGGACCGAGTCTATAAAAGGCACCACGACGGGATCAATCTCTTATGCGCCAATGAGACCGAAGCTTAAAAGATAATGTGTGAAGTGCACGAAGGAGAATGTGGACCCCATATGAATGGGTTTATGCTAGTCAAGAAGATACTTCACATTGGTTACTATTGGAGCACTATGGAACGAGACTGTATCGAGAAAGTCAAAAGGTGTGCCAAGTGCCAATTCCACGCTAATCTGCAACATGCTCCACCCTCACAACTTTACAACATGGTCACACCTTGGCCTTTCTCTTGTTGGGGGATAGACATCATCGGTAAAGTTCATCCTGCCGGAAGCAATGGGCAGTCATTCGTCCTAGTGGCAGTCGACTACTTCACAAAGTGGGTCGAAGCACAAGCCTATCGGACCCTCAACGCCAAGAAAGTAGCCGAATTTGTAAAGATTAATATCATGTGCCGATATGGCGTGCCTCATGAAATCATTTCCGACAACGGCTCTCACTTTGAGAAGGAAATGGATGCACTTTTGGTAGAATACAAGATCACCAAGCACAAGTCATCTCCTTACCGGCCCCAAGCAAATGGTGCAGTCGAAGCAGCAAATAAGACCATCGAGACCATCGTCAAGAAAATGGCCTCAACAGGAAGGGATTGGCCCGAGAAGCTACCATTAGCATTGTGGGACTACCGCACATCAATACGATCCGCAACAGGAGAAACTCCTTATCCATTGGTCTATGGTTCTGAAGCCGTACTCCCTATCGAACTTGAAGTCCCATCTCTACGGGTCCTCCTCGAGAATCAAGTCAACGAGGTCAACTGGATGCAAAGTCGATACGAACAGCTAGCCTTACTCGATGAGAAAAGGTTAAGAGCACTCGAACGCACGAGGGCATATCAGCAAAGGATGGCAAGAGCTTTCAACAAAAAAGTGAAGCCTCGAAACATCAATGTGGGAGATTTGGTCTTAAGACAACATCCTCCTAATGCCATGAATCCCCTGGGGAAATGGGGACCCCGATGGATCGGTCCGTACGTGGTCAAAAAGATACTAAGCGGTGGTGCAGTCCGGCTCGTGGATTTAGATGGTGACCAGTTGCCAAAGGAGGTCAACCTCGACAAGCTCAAGAGGTTCTACGCTTAATAAACAAAGACCATATAAAAAAAAAAAAAAAAAAAAAAAAAAAAATTCGCTCGCTAGGTTGAAAACCCGCAAGGGCGGCCAAGGAAAAAATTAGAGCACGTGCAAAAAAAGAAGCCCGCTAGATTGAAAACCCGCAAGGGCGGTCTAGGCAAAAAACAGGGTGCACAAAAAAAAAAAAAATGGTCTTTGTTTATTTGAACTACGAAGACCTGAGCCTCCCAACTGGAGGAACGTAGGCAACCTTCGGGTGCGGTCTAAAACATATCAAAAATACCTAATTCACTTCAAATAACAAAATGCAATTTTTATTCATTCAATGAATTATTCAAACCATTACAACGGATTTATTGAGCAACAAAAGACATCAAAATATTAAATCCTAAAACAAAGTGGTCTAATTGCAATCTCTTGGGGTAGAAAGAAAAATCTAATCTTTCTTAGGTTTGGGAACCCATTGCTTCTTGTTATGTCCTTTAGCCTTCTTGGATGGGGACGGAACATTCTTGGGACCGCCAAGACGGGAGAAAACGCTAGGACGGGACGGAGCTTCATCAACGGCTTTCCCTTTACCCTTATCAAGCGGAGCCTTAGCGGGGACAACCATGGGACGCTTCCACACATAGGAGGAATTTCCTTTACCTTTCTTCTTCTTGGGAGAATGACGGGGTCTATAGTCCCGCACATGAACCACCGGTCTCACGGAGTCAATAACATCGTCATTGGGCCTTCCCAAACGATAAAAAACGCTCGGACGCTTCTCCACCATCGAGACGGACCCCACAGCTGGAACGGCGTTCACCATTGGAACGGACTTCTCACCCTCGGGGACGGAAACCTTAACTTCAAAGGAGAAAGTCATTGGGGCCATTATGACAAGAATTTTATGATTTAGGAGGAGAAAGTGTTTGCAAAAGAATGCTGTGTGACCATTCTGGTCGAAAATAGTTCAAATTTATAGCTGTTGGAACATTCTAATCAGAAAAGAAAGGGGCTGTAATTCAGCAGGCCAGAAGCGCGCGCCTCCGACCAAGGCTTCACAATGCGCGCGCCTCCCACAAGCAAGGCCCGACGCGCGCGCCTTTGACAGCAGTTCAGACAGAAACAACCCTTGTCAGTTCAGAACAGAACCCAAGCACTTCAACATATCCAACCTGCAGCAAAATCAAATCCCAGCAACAAAAAGGAGTTCAAGCATCGACAACAAGCATCCTTTGGGCACACATTTGTTTGTAAAGAGTCGACATCTAAAATCGAGTCGCTAATAGAACATGAAATGAGTAGTAAGATAACTAGGATTGTAATACATGTTAAATGTTATTACAGGCAAAAGTAAAAGTGTTTCAATCCCTCATCCTCTCAGCCACAACAGCTCGGGCACGTCATCACCAACACTGTGCTCACCCCCTGATACCGCTCTCGGTCTCCTCATCATCATCATCATCCTCATCATCATCATCGTCATCATCATCCTCAGACTCAGATGTCTCAATCACAACATCAGGACGGGTTCTCTTGGCAGCTCTCCCTGATGAACTGGCGCCGCCCCGGCTCTGGCTACCCTCTCGGCTCAGACTCCTACTATGGCTCAGACTCCTGATCAGCGACTGCCTCGCCGAAGAGACACCCTCATCAATGTCCAGTGCAGCATCCCTACAGCCTCGTCCCATGCTCCGAGCACCTCGGGCAGCTCCTCTCGCAGCACCAGAGACAGCACCAGCAGCATCTCTAGTCATGGCAGCAATATCCCTGCACAGCTCCAGCACCCTCTCCTCCAGCTGACGGAGTCTCCGCCTCATCCCTTTGTTCTGCCTACCCAAGTGCCTATAAGCAGCTACGGGCACCTGTTGCAATAAAGAACGGGGAAAGGAAATTACATCAATACAAAGGACAGAAAAACAAGACTGGAACTGAGAAAATGCAAAGATGGTCAGAAAAACATACCACAGCAGCCTGAGCGGGAGGCTCTCTCTCCGGTGACATATCCTCGGGAACAATCTCCCTCTGCTCCTCAAAGACCCCGAAGTTTGAATAAGTGTAATAAGGAGGAGGCAAAGGAGGATCAAAACAATACCCGGCACCGGTAGTATAAAACCGAGCGGAGGTCGAAGGAGCAGCCTGTGATCTCCTCGGATCAGCGAACATAAAGCCCTGCATCAAGTTGTTCTCCTTGAAGAGGCCATAATCCTGATCCAAGTGAATATAAGGGACGGCATCAACCCCTACCATATATGCCGCACGATCAACCTCTGAAAGTGACCTCCAGTTACGAGGGCAGAAAGGAGGAACGTCTGGAACTGCAGGACGAGGAGGGGTGTAAAAGTCTGTCACCTGGGTACCATGCTGCCAAAATACTCTGTCTCCCAAGTACAGAGCCATGCACTCACCCGAACTCATCAAAAGCCGAGAACGGGTAGGAATAAGAGTGTGCTCAAACCAGTGCTGAACTGATCTCCACGGATACAAAGAAAAGGCAACAGACTCAGGCCTCAGGGTGTCCAAGTGTCGTCGGGCCGAAGTAAGACGAATGGGATTCGTGCCAGTCTTCACATTCCTCTCCTTATACGCCCACCGTGCGCAGTCCGGATACTGGGGCTGGCCTTCCTTGGCAATCTTGAAATCCCTCAGATTCAGGATAGCAAAAGCCCAAAGCTGTAGACAACAGGCATAAACAAAGTTAATGACAGTCGACGAAAAAGGCAGTTATGACTAAGGCAAGGAGAATATAAAAGGGACAGTAAGTGGTATACCTCCCACAGCAAGCTGAAGTCCGTAACAAAGCTGGTAGTCGAGCGGCTGGTCAAATCCATGCCGTGATAACAAGCAGCCAAGCCCGCTGCGCCCCAGTTATACTGGCCGATCTGGTCCAAGTCCACTAACAAGTCAAGCAGAGCCAAAGAGGCCGAAGATCCCCCGTTGGCAAACAGAGTGTGGGATAACAAGTACCAAATAAAGCAACGGGCCACAGCATCAACCCGATCAGCAGTAACACCTCGAGCCTCAGCCATCAAGATGCTGAAATAAGCCCGGATTCTCCCCCATGTCACTCGAGAATTCTTAACCTCGAACCGGCAGTCAACCAAGGCCAGTAACTCGTCCGGGGTCCGAACAGCCCCTCTCAAACCAAAAGGGACAGGCACCTCCATGAACGGCAAGCCCGTCAAAGCTGTGAAATCAATAGGCGTCATAGTCACCTCGCCCATGGGTAAATGGAAGGTATGGGTGGTATCCCACCATCTCTCCCTCAATGCCTGAACCACATCAGGGTCATTCTTCAAAGCTGGGAGGCTAGTGACAAAAAGGCCAAAATGAGTCCCTGTGACTCGGGCCCGAACATTCTCGGGCAACCTCTTCCATATAGAGATGGGCCCATGAGCCCCACCGCGAATCTCTGTCAAACGGGTCCACTCCTGAAAAGAAAAAAAAAGGAACAGCAAAAATTTCATCAGTACGACTGCTAGAAAACGGATGAACTCAACACAGAGATTTCAACGGCAGAACAATGTACAAGCAAGTGTGTGAGCGTGAAAATGGACATCCCAACATGTTTCTTACAACAAATCAGCAACAACAAACAACATGCAAAGAATGATCAATAAAGCTGCTGCAGCAATATTTCGGGTAAAGAAAACAGAACTTCATAAAACCCGAAATCGACAAGAAGGGCGAGGCATTCTTACCAAACCCGAAGTCACGAAGTGAGAAATGTGGGTATGAGGCCGGAAAGTAAGCAAGCTCGGGTCCATAGCTTCAACCCCAATTTCGGGCTCCTCGCCCTGTGGCATCTCAAACGGAGGTGATTGCTGACGATCCGACATCGTTTCTTTGACGGAATTGATCCTAGAGCAGCAAGAAAGTGTTTTGGGGTGATTTCTCTACGAAAATTGGGCTTGGAATTTGGAGGGTTCTTCAAATTTTTGAAAAAATGGCCGAAAACAGCGAACAGCCTGTTTAAATATGCTGAACTTATGCGCCAGGCGCGCGCCTCCCGACATACTCATCTGAAGAGCGCGCGTCCCATAACGAGGCCCGGACGCGCGCTCTTCCCATCATCAGGCAGGTTCAGAAGCAGTCTCCCTTGCAAAAATCCATGCATCGTATCAAGGTTTCCCCACGGATTCCGAACTCCCTAAGTTCTGTCACGGGTGCCACAGCCCCCTCAAGAGTCAATCTCAACATTTCATCCCCAGCAGGAACATTTTTCTGGTCGCGGTCAACTGTGCCCGTACCCCACAATTCAAAAAGTCAAGTGTGACTCCAAATGGCACGAGACTTCAAAGCAATATTTCATCAAACGGATTCACCAACGGATTCGTCAACAAGGGTTCACCAACGGACTCATCCAAGGGATTCACTAACGGATTCATCAAACGGATTCACCAACGGATACGTCAACAAGGGTTTACCAACGGACTCATCCAAGGGATTCACTAACGGATTCATCAAACGGATTCACCAACGGATTCGTCAACAAGGGTTTACCAACGGACTCATCCAAGGGATTCACTAACGGATTCATCAAACGGATTCACCGACAGATTCGTCAACAAGGGTTCACCAACGGACTCATCCAAGGGATTCACTAACGGATTCATCAAACGGATTCACCAACGGATTCGTCAACAAGGGTTCACCAACGGACTCATCCAAGGGATTCACTAACGGATTCATCAAACGGATTCACCAACGGATACGTCAACAAGGGTTCACCAACGGACTCATCCAAGGGATTCACTAACGGATTCATCAAACGGATTCACCGACAGATTCGTCAACAAGGGTTCACCAACGGACTCATCCAAGGGATTCACTAACGGATTCATCAAACGGATTCACTAACGGATTCGTCAACAAGGGTTCACTAACGGCCTCATTCAAAGCATTCAGCCGGCAGGTTCACCTAACGGATCATGCCACCCCCTCTATCAACAAAAGCCGCTCGCACAGGGAGCGCACCACTACCTCTCGCAATTTCAAATTCCTGCTTTCATCGAGTCTTTGCCTTTTCTTGGCGATGTCCTCGGCGGGAGTTTTTTAACTTTCGTCGACACGTTTTGCTTTGCAATCCACGTCGCCAAGGGCTCTGTAGACACCCCGCCTTGGATCGCTCACCCCAATTGCACATTTGATCTTGTGTTTCTCCCCATTTTAAGTGTTTCTCGTTAGCTTCTATCACTTCCGTTAAGTTCCTGACTGACTTCGTTAAGTCCAGGGACTAAACTGAATGACAGGGCTGACTTTCCAGTCCATTCTGTCAAAATTGCCTTCTCTGAGTCGCGCGCCTCCGACAGGAGGAGCCAGGCGCGCGCGCCTCCCGCCCCCAAAGCAGGAAGCGCGCGCCTCTGGGCGTCAGTTACAGATTTCTGGCCAGGATTCCCTCCCTTTCTCAATTTACAAGATTTTGCCCGGGAAGGATTTCTTGGTGACTGAGTTTTGGCACCAAAAACACCCCTCTTTCACCTATAAAAACCTCTCTTTACCTCCATTTTCAAGGATCGAAAAATCATCGAAAGAGGACCGAAGATTGAACTTACAAAAACTATACCAAAATCACTTTCTAAAGGTTCTCCAAGGATCTCATCAAGCAACATTTGAAGTTCTTCAAATTGTAGGTAAAAGTCCATCTTTTCCTTTCTTTTTTACTTCATCTCCTCTCTCTCTTTTTACTTTAATCAAATGTGCAATCACCCAAATCATTTTGGGACATGACTCTAATGATCACCTCATCTCATTGAGGTTGGTTAAGGAGTTATCTCCTACATTCCAAATCCTATTTTAAATCCCCCTTTTTATGACTTAAAGAAGAAGAAGAAGAACATTTTTATTCATGTATGATTTTGATCAAGAAAGACCAACGTAAGTTGGGAGAGATGGGTGTTTCGGTACTTCCCATCTCGTAATCTAACCCCCGAACCTCAAAACAAAGAATCTCTGTTTTCGTAATCAAACTTAGGCTACAATTAATAGGTTTTTCTTATGTTCCTCAAAACATAGGTGGCGACTCTAAAAACAAGTTAGACATCCTAGGATAATTCACCGCTCTAGCCAAGCCGTGGTTCCCCCGGGGTATCTACATATACACATAACATGATCTAGGTATTGAAATAATCAACATGAACGGGGCTCTGATACCACTGTTGGGTTTTGTAGTAACATGCGCAGCGGAATATAGCATTTAAAATTTTGAAACCCAAAGCCCATAGATCCGTTCATATGATTAAATCAAATACAATGACATGAATATAGGATAAAACTAACCCTTGATGGCTATTAAATTCTCTCTTGGTCTTTGGTGGAGATTTGAAGACTTGATCACGATCACAAAGCTTGAACACGAACTTTGAAGATGATGATTTTCACCCTCTAGCGGTATCCACACTTCGAACGAATATCAAAGGAACTTCTTTGATCTTGGTTGCTAGACCAAATTCTGAAACACGTTTTCACAATGAATTTGAACTATATGGAATTTTCTCTCTTGTGTATTATTTTGTTCTTTGACCAAGGATGTCTTAGAACAAAGTAAAACCTCTCTCAAACTCTTTGGAGACTCACAAAAGGCTATTACTGAAGTTCTGGCCGAACTCATCCTTTTATACACAAGCAAGACCTATTCCAAATAAGAATCTTGTGTCAAAAGACATTCCAAATCGAATTAGGAAAGTGCCAGCCGACAGTACTGTGCGGCCGCCCAGAACACACTGTGCGGTCGCACATTTATCTGAAACAAACTGGTACAATTCTGAGCTAAGTGTGCGGCCGCCCAGTCCACACTGTGCGGTCGCCCACTTCCCCAGAATGTCCAGAATTTCCAAAATTCCAATTTAGTCCTTTTAAAGATTCGTTCTATTGTGTGTGACCCTCTAGGATTATACTACGTTGGCAATGGGTTCAAACATGAAACCATAAGATATGATTAGGTTCTAGCAAACCGTCATACCTACCCAAATAGTATAACTAGATACAAGTTCGCATTCCTTTAGGATATGTCATAATCCCTTTGTCCACGATGTCATTGAACACAAGTCATGGTCAAACAGTCAACTTGTTTTGTTCAATACTTTCTCGATTCCGAATATGTTGATAATCCAAATGCCATTGATCCAATCAATTCATTTTGAGTCCGGCCGAACATTTCATCAACACCATTCCTACGAGAGGCCCAAGCTTGACATCTCTCCGTGGAGGGACAAATCCACTTAGCTTATTATTCTTCCCTACGTAAATCCGATTATGCCAATCATACCCATTATAACTTCCCGGTTAAAGGTAGCGTTTGAATATGTAAAACATAATGTTCATCAAGTGGAAGACTATAATAACTTCATGTCTAAGGATTCAAATGACATAACTAATATGAGATATATGTTCGACATAGACCATGACATAAATCTCATACAGCGGGTCATGTCCAGTACCTTGTTCCAAACAAGTACCTATAAATCTAACATGATCATCGCATGATCATTTAGCCTTTATACTAGTGCTTAACAAGTACTAGGGACGGAGATTATTATAATTAAACATGAACAATAATAATAATCAAAACATCTCTTTATTGATATGAAATAAATGATAACAATTACAACGTTTATTAAACGTGCCTAGGGCACCACTACCAATAGCACCACCGTCCGTGTTATACCCCATGACATCCCCTTAGCCATTTTCTATATGGGGAATAGACGTCATTGGTAAAGTTTCGCAGACAGGTCATAATGGGCATTCATTCGTGTTAGTCGCCGTTGATTACTTCACCAAATGGATCGAGGCTCAATCCTACAAAGTCTTGAATGCCACAAAGGTGGCTGAGTTCATTAAGACCAACATTATATGCCGATATGGGGTACCTCATGAGATGATATCTGACAACGGCACGCACTTTGAGAAAGAATATGACCAACTACTTGCAGAGTACAAAATAGAGAGACATCAGTCATCACCGTACTGACCACAGACCAATGGAGCAGTCGAAGCTGCTACCAAGACCATTGAGACCATCATTAGGAAAATGGCTAAGACTGGCAGAGATTGGCCCGAAAAGCTACACTTTGCACTCTGGGGCTACCGAACTGTTAGTACCCGACCTGAAAATGAGTTTATTAGGACTTTCCCAAAAATACAAGGACTTTATAGGAATTAGAAATCTTGCAAAAACTTGTCCCGGATTCCCGAAATATCTCATTTATGGCAAAATATATCAAAATAGGTAACAAATGGTTTCCTTAAAACCATGCAGAAACCCTAGCTTAAGAATCAAGTCAGCCTGCAACCTTGGCCACGCGGCCAACCTTGCTGCGCGTTGATCTTGGCCACGCGGCCACTCTTGTCACCGGCTTCAACCATGGCCAGGCGGCCAACCTTGGTTTGGATGATCCTGACAATCAGATCTTCCCATCAGCCTACTATATAAACCATTCCATTCCATTGGTTTTGGGGGTCCAATTTTGAGAGCTCTAAATACGAATTTTGGAGTTCTTAAACACTATTTTGCTCTCTAATTAGCATTCAAACCTCCAAGAAGATCAAGGTTTATTTCTTGCCAACATAGGTAAGTTTTCTAATCTTTTCTTCATGTTCTTGCATCATTTTTAATGTAGATCTTTTATATTCATGTTCTTACATGTTTATTCATAGTTTCTTCATATGCTTTGCATGTTCATAATATGTTCTTCGCATGTTCTTCGTGTTCATAGATTAAAACCTTATTTATGCTATATTTAGGGTTGTGATCTTCATAATTACATGTTATTTCATAGCCGATGATGATCGAGGGTTCATCAACCCGAGGATGATCTAGGAACTACTTTTAAACCCTAAACTTTAGGTAATTCCCCCCTCATTATGCATGATCCCGATTCTTATGCCTATTCTAATTCTCTGCGAACTACGCTGACCTGAGCTTCTCACAGTGAGAGGAACGTAGGCAATCTTCGGATCCGGTCTAAATCACTAACACACTACTAACACATTCATCATGATAGAAAGACCGATCAATTCGGGTAATAGGAGTGATAACGTTCAATATTCTTCTCTTGTTGTAATTTGACCCCCGAACCCACTAAAAATGCTTTTTTCAATGTTTTGGCTTTAATTAAAACGGCGTGGCGACTCTCATAATTTTAATGTCGTTAAGAATATTCCCTTTGTAAATAAAAATAATCACAAGATACTTCCCATGCGTCGCTTCATCGGAAAGGGGTATTCACAGTGGCAACTCTGCTGGGGAATGCTTTGAAACTTTTTCAAACTTAGTGGGTCTAACTTTCGTCATATCATGATGCTTGCCATGTTTACACATGCACACGCTTGCCATGTTTACACATGCACACACCTGCCATGTTTACACATGCACCTCACATACTTGCCATGTTTACACATGCACACACCTTGCCATGTTTACACATGCACACGCCTGCCATGTTTGCACATGCACACTTGCCATGTTTACACATGCACCTCACATACTTGCCATGTTTACACATGCACCCTACATCCACTTGCCATGTTTACACATGAACACACCTTGCCATGTTTACACATGCACACGCATGCCATGTTTGCACATGCACACTTGCCATGTTTACACAAGCACCACATGCACACTTGCCATGTTTACACATGCACCCGTGCACCCCGCAATGTTAATACTTGTACTTTGTTGATACTTGTACTTTGTATATAACTTGTATCCTTGCACCCTTGTTATCTTCGTTTTAGTATTAGGGTCAAACAAAACTCTGCTATGCTCCCTTGTACATTATGCCCTCTCTCTCTCTCTCTCTCTCTCTCATGCATTGCATCGCATCATCCTAACATTAAAAACTTCTCTCTTTGCTCCCTAAAAAAGAATTAGTTTCTTGCCTCACACTACCACTAGTCCGTGTCAGCACTGCACAGGTCCCCATTACCCGGAGTATTCGATGTGCAGGAATTTGTGCGCTACTGCCGCACTCTTTTCGAGTCACTCGTCTATTCCACTCACCGTATACGGTGGGAACCTTTTACCTAACCCGTGTCAACCCACACTAGTATAGGTAACACACCTAGGTTTTGACCGGTTGGTTTGGCTAGCTTTTTCTTAATAGTCAATTAATGTGCTGTCTATGTCGAGTCGTCCCCGAGTCAATGATGAATCGAGATCTTTGAGAGAAAGTGCACAAAAAAGTGATTTCCCTACAAGGGATGTGCCATGGTGAGATGAGTGTTTATTATCAAGATCTCCGCTCATCATTAACTTGCGTAGGATGCAACATAGACATCACGTTAAATGCCTTTAAGGAAGGGTTAGTCGTAGGATCCGATGGTTGGTGGAAGCCGCTTGCCCTATAGGACCCTCGCCCAAATTGTCCGTATGGGGGTGTGCAATGCAGGTGAAAAAACGAGGGGTCTATAGACGTAGTGATGGCCTCCACTGATCGTAGTCTTCTAACTAGTTGCGAAAAGGGGTATCCCTTCCAACCAATTAGGATGTAAATAATGTATGTTTTGTAAATTAAAATATACTTTGCATGAGCCTTCCCCCTCTCCTAAAAGCTTCATTGCCCTTCAACCTTTCAGCAAAGCAAGTTTGGATCCGTTCGGGTGGTCGACTACAACGTGAAGCTTCTACTCCGTCCACGTTCTATGTCTCGTCATCAGCAATGTCAACTCCCGCTTCATCTTCAGCCTCTGCTCCTCCTGCTAGTGCCGCCGAGCTCAACATTGAGGCTACTCTCAATGGTATTCCCCCAAGCCTCCAGAACTTCCTCACCGGTCTCGAAGCCAAGATCAAGAATCTCGAGGAAAGCAATAAGATGTTGGAAGACCAGAACCAACAGTTGAAGGGTCACATTCAACAAAAGGGAACTAAACTGGTGCCCGATGGTGAGAATTTCATTTATGTCGAGGATGAAGAGGTCAATACCAACTGTCCCCCCAACACCAATGCCACTGCCTTCCCATTCCCAAGCTACCGCAATGTTCCACCTCCTTCTCTCTACACCCAACAAGGTTTCACTACCATGAGCAAGAACAAGGCTGTCTATGAACTTTCCCCTGAATTGCTTGGTGGCTACCTCTCTGCTAGCAAACTACCCGCACCCTCGTTGCCTCTGAGTATTGGTATGGCCGCTGCTACTACTTCCACTACTCCTCCCGCCATTCTGTCAGAATCTATGCCTGACATCTCCAATCACCCTATGGTTACAGCCATGCAAGAGCAAATGCGAAAGTTGATCGAGACCGTGGATAAGCAAAGTGCACCGACTACCAAGACAATCAACCCTAGCCAAGTGGGGGCTCTCCCCAAGGATTTCAAGATGCCTAAAGTGGCAATGTTTCATGGTGACTCGTGTCCTAAGACTCATTTGGATAGTTATGTGTTGGCCATGAGGGCTCGTGACTGCACCAACGAACAAATGGCTCGTGTATTCCATAGCACTTTGGATGGTATAGCTCTGCGTTGGTTCTTGGGGCTAGAGCCAAGAGAGAGACAAACTTGGGATCAAATCAGCACCATTTTCTATGAGAAGTATCAAGCTAACTTGGATTGGCATGTGAATCGAACGGACCTTGAGAACACTGTGCAAAAGCCCGGCGAGGCTATTTATGATTTTTACAAGAGGTGGAATCATCGGTTGTGTGAGGTCCAATACCTACCAAAAGCAAAAGAACAGAAGCAGATTTTCTACAAATGCTTGCTACCGGAGATGAAAGCAGCTATAGGTAATGGTTACTTCCCTGATTTGTGGGAAATGGTTGACGCCGGAGTAAGGTACGAAGCAGGGTTCACTGGGATTGTGCCATCAAAGGAAAGTCTAAAGACCAACAACAACAACTCCTTCCGCTACAAGGCTCCTACCACGCCTGCGCCTCCTAGGGGTGGAAAGGAGGCCGTCGGCCAAGTGAATATGGTCCAGAAAGAGGTCCCGCTAGATGTCCAAGCCGTAACAAGGAATGGGGCTCCGCCGCAAAGAGAGAGGGAACACTTTGATGATTTTGGAATGCCTATGGGGAAAGTCTTTGACGTGTTAGTCAAGAGGGGTCTTATCAAGCCTTTAGAGAATTACCAACCCGCCTACCCAAGAACTAATTTGGACGCCTCCAAGTTCTGCAAGTATCACAAGCACATCGGACACACAACGGATGGTTGTATTCAATTGAAGCGCGTAGTTCAAGGGTTGATCAATGACAAGAAGATTGAGAAGCCGAAGGGTCCTAATGTGGTGAATAACCCTCTTCCTAACAATGGGGGTGGGGTGAATATGGTGCAAACATGCGAAATCAGTATCCTAGAGCTCATGGATGCCTTTGACAAGATAGGGCTCACGATGGTGGATATCTTTATGGCATTGGTGACGTTAGAAATGCTCGAACCATTAGAAGGACACCTCCCCCGCCTTGGTTGCGATTTGTCAAAGTTTTGCCACTACCACAAGTGCACCGGTCACACTACCGAAGAATGCTTTGAACTCAAGAAATCCGTGCAAGAGCTCATCCACAAAGGAGTTGTCGAAGACCCTAGAGAGTATGTAGCTATCAATGTACTCATGGTAGAACTTAGTGAGATCACTGATCCGGCCGAGCCTGTTATGGCGGACTGTGATGAGATGGGTTGTATTTCAATGACTAATAATAAAGAATCTTCTTGCTACTTGTTGTCTTTAGAAGAGCTAGTGAGTGAAGTCGAATCTCTAGAGGAAGAGAGTCCCAAACCCTCTCAACCTCTTTCTTGGGCCGAAATCTTCGAGGAGGCCGAAAAGACCGAAGTTTCGCCCCCTTGTCCTGACACACCATTGTCTTTGGAAGAGCTACGTGCAGAAGTTTGTCTCCTTACGAGATCCGGTCAAGTGTACCAATCCGACCCAAAGGGTGCAAAGAAAGTCTTTGGGAAGGAACCCGAGCAAGCCGACCTAGACAAAGAAGACCCTATCCTCACTCAACTCAAACAAACCCAAGCCCACATCTCGCTCTGGTCCCTACTCACCTCCTCCCTAGCCCATCGCCTCATGCTCGAGCAAAACCTCGCCGCCACCATGGTACTGTTAGTACCCGACCTGAAAATGAGTTTATTAGGACTTTCCCAAATATACAAGGACTTTATAGGAATTAGAAACCTTGCAAAGACTTGTCCCGGATTCCCAAAATAGCTCAATGTTCTAGAAAACATTAAATATGGACATTTAGGGTTGCCTTGTATGAACAGTAAAACCCTATCTTGAATTTCAAGTCAGCGCGCAACGATGGCCACGCGGCCACTTTCGCCGCCGCCCTCAATATTGGCCACGCGGCCACATCCGCCCCGGATGATCTGGACCGTCAGATCTCTCCATCAGTTTCCTATTTAAAGACCTCCCTTGCCTCATAATAAGGGGATCCGAATTTGAGAGCTTTCAAGTGACGATTTTGCTCCCAAATCAAGTGATTCAAACCTCCAAAAACACTCTCAAGAATCCCAAGAAGATCCAAGGTTATTTCTTACCAACATAGGTAAGTTTTCTAACTTTTTCTTCGTGTTCTTGCATCATTTTTAATGTAGATCTTTAATATTCCTGTTCTTACATGTTTATTCGTAGTTTCTTCATATTCTTTGCATGTTCATTCATATGTTCATAATATGTTCTTCGCATGTTCTTCGTGTTCATAGATT
The DNA here is from genome assembly GCA_026119855.1 of Campanula takesimana. Taxonomy (NCBI): domain Eukaryota; kingdom Viridiplantae; phylum Streptophyta; class Magnoliopsida; order Asterales; family Campanulaceae; genus Campanula; species Campanula takesimana. Next base: position 895,855 of record JAOWBW010000276.1, read on the forward strand.
AAAACCTTATTTATGCTATATTTAGGGTTGTGATCTTCATAATTACATGTTATTTCATAGCCGATGATGATCTAGGGTTCATCAACCCAAGGATGATCAAGGAACTACTTCTAAACCCTAATCTTTAGGTAATTTCCCCCTCATTATGCATGATCCCGATTCTCCTGCCTATTCTAATTCTCTGCGAACTACGCTGACCTGAGCTTCTCACGTTGAGAGGAACGTAGGCAATCTTCGGATCCGGTCTCAAACACTAACATACTACTAACACATTCATCATGATAGAAAGACCGATCATTTGGGCAATAGGAGTAATAACGTTCAATATTCTTCTCTTGTTGTAATTTGACCCCCGAACCCACTAAAAATGCTTTTTTTCAATGTTTTGGCTTTAATTAAAACGGCGTGGCGACTCTCATATTTTAATGTTACTATGAATATTCCCAATTTCAAACACACGTATTCACAGTGGCGACTCTGCTGGGGACTGCTTTGAAACTTTTTCAAACATAGTGGGTCTAACTTTCGTTCACATCATGATGTTTGCCATGTTCTCACATGCACCACACACTTTGCCATGTTTACACATGCACACACCTGCCATGTTTACACATGCACACTTGCCATGTTTTCACGTGCACACACCTGCCATGTTTACACATGCACACACCTGCCATGTTTACATATGCACACACCTGCCATGTTTACACATGCACACTTGCCATGTTTTCACGTGCCCCCTACAGTTAATCCATGTTTACACATGCACCCGCGCACTCCGCCATGTTAATACTTCTACCTTGTACCTTGTACCATGTACCCTTGTTATCTTCGCTTTAGTATTAGGGTCAAACAAAACTCTGCTCTGCTCCCTTGCACATTATTCTCTCTCTCTCGCTCTCTCTCTCATGCATTGCATTTGCATCATCCTAACATTAAAAACTTCCCTCTTTTCTCCCTAAAAAAGAATTAGTTTTTACCACACACTACCACTAGTCCGTGTCAGCACTGCACAGGTCCGCATTACCCGGAGTATTCGATGTGCAGGAATTTGTGCGCTACTGTCGCCCTCTTTTCGTGTTACTCGTCTACTCCACTCACCGTGTACGTTCCGCGAGCGGTGGGAACCTTTTACCTTACCTGTGTCAACCCACACATAGAGATTAGGACACTCCTCGGATCACCCATTTAGGATGTAAAAAAATGCAAAAACTTTTCGCAAAATAAAATGTGCATTGCATCTAGGCGACCTCTAAGGTCCATCGCTCATTCGTTGGGCCATCATCGCGATCCATTTGGGTCTACCCTTCACCTTCGACCGCCTAGGTCAACCTTCTCAACCTTTGACCGCCTAGGTCAACCTTCTCAACCTTTGACCGCCTAGGTCAACCTTCTCAACCTTCGACCCCCTAGGTCAACCTTATCAACCTTTGACTACCTAGGTCAACCTTAGGTCAACCTTTGACCTCCTAGGTCAACCTTTGACCGCCTAGGTCAACCTTCTCAACCCTTGACCCCGTAGGTCATTCTCATCCGCCTTTGACCCTTTAGGTCAACCTCATCCACCTTTGACCTCTTAGGTCAACCCTTGACTGCCTAGGTCAACCTCATCTGCTTTTGACCTCTTAGGTTAACCCTTGACCGCCTAGGTTAACCTCATCCACCTTTGACCGCCTAGGTCAACCTTCTCAACCCTTGACCCCATAGGTCATTCTCATCCGCCTTTGACCCCTTAGGTCAACCTCACCCACCTTTGACATCTTAGGTCAACCCTTGACTGCCTAGGTCAACCTCATCTGCTTTTGACCTCTTAGGTTAACCCTTGACCGCCTAGGTCAACCTCATCCACCTTTGACCTCTTAGGTCAACCCTTGACTGCCTAGGTCAACCTCATCCGCCTTTGACCTCGTAGGTCTACCCTTGACCGCCTAGGTCAAATTTATCCGCCTCCGACCTCCTAGGTCAACCCTTGACCTCCTAGATCAACCTTATCACCTCCGACCTCTTAGGTCAACCCTTGACCACCTAGGACAACCTTATCACCTCTGACCCCTTAGGTCAACCTTATCACCTTTGACCCCCTAGGTCAACCTCATCCATCTTTGACCTCTTAGGCCAACCTTTGACCCCTAGGTCAATCTTATCCGTTTAAGTCAACCTTTGACCCCCTAGGTCAATCTTATCCGTTTAAGTCAACCTTTGACCCCCTAGGTCAACCGTACCAACCTTTGACCCCCTAGGTCAACTGAATCATCTTTGACCTCTTAGGTCAACCTTTGACCCCCCTAGGTCAACATCATCCTCCTAGGTCAGCCTTATCACCTTTGACCTCTTAGGTCAACCTTTGACCCCCTCGGTAGACATTATCACCCGTTGACCTCTTAGGTCAACCCTTGACCTCCTAGGTCAACCCAATCACCTTCGACCTCTTAGGTCAAACTTGGACTCCTAGGTCAACCTTATCCATTTTCGACCTCTTAGGTCAATCTTTGATTCCATAGGTGAACCCAATTACCTTTGGTCCTAACCCGCTTAGGTCAAACAGTCATCTCGACCTACCTAGGTCATTATTTGACCCACCGTCGTCCAGACCAACCTAGGTCAACCCGTTTAGGTCCATACACCATCCTTGGCCCATTTAGGTCAACTTGTCCGTCTTGGGTTAAAACTACCCTTTCACCTTTGACCCGTCAAGGTCACCCCGTGACCCGCTTAGGTCGACTTACCAATCTAGGATCCATCTAGGTCAATCTACCGACCTCCCTAGGTCAACCAACCCGAATAGGTCAGCCTACCCATGTTTAACCCGAATAGGTCAACATTCGACCCGCTTAGGTCAAACCATGTCTATCCCGCTTAGATCATCCCATAGGCAACCCGCTACAACCCGCTATCTTGATTCATTCAACATATAGGTCGATCCAACCCTTCTCATTTTGGTCGACGTATCCTTTACCCACCTACGTCAACCCACCATTATCGTCGCATTCTAGCTTGAACCACTTCTTGTCTCAAACCTTAGGTCAAATTTAGGTCAAACCATAACTCAAACCATACCCGACTCAATCAAAACCAGTTCCTATAGGTCTTCGTCACCCATGCTTAACCAAGGACCGAGTCATCTCCTGCTTTTGACCTCAAGATCGCTCTTTATCTTAAAAAGACTCTATCAAATTGACCCCTATGGTCACCTCTCCCTCATGATAAGGGGAACGTAGGCAACTTCGGCCCGGTCAAACTTTCAATTTTTTACCAAAATGCATTTCAAAAATGTGGAGACCGACTATTTTCCAAAAAAAGATTTTTATAACGATGCCTTATCATTAAATACGAATCTAATTTAATTCAACTAAGAGGCTTAACTCTTTCATGACTAGAATTCTGCATCATGTCGGCTGCAAGGAACATCGAAGTTGAAACTGAAGCTGCTACCCAAGATCCCGAGACAATCCTCTACACCGGTACTGCTCTCAGTAAGCAAGAATCCCACTTCGAAGCCCATCCTCGATGAACAAGCAATCCACTTTAAGGCCATTCTCAACGAGCAAGCAACACACTTTCAGAAGGAGATGCATAAGACCCTAAGAGATATCGAGAGGCACCATTTGTCTGACATTCGTGGTGTTTATGATTACCTCAATCGAATTCTCCCTCTTGCTCAATGTCAACACCCGTACGCTCCTCAAATGTACGGGCCGCCACAGACTATCCCCGTCGGGATGCCCCCTATGACTACTCATCAACAAAGGGTGCCGGTACCTAAATTACCCTCAAAGACAGTTCGTGAAAGGAAGGACGAGCGCGAATTCGACGACTTGGGCAAACTCTTCAAAAGTCTAGTTCAAGCCGGCAAGTTGTCCCCTTTGTTCAATTATGAACCAAGTAGGGTGAAGCAAGGCTTGGATCCCTCCAAACACTGCCAATACCACCAGTACATTGGACATGACACCGAAGATTGCCTCCAATTGAGGAGAAAGATTCAAAGCCTCATTAACAGCGGAGTCATCACCCGCCAACGGAATACATGGGCATGGGCAAAAGAGGAAATTGGGGCTACCTCCTTTAAATAAAAGAAAAGAAAAGGGTCATTCAGTCTTCGTAGGTTCTAGAGTGTCCTTAGTCAAAAGTCCACCTTGGACGATTTTTGTTTCTATAAGTAAAAGTCCACCCCGGATTAGTCGTTTTTCTTTCAAATAATAAAAGAGTCTTTATTTCTTTTCTCTCTAGACTTGAGACATAATCTTGCATATATCAATTTCATGAAAATTGTCTTATTCACCATTTTCGCTTGATTGCTATATCTTTATATGATGAATTAGTCTTAATCTTACTCATTAATGACGACTCATTAAAAGGTAAATGGACCCACAAACCACTCACATAACTAAGTAAACGATTAATCTCAAAATAACAAATGCTTCGATCAATTGGGATGAACGAATCACTTTCTCTTCTCTCTACATTCTACCCCATACACTCTCTCTATACACTCACCCCTTGTACACACTTCATGTACACTCTCTATATACACCTTCTCCCATACACTATCCTCATACGCCTCTCATCCCACCATTAGACCCCTTTTTATAAGGTCGTGACAAAGAAATGGATTGCGGTTGCTCATCATCAAATAGACATCCATGCTGCCACAATTTAAAGGGTTGGTTTGTTCCCTTCATGAGTACTACATGCCGTTACACTGGGGCTGTCCGTATTCCATCGCAAATGTAAGACAAGTGCACGATGTCATTCATGCCATTAATTGGTGCACGTGATAATCCAATGGAGCTCTACCGGTGAAAATCAAGGGCTAGGACGCCCGCCGCCAGCAAAAGGCCGCTTGAACTATAAGGAAGCTACCTCGCAATCGAGAGAGGCGAAAGCAAACTAGGGGCTTGTCTTGCCCAATGTTTCATGTACAAATATAAAAAAAAAAAATATGGCTCGCTAGGTTGAAACCCAAAAGGGCGACCTAGGAAAAAGTTAGAGCATTGCACAAAAAGAAGCCCGCTAGGTTGAAAACCCGAAAGGGCGGCCTAGGCAAAAAAAAGGGTGTGCACAAAGAGATAAAATAAAAAAATAAAGAAAAATAGAAGGGGCTATCACCATAGAAAAGTAAAAGTCCCATTTTATTTTCACTTCAATTGTTCTATTTTTCTTTCTTTCCCTACAAAGAAGATTAACGCGGTAGCAGCGCCATGACAACTACAATGGAGCAATCCACCGCAATGAGCTGCAATGAAGCAATCCAAAGCAACAAGCTACAACGGAGTAACCTATCGCGACAAATGAACCTCATACTCAAACCCCAACTTCATCATCATCCGGGCCTCCCCCGAACTACGCGGACCTGAGCTTCTCACATTGAGGAGAACGTAGGCAACCTTAGGGTCCGGTCCAAAATATACACAACCCACCTCGTAGCCAATTTTCCTTCTCTTCTCTCTTCCCCCATATTTCTACTCCTGACTTCTTCACTCACAATTGATCAAAACATTTATTAATTTGAGGCTACTTGTTTACCAATTAACCATAACTCATTAACTAATCAACGAGGTCCATTCTCGAGCAATCAAATGAGAATCTTGAATAAAACAATTTTCAAATGTCTCGACAAGTCTTCCGTTCTACAATCTAGGAAAGAGATAAACACTTACTTTCTGTCAAAGCAGGGCTTCCTCCCTTTTGTACATATATACCCTCAGTTGCTCAAAGAGTCAAAATGTGAGTACTATCTCGCTCTCTCTCTCTTACTCTCCCCAAAATGCCCCCGCATGTTTTCAAACAATTCTTTTTTTCCTTTTTTGAGTCGACTGAATGATTTCAAAAAAAAAAAAAAAAAAAAAAAATTGACGCAAAAGAGATGCCCGCTAGATTGAAAACCCGCAAGGGCGGTCTAGGCAGAAAAAAGGGTGCGTCTTAAAAGAGGTAGGATACCCCGCTCTACGCAACTGGGGCTTCCCTAACAATAAAGGACCGACCATAAGGTTTCTCAAAGAATGCCGGGGCTTCATCAAGCACATACTTAGAAGAAGAGGACTCCTCATCATCAAGCTCGACGTAGGATTTCTCAAAGGAGGGAGGATACCCCGCTCTACGCAACTGGGGCTTACCTAACAATAAAGGACCGACCATAAGGTTTCTCAAAGAATGCCGGGGCTTCATCAAGCACATACTTAGAAGAAGGGCATCCCTCATCATCAAGCTTGACGTAGAGTTTCTCAAAGGAGGGAGGGTACCCGCTCACCAAATTAGATAATCCCCAACGGAATGGGTCGACTATGTGGTTTCCCAGAGAATACCGAGGCGTCAACAAGGATACACTTAGAAGAAGGGCACCCCTCATCGTCAAACTCGGCACGCGACGACCTATTTGGATTGATTAGGATCATAATTAATTATAAGGCATCTGTATAAGATCATAACACTTTCATAAAGTTTTCTCCTCCCCTACACTTTGTTTATAAACCCGCACGCTCGGTCTCCACAAAATTGTAAAAACATCCTCGATCCATCTGAGACCCATCTCCGTGATTCTTGAGTTGACTCGGTCCTTCACCCTATTTCCTACACAATAGGATACCCTTAGGTCCCAACCTACCTGGTTCAAAACCTTAGGTCCCAAGCCTACCCGGTCAGTCTTGCCTAAGTTACACCATAAACTCTCTAGGTCCCGAGCCTACCCGATCAGTCTTACCTAGGTCCCAAACCTACCCGGTGAGTCTTACCTACGTTACATCATAACCTCTTAGCTCGACCTTTCGCAAGTTCGTAGCATGACCCCTTCGGCCTTAAACCGGTTCTACCCAAAACTTCAGACCTTAAACCAGTTAACCAAAGCCAAATCCTTAGGGTGACCCATTAGGTCCCGAACCTACCGATCCCGAGCCTACCCGATCTCCTAGATCTCAAACCTACCAACACATACTCATCCTTACCTTGTCTAAGCAATAGCTCTCTTATCCTCCTCGTTCCAACCTTTTAGGTCTACTCAGTCTAACCTGTTGAGCGATCCCTTAGATCCCAAGACCATTCGAGTCTACAAAGCTTATCCTTGAAGTCCATGATATGTCTGGTCCATACCTTAGGCCTCAACCCCTAAACCTTTAGGTCACAAGACTTTCTACCCTCTAGGTCTCTCACCTTACATCTCCACCCTTGGAACTCTTTAATTCCCAAGCCTACTTGGTCCAATTAAAAGCGACGCATCTACGTCTCCCGACTCCCGTCATATCCGAGCCATGGCCCTACCACTCTTAAACCTACCAAGTACCAACCTAGTGTCACTCCTTAGCTTCAAAAGACTTCCTAGTCTGACCTTCAACCCCTTAGGTCTCTAACCTACTTAATCCGAGCCGAGTCCAAACCTCGCCACCTACGAGGTCCACCCTTGAACTCCATGGATCTCAAACCTTTCTTCCCCACGAGTCCAAACCTCAAACATGCTCGAACGCATAGGATCTTCCGCATACCGTGACATGCCATAAAGATATCAAAACTCGTCCGGTCAAAACTCGTGCGCTTAACACCTTTGGGTCCCATCCCTAACCTACCTTCACAATCGCCGAACGAGTTTGGTCACGCGCAATAACCTCTAAGACAAACTTCGGTCCTAAGCATACCCAATCCAACTTAGGCACCTATTGTACTCGAGCAAAGTCTTGGACACTCAATCCCTTTACCTAAAGCGCCAACGTGGTCACATATCCAGACCATCTCCCGCAATGGTTCGCACCTAGCACGCCTTTGGACCCAAACCCGCCTTGTCCGCCTTACACCCTTAACTGGTCCCAATCTGTTGCTCCTCGGCCGACCTCAAGCCTGCTTGATCCTAACCCATAACGCGGTTTCTCTAGGACAAAGGAGTTACCCTCTTGAAAGCCTTATGTCCCAACACTACCCTGCCTAGCCTTTGATCTCCTAGATCTCACGCCTACCATTCCATTAGGCCCCGGTCTCCTAAACACATGTCTGAGTCTTACCCTAGCTAAACCCTAGCACTCTAGCCTAGGTCTAATCTATCGAGCCTATCCAGCCACGAGGTATCAAGCTCATTTGCCCCAAACCGCAACACTCTTAGACCTCAAACTTGCTCGGTCTAAACCAAGACAAACCTTCAAATGCTTTCGGTCTCCAAACCCTAGCCTTAAACCTAGGTAAACACATTCTCTAAACCCTAGCCTCAAGCCTAGGTAGTCATATCATTCTCTCTGAACCCTAGCCTCAAGCCTAGGTAATTACATCCTTCCTAAACCCTAGCCCCGAGCCTAGGTAGTTACATCCCTTCCAAACCCTAGCTTAGAGCCTAGGTATTTACACCCTTCCTAAACCCTAGCCTTGATCCTAGGTAGTCACATATCCTCTCTAAACCCTAGCCTTAAGCTTAGGAAACCACAACATCCCCTTTAACCCTAGCCCAAGTTCTAGGGAATTTCCAAAGCCCCGCATGCAACATCATTTCCAAATTCCCGAAACCTTAGTCTCGAAACCTAGGAAATTTACAATCTTAATCCCCCGTCTTATTAAACCCTAACCCAAAACCTAGGATACAATGCCCTGTCCAAAACTTAATCAACCCTAGCCTCAAACCTAGGAAGTCGCGTTCTCCCCAAACCCTAGCCTCAAGCCTAGGTAGTCGCATTCGCTCTAAACCCTAGCCCGGTAGTCGCATTCGCTCTAAACCCTAGCCTCAAGCCTAGGTAGTCGCACTCTTTCCAAACCCTATCCTCGAGCCTAGGTAGTCGCATTCGCTCTAAACCCTAGCCTCGAGCCTAGGTAGTCGCATTCGATCTAAACCCTAGCCTCAAGCCTAGGTAGTCGCACTCTTTCTAAAGCCTAGTCTCAAGGCTAGGTAGAAATTATCCTCTTTAAACTCTATCATCAAGCCTAGGATTCAACATTCCCTTTAAACCCCAGTCCTATACCTAGGAAACTCCTTCACCTTAGTCTCAAAACGTAGGAAGTTTACAGTCCTTAGCCTTAAAACCTAGCCTAAAGCCTAGGTTACCATGAACCTTTCCAAGCCATAGTCACCAATCCGGAAAATGGTGAACCCTAACATCAAGCTTAGTGGACCTTCCACAAAAGCAATCCCTCTTCCCAACGGTCCATGGTCTCAAGCCTAGGAAGTCACAACCCTTTCAACTCCCAGCCTTGGGTCTAAAGCCAACGCCTTTGCAACCTCTGAACCTACCACAACTCCAAGCCCTAGCCTCGAAGCCTAGGATATTTCTAAACCCTAGTCCCAAACCTAGGAGAGTCATGGTCCTTAAACACCAGTTTCCAAACCCTTGTTCGAAACCCTAACATCTAGGAAGTTCCCAAATCTAGGAATCTGCATTCTCTCCAAACCCTAGTCTCAAGCCTAGGAAGCACCATCCCCTTTTACCTAGCCCAAGTTCTAGGGAATTTCTAAAGCCCTGTGTGCAACATCCTTTCCAAATTCTCGAAACCCTAGTCTCGAAATCTAGGAAATTTATAATCTCAATCCCCCGCTAGTCTTATGCCTAGGATACAATAGCCTTTCCATATTCTCTCCGAACCCTAGCCTCGAGCCTAGGCAGTCGCATTCTCTCCAAACCCTAGCCCGCAAGCCTAGGAAACCCACATTGTATCCAAGACATAATCTCAAGTCTAAACAACCATAACATCTTTTGCATCCTTATCTCAAGACTAAGAGGCTACCTATCCCCTTTCCTTAGAAGACTTAGTTCCTACCCTAAGCAACCAAGCAAAATGTCCCTTACCTAATACCTTCATCTTAATGGTTCGTAGCCTCATATTATGTATTCCTCCTAATTTAGGGTAAGCGGATCCCAAATATTACGCTTTCCGTGGTCGTCCTTTGCTCACCAAAGAGTCCTTTATCTTGGCGACTCCCCGAGAGTCTATCACCTTTGTGACTCCCCGAGAGTCCGTCACCCTTGTGACTCCCCGAGAGTCTATCACCTTTGTGACTCCCCGAGAGTCCGTCACCCTTGTGACTCCCCGAGAGTCTATCACCTTTGTGACTCCCCGAGAGTTCATCCCGTTTGCGACTTCATAACAATCCATCATCTTTGCCTCCACATGCAAAATTTCAATTTTACCCCTAGTACATTCCCCTTTGTTCATTTCAGGTGCCCTTAGCACTATTTTGACTAATATTCATTACCTTTGGGTACGGGAAGCCTCTTAAAATTTCCATTCTTCACCTAATATTTGCTTAGGATTCGTATGGTTGTAGAGACTTCGGCTCCTCTATGACATACGCATCCTAGATCGATCGCGATTGGCAGAAGCCTCGGCATTTCTGTTTGCGAGAGATCCAGCATCTATTATTTTAGCACTTCCTAATATTTGCTTAGGATTCGTATGGTTGTAGAGACTTCGGCGCCTCTATGACATACGCATCCTAGATCTATCGCGATGGGCAGAAGCCTCGGCGTTTCTGTTTGCGAGAGATCCAGCATCTATTATTTTAGCACTTCCTAATATTTGCTCAGGATTCGTATGGTTGTAGAGACTTCGGCGCCTCTATGACATACGCATCCTAGATCGATCGCAATGGGCAGAAGCCTCGGCGTTTCTGTTTGCGAGAGATCCAGCATCTATTATTTTAGCACTTCCTAATATTTGCTTAGGATTCGTATGGTTGTAGAGACTTCGGCGCCTCTATGACATACGCATCCTAGATCGATCGCAATGGGCAGAAGCCTCGGCGTTTCTATTTGCGAGAGATCCAGCATCTATTATTTTAGCACTTCCTAATATTTGCTTAGGATTCGTATGGTTGTAGAGACTTCGGCGCCTCTATGACATACGCATCCTAGATCGATCGCGATGGGCAGAAGCCTCGGCATTTCTGTTTGCGAGAGATCCAGCATCTATTATTTTAGCACTTCCTAATATTTGTTTAGGATTCGTATGGTTGTAGAGACTTCGGTGCCTCTATGACATACGCATCCTAGATCGATCGCGATGGGCAGAAGCCTCGGCGTTTCTGTTTGCGAGAGATCCATCATCTATTATTTTAGCACTTCCTAATTTTTGCTTAGGATTCGTATGGTTGTAGAGACTTCGGCGCCTCTATGACATACGCATCCTAGATCGATCGCAATGGGCAGAAGCCTCGGCGTTTCTGTTTGCGAGAGATCCAGCATCTATTATTTTAGCACTTCCTAATATTTGCTTAGGATTCGTATGGTTGTAGAGACTTCGGCGCCTCTATGACATACGCATCCTAGATCGATCGCGATGGGCAGAAGCCTCGGCGTTTCTGTTTGCGAGAGATCCAGCATCTATTATTTTAGCACTTCCTAATATTTGCTTAGGATTCGTATGGTTGTAGAGACTTCGGCGCCTCTATGACATACGCATCCTAGATCGATCGCGATGGGCAGAAGCCTCGGGGTTTCTGTTTGCGAGCGATCCAGCATTAATTTTAGGATTCGTATGACTGTAGAGACTTCGGCGCCTCTATGACATACGCATCCTAGATCGATCGCGATGGGCAGAAGCCTCGGCGTTTCTGTTTGCGAGCGATCCAGCATCTATTTTAGGATTCGTATGATTGTAGAGACTTCGGCGCCTCTATGACATACGCATCCTAGATCAATCGTGGTTGGCAGAAGCCTCGGCGTTTCTGTTCGCGAGAGATCCATCATCTATTACTTTAGCGCGATCGGCAGGAACCCCGGCGATCCTGATTGCGTTTACCATTCCATCTTGGGATTATTTAGACAACGTAGTCTTTAATTTTCCCAAATAACTTCATTTCCTAACGAATGTTCGTTCTTCATACAGGATAGTGCCCGTAGGTTTATTATCCCTAGCAGAAGTCCGATGGCTCGCTTTTCCCTAATCGCTCTGAACTACGACCGGCTTGATTCCTCGGAGGATACGTAGGAAACCTGAAAAGGTTCAGCCACCCGACCGACATGGTCATATATTGTCCCCAGCAGGTGCATTTTCCCCATCAGAGGACAGTCCTTCCCAATTTCCCCATCAGATTTGAACTACGTTTGGCTTGATTCCCCCGCGGATACGTAGGTCGCCTGTCAAGGTCCAGCCGTTCCCTTACCTTTCATCTGTTTTGAAACTCATGTTTCAGACGGATCCTTCTTTTATCGTCGACCCCACATTGCCTTGCAAGAAGCGTCGCCGAGGGGCTACTGTTAGTACCCGACCTGAAAATGAGTTTATTAGGACTTTCCCAAATATACAAGGACTTTATAGGAATTAGAAACCTTGCAAAGACTTGTCCCGGATTCCCAAAAATAGCTCAATGTTCTAGAAAACATTAAATATGGACATTTAGGGTTGCCTTGTATGAACAGTAAAACCCTATCTTGAATTTCAAGTCAACGCGCAACGATGGCCACGCGGCCACTTTCGCCGCCGCCCTCAATATTGGCCACGCGGCCACTTTCGTCGCCGCCCTCAATATTGGCCACGCGGCCACATCCGCCCCGGATGATCTGGACCGTCAGATCTCTCCATCAGTTTCCTATTTAAAGACCTCCCTTGCCTCATAATAAGGGGATCCTAATTTGAGAGCTTTCAAGTGACGATTTTGCTCCCAAATCAAGTCATTCAAGCCTCCAAAAACACTCTCAAGAATCCCAAGAAGATCCAAGGTTATTTCTTACCAACGTAGGTAAGTTTTCTAACTTTTTCTTCGTGTTCTTGCATCATTTTTAATGTAGATCTTTAATATTCATGTTCTTACATGTTTATTCGTAGTTTCTTCATATTCTTTGCATGTTCATTCATATGTTCATAATATGTTCTTCGCACGTTCTTCGTGTTCATAGATTAAAACCTTATTTATGCTATATTTAGGGTTGTGATCTTCATAATTACATGTTATTTCATAGCCGATGATGATCTAGGGTTCATCAACCCAAGGATGATCTAGGAACTACTTCTAAACCCTAATCTTTAGGTAATTTCCCCCTCATTATGCATGATCCCGATTCTCCTGCCTATTCTAATTCTCTGCGAACTACGCTGACCTGAGCTTCTCACGTTGAGAGGAACGTAGGCAATCTTCGGATCCGGTCTCAAACACTAACATACTACTAACACATTCATCATGATAGAAAGACCGATCATTCGGGCAATAGGAGTGATAACGTTCAATATTCTTCTCTTGTTGTAATTTGACCCCCGAACCCACTAAAAATGCTTTTTTTCAATGTTTTGGCTTTAATTAAAACGGCGTGGCGACTCTCATATTTTAATGTTACTATGAATATTGCCAATTTCAAAACACGTATTCACAGGTACCATCCACTATTACCCCGGAAGACGTCACCCACATGATTGGTAATATCCACTATGGAACATCATCACTTTCTCGGAGCTAGACAAGCCAGTGTTCGGAGTTGATCATAATGAACCTTTATACATCACTGTCGAAGTAAATGGCAAGAAGATTCCCCGTGTATTCATTGATAATGGCTCTGCTATTAATATCCTTCCTTCAAGGATGATGGACATGGTTGGCGTTCATGGTGTTGATTTACGCTCATCCAAGCAAACCATCAAAGCTTATGACTCTACATGCCGCGCCGTTATAGGCAAAGCCACCTTGCCCATTACCATCGGAACAAAGATCCTACCAACCGACTTCCACGTCATAGACATCCCCGCAACCTTCTCACTCCTCCTTAGCCGGCCATGGTTACATCAATCGGGCGCTGTCCCATCTTCCCTGCACCAGTGTGTGAAGTTTCAATCTGGTAATGAAGTGACCATCATCTACAGCGATCTCGTAACTGCCCAAGGGACGGACACCAAGGGCGTTCCTGTCTTACAGATTCAGCATGGGGAAGAGAGCCGACTCTTCAATGGCTTCGAAATAGTCGCTCAAGCACAGATCTGCACCATCGACCTCACCAAAACAACAGATAAAGTGGCACCTGTTGTCAAGATACTGCGTAATATGGGTTTTATACCAGGGCTGGGGCTAGGTAAGAACTTGCAAGGCCCCACGGAATTGGTTGAAGAGGTTGATCATCGAGGGTTGTTCGGTCTAGGATACACCCTTACTCCTGAAGACAAGATGGAGCAACAAAGGATAGAATTGCTTAAAAAGATGAAGCTTCCCTACAAGAAGCCTGAAATGCGGCCATACCGCCTGTCTCTGAATAGCTACTTTGTAAGGGAAGGCGAGGAGTTTTCGTGTTTTGAGTTCGCCGAGCCATGGATTGACCACACCGGGAAGTTGCAGAAAGGGTTTGAGATTTTCAGAGATGTCGAATTCGATCGGTCCAACATGAAGCTGACTTACATGGAATATGACAAAGCCACGGGCAGGGTTAGAACCATCAGGCATGAGTACTCCACCAAGGTTGCAGATGACTTGGCAGATCAACTTGAAGCCGCAACCCTTGACAAGCCAGCAATAGAAGCCGCAGAAACTCCGAGTTTGACTGAGACGTGGGACGGCCAATATCTGCTTCAACATCTGGGTAATCTGGGGCTGCACGAAGACATGGTTGCCGTCATTGGAGACGATTCTGAAGATGAGGTGGACCCAAGGACATTAGTGGTACCCATGGGGGACAAGCTCAAGAATTGGTGCATCATTGGGGGACCTATAGCTACTCCGGAGTTTATGGTGGGAACACTGGGGCTTAGTCCTTCTCCTGTCACCACTCCTGCAGCATCTCCTGTCACTCACCCAAAATCCCCGTCCCCAGAGTCTAGTGTTTTACATTTTGAATTTGAATCTTCCTCTAAGTCTGACGACCTTACGTCCGAAGACTATGATCTTGTTGCAAACGCTATATTTCCTTTTGCCATGAATGAAACCCTCGACCTTTCCGAGTATCCCTCCATAGTCACTCTTTTAACTGATAAGTTGACTAATAATCAAACTAATGATATACACTTAGTTAATAATGATTCATTAGAAGAGGCAGACACAGACACATTAAATGATGAATACATTAAAGAAATCTTAGAACAGGTTATTAATCAAAAAGAATCTCGAGCCCAAGCTGCCGATGAGGTGTTAACATGCGTGAATTTGGGAACCGAAGCCGAGCCTAAGGAAACGCAGATTGGAAGCTTCATCAGCGGAGCCGAAAGGGAAGCACTGATTGAGCTACTAAAAGAATATGTGGATGTGTTCGCATGGTCTTATAAGGACATGCCAGGGCTTGACAACTCGATCGTAGAGCACAGAATCCAGACAGCACCAGACGCTAAGCCAGTCAAACAGAAGCTGCGCCGCATTAAGCCGGAATGGTCGTTGCAAGTGAAGGAAGAGATTGAGAAGCTACTCCGCGTGGGTTTCATCAGGGTGATCGAGTATCCAACTTGGTTATCAAATCTGGTAACTGTTAAGAAATCCAACGGTAAAGTCAGGATATGTGTGGATTTTCGGGATCTTAACAAAGCTACGCCGAAGGATGACTTCCCCTTGGCGGATATCGAAATGTTGGTGGACGCGACCGCCCATCATGAGGTCAAGTCGTTTGTTGATGGGTTTGCCGACTATGACCAGATCGAGACGACCGAGGAGGACCAAGAAGCGACCCCCTCCACAACTTCGTGGAGGACCATCAGTCGGCGAGTTCGAGCCGTGTTGAGAAGGCAGTCTCCTCGGAACAAAGCCGAAAAGGAAGAACTCGTCAAGTTACTGCAACACCTCAACCATTTTACAACAGTGGGGGAACCGACACTCAGAGAAATAGAAAGGGCCCGCGACCAAGAATGGAGTTCGAGATGTGAGTTCGCGTTATGCTGCCTCAAGGAATACCTCGCGAATACCCGAATCCTGCACCCGGCACATGGGAACGAAATTCAGACCCCAACACCAACGACAGAATCGTGGCCCTCGCGCCAGGAAAAGGAAATCAGCGAAAAAATGCAAAGATTTTTGGAAAAATACCCCCTCTCAGTCCCCCGCTACACAAGAATAGGGACCCCTTTCGCAAAATTGTTCGACCAACTGAGACAAATGGGCAAGATGCAACCTCTAGGAGAACATTCACTCCACTTCGAATTACACCCCTTCAACCATTTGAACCTACCGAAAGTTGCTCTTACCACCAAGACGAAGGCCACGACACCAACGACTGTGTCGCTCTACAAAGGAGAATCCAAGGCTTGATGGACGAGAACATGCTCACTGGCATGAGAGGATTTTGGTTCTATAGGGAAAGCGAAAACTTAAAACTCCTCGGTTGCTACGAAATCGAGCCTTATGTGAGGAACGGCCCAGAGGTACTCTCGCACCTGACTGCAGAAACGATTCAAGACATCTCAAGAGAAATGGAGAATTTGAAGCAACGCGTCGACGCAATGACCAAAGCTCGAGGCGCGCCACAAGACTAGACAGAATGGCAGATTTGGATGGCAACCCGTTCAAGGAACCAGTCAACCTCAGCAAGCTCAGACGCTACTATGACTAGACTCCCCTTCTAAAAAATAAAATAAAAAATAAAAATGTTTACTACGCAAAAAGAAGCCCGATAGACTGAAAACCCGCAAAGGGCGGTCTATACAAAATAAGGGTGCGTACAAAGCTCGCTAGATCGAAAACCCGCAAGGGCGGTCTAGGCAAAAGTTAGAGCATTCCCCCTTCTATCTTCCCTTTCTCTAAAATCATTCTAGTCCGACTGGAGTGAACTACGGTGACCTGAGACCCTTAGTCCTATTTGTAAAAGGGGAACGTAGGCAGCCTTTCAAAAGGTGCGGTCTAAAAAAAACAAATAAACATCCAAATCTTGTCAAAGCAATAAAGATAGAAGTTGTATTTTCTGAAAGCAAAAACTTTTATTTCCATAGTCATTGCATGTTAACACTTATTTGATGAGTCTAAGCTTGACATACTTTTTGAATAAATAACCTATTCTAAAATTGAAACTAAAACAAAAGTAAGATAAATTAAAACTAATGTGTCTGCAACGACTACGGAAGGATCCTCAGAATTACTCCTTAGTGCCACTCGTGCCTTCGGTCCTTTCTTCTTGCTTTGACCACGGCGAATCTTTTTCTTGTTAGGGTTCTCGCAAAACCTCCTCTCAAATTCACTAACCCCTTTAGCTTTGACACTAGGAGTCTCCCCATCCTTTCTCTTCCTTGAAGTCCCCGCTCCATCTCCATTAGCCATGCTCGTACTCCTCTTCCTCTCATAGGCCATCGCCTCCTTCATCCTCAATGAACAACTAGGAGCACAGGATGCCAAAATAGTGCCCCTTAGGGTCTCTAGAGTCTGCTCCGCTTGCCCAAGCCTCTCCATAAACCAATCCAAATACTCTCGTGATAAGTAGGTGTTGTTGGAGCGTGTGATGAGAGTCCTATGGCTAAAACCGGCCTCGCCCCACATTTGAGAAAGGAGAACCGAAGCGCTATCATCCAAATGGAGTATGCCAAAAGGATAACGGGTCCTCTCCTCATCCCAACCCTCGGGGATGGTTTGCACTAGACCATATTGACGAAGTAGTCTAGCAGGGTAGTAAAAAGTGGTCCCAGAAAATGATGGAACTTTAATCATGTGCAGTCCAACTTGCTTCTCCCTCACAGAATTAATGTGCCAATGGGGCACCACCCACTTGATGTCATCGGTCACCATCTCCGCCAAGTACCTTTCCCAACCCTTGAGAGTCATGCCCTCGAACCTCTCCTCCATACCTCTGATGCGATGCATCCATAGGGACACCGCCGAAGAAACCGCTGGCTTGTTTACTCGGAGCCTTTCTTGCAACCACATGGTCAAAAGTCTATCACTGCCGCACGGCATCCCGCCATAAACCCCAAGATGAGGAATCCCACAAATGATCTCCCCAAGGATGGCCGGTACAATGTCATGTCCCGAACGAGCCGCATTCACCATGGTCAAACATCCCGCACTAGCACATCCGACTTCAGAAGGGAAAAGAACGGAAGCAAATAAGCACAAGGCAAGATGGTCCAAAGAACAGTCCGAGGTCACATCCGCGTGCATGAAGTTCCTTGGCATCCAAGAGAGGTCGACGTAGCCACCTCTAGCATACTTACCAATGTCATCTGCGGGCACACCAAAGGTTATCAACTTGTCGTGCAAAGACGTTAGTGTTAGAGTTCATGTGCAAGAATGACCAAAGACACTTAATCCCATAGCGCTTCTCAAACTTCCTACGACAAGGACCGGATATCTTGGCAACCCACTTCTCCAAAGATGTTATGAAAGCTCCTTTTTCAAGTCTAGAAAGCCTTGCATTGTGATCCATGGCAAAAGAAGAGCAAGTTGGTGATTGGAACTCAAAATTGACCAAAAGAGGGGCTGGTACGAAGTTGAATAGGACACAAACTCCCATTAAATACTACACAACTTCTGATTCTTGCCAGGAAAAGGAAAACCGGAGGCGGCGCAGGGATTGGCCACGCGGCCACATATGCTCTTGGTCACGCGGCCGATGTTGTCTTTGGCCAGGCGGCCAACTTTTCTCCGGGCCTTGCCATGGCCACGCGGCCACTATTGCCCCATGCAGAAAATCCAGTTTGTTTCCTCCCACTCCATAACGGATCCATGCAACTACGTACCTGCCCCATCCTGTGGCTCATGCATTGTATAAAATTAGGAACATTTGTAAAATAACTAGTTTGCACAAGTAGGCTCCCCACAATAAAATTGCACTTTAGAACATAATATACATACATGCATTTTGTACATCTGTTCTATACATACATATCCCTCTGCCCTCTACTAGCTAACAGTGTGGGAAATAAAGATGGAAAGACGGGCCCGGCCTAATCAGAACCCTCCTCTGTGGTGTCTCCACGCCGCGCTAAAGCTCGAGAGCTACCAGCACCCGAACTCCGTCCCCGGACCGCTCGACCACCAGTGTGAGAAGAGCCCGCACCATTCGGAGACCGCAACGTCGTCCCTCTGACAAGTACATGAATGGTACACCTCCCTCAGTAAGCGCATCAACATGTTCTCCCGCCGGGCTGAACGGATATATGCGTCCCGAGTCACCTGAAAGGGAAACCAAGGCAATGATTATAATGCAGAAAGAAATAAGTGTGTGCAAACATGACCAATATAAAGCACAAAGCCGTACCCCAGCGTCGGGTGGAGGAATGAATGTCTCGTCAACAAGATCTGCATCAGTCGGCTCCAAGCTCAGCTCCACCTCCCGGCCGCCCCTCATCACTCTCACGCTACTCGAGCGAAGGGGCATGTCAACCAAAGGCCTACTCCTACCTACATAACGGGCCGAGCTCGATCCCTCTCCGAACAACATCCTAGCCCGTACCTGAGGGCTGATCAACCGAGTCCGCACATAGCCAGCATAGTTGTCACTCCCTCTGTAATGCTCTGCCGGAGTGGGAGCCAAGAAAGTCGCCAACCTCGCGGGACGGAGCATATCCCGAGGAGGGTCATAAGGAGCCCACGGTAACGCACCAGCCCTGTGCTGACGAACCACCCTCTCTCCGAGATACATGGCCTCCCCGGTGAGACCCACAAGCAGAACCCTAGAGGCGGTCAACTCCACTATATAGGGACCCACCGAAGCCTCATTGGCCGGACTCCATGGGTAAAATCTAACCCCGAAAGGCTCAGACATCGCGAACACCCTCCTCAGATCAGCAGCGTCCACCATCTTCCTATCCCGGTTCCTGCGGGGAGGAGCCCGGTTGCCCTTGCACCAGTACGACATGATGGGAACAACCTTGTTGTCACTCATCACCAACTGAAAAGGGGCGACACCGAAGACCTCGTACACCCAAGACTGTGCATATAATGAGAGAGGCATTTCAAACCAAAAGATAGAGCAGAAGTCTCAACAAGTGAAAAGAAAGGTAGTCAAGAGCATACCTCAAAGGCGAACTGAAACCCATCAAAGGCTGACGAGCTAGCCCTCGAGCAATGGTCCAAAGCCCAGTAAATCTCAGCCAAACCGGCTCCACCCCAAGAAATCCCACCGACTAGGTCCAAGTCCACAAGAGCCCCTAGCAGTGAGTACCGGCAGACAGTAGCCCCACTGGGGAACAAGATCTCTGAAAAGCTGTACCATAAGAACAGCCGGACCAAACAATCCAAATCATACTCCCCCCTACCAAAGGCCTCAATAGCCACCTCCACCAAACGGTTCACCTTCCCGGCCTCCACTCCATAACCCTTGACACCTCCTCCCAGGTCAGTGTCGACTCCCAGCAGAGCCTGTCTGTAGTCCCGCCGCTCCGCCAAGCTCTCATCAAAAGGAAAAGGGGTACCAGTAAACCTTAACCCTGTGATAGCCGCGAAATCCGTCGGCATGATGGTAATCTCTCCCCAACTAAAGTGGAAGGTATGGGTGGTATCCCACCAGAACTCCCGGCACACCTCTATCACCGCTGCCACCTTCAGGGTGCCCCCAACCATGCAGACACTGTCAAAGAATGGGCCAAACCCCATAGCCTCGATCCGAGCACGCAAACCGCCCGGTCCCTCCGGTAGAGACGCCCACAGTTTGCCCACAGTCACTGTGGACCCACGAGCCTTGATCCTCTGCAGGTAAACACAGCACAGGTATGTTACCATTCTAGCAATTTACAATTCTAGCAATTTAAATTCTAGCATTCCATTATTCGGGCATTTCATACTATGCATAAAACATACAAATGTGCGAGAAGGAGAGGAGTGAAAATTCGAAATTTACCTCTCGCGTCTCCGGAAGCCCCATCGACCAATGACGCTCAGAGTCGATGTAAAAATCATAATCTTGGTCGAACGTAGACCGCAGCAGATTATCGCGATAATTCCGAGTCGCCGCTCGTGGTCTCAAACCGCCCCGTGGAATCAAGGGTGCCGCTTCAAAACCCGCTCCCGGGTCAACCCCTACATTTCCCTCACCCTAAGCATAACCGTGCCCCTCTCCTTATTGCTCTTGTTGTGGAAGCATATACCCACCTTGGCCCGGAAAATCCCTGAATAACGCCTCATTGATCCAATCTGCCATAGCTTCAAGAAGTATGTGAAATGAAGTCTTCAAGATTATCAAAATCCAAGCTTTCTCTCTCTAGAAACCCAATTTTCTCTCTCTAACTCGTCAACAATGGAGGAAGGAAGAAGAAGAAAGAAGAAAAGAAGAAGAAGAGGGAGGGTTTCTGGTGATGTGACCAAGAGTTAGCCCGACGGCAACCTTGGCCACGCGGCCACTTATGCCCTTGCAACCCCAGCCGTCAGATCAGCGATCCGCGTGAAGGAGATCTGACCACTCAGCGGTCTTGGCCACGCGGCCACTATTGCAATTCAGTGTGTTTGGCCACGCGGCCAACCTTGTCCCTTCAGATAAAATTCCACTTTTGCCCTTGATCTTTTCCCTATTTTTAATGCCCTTAGCACTACTTCGACTGATATTCGTTACCTTTGGGTACGGAAAGCCCCTTAAAATCTCCATTCTTCACCGAATATTTGCTTAGGATTCGTAGGGTTGTAGAGACTTCGGCGCCTCTATGACATACCATCCTAGATCGATCATGATCCTCGGCGTTTCTGTCTGCGAAAGATCCAGCATCTATTATCAGTATTCGTATGGTTGTAGAGACTTCGGCGCCTCTATGACATACGCATCCTAGATCGATCGTGATTGGCAGAAGCCTCGGCGTTTCTGTCTGCGAAAGATCCAGCATCTATTTTTAAGATTCGTATAGTTGTAGAGACTTCAGCGCCTCAATGACATACGCATCCTTGATCGATCGTGGTTGGCAGAAGCCTCAGCGTTTCTGTTCGCGAGAGATCCAACATCTATTACTTTAGCTCAATCGGCAGGAACCCTGGCGATCCTGATTGTGTTTACCATTCCATCTTGGGATTATTTAGACGACGTAGTCTTTATTTTTCCCAAATAACTTCATTGCTTACGAATGTTCATTTTTCATACAAGATAGTATCCGTAGGATTATTATCCCTAGCAGAAGTTCGATGTCTCGTCTTTCCCCAATATCTCTGAACTACGACCGGCTTGATTCCTCGGAGGATACGTAGGAAACCTGAAAAGGTCCAGCCACCCGACCGAAGCGGTCATCTATCATCCCCAGCAGGTGCACTTTCCCCAGCAGAGGACGTTGCTCCCTATTAGAGGACAATCATTCCCAATTTCCCATCAGATTTGAACTACGTTTGGCTTGATTCCCCCGCGGATACGTAGGTCGCCTGTCAAGGTTCAGCCGTTCCCTTACCTTTCATCTGTTTTGTAACTCATGTTTCAGACGGATCCTTCTTTTATCGTCGACCCCACATTGTCTTGCAAGAAGCGTCGCCGAGGGGCTACTGTTAGTACCCGACCTGAAAATGAGTTTATTAGGACTTTCCCAAAAATACAAGGACTTTATAGGAATTAGAAATCTTGCAAAGACTTGTCCCGGATTCCCGAAATATCTCATTTATGGCAAAATCTATCAAAATAGGTAACAAATAGTTTCCTTAAAACCATGCAGAAACCCTAGCTTAAGAATCAAGTCAGCCTGCAACCTTGGCCACGCAGCCAACCTTGCTGCGCGTTGATCTTGGCCACGCGGCCACTCTTGTCACCGGCTTCAACCATGGCCAGGCGGCCAACCTTGCTTTGGATGATCCTGACCATCAGATCTTCCCATCAGCCTACTATATAAACCATTCCATTCCATTGGTTTTGGGGGTCCGATTTTGAGAGCTCTAAATACGAATTTTGGAGTTCTTAAACACTATTTTGCTCTCTAATTAGCATTCAAACCTCCAAGAAGATCAAGGTTTATTTCTTGACAACATAGGTAAGTTTTCTAATCTTTTCTTCATGTTCTTGCATCATTTTTAATGTAGATCTTTTATAATCATGTTCTTACATGTTTATTCATAGTTTCTTCATATGCTTTGCATGTTCATAATATGTTCTTCGCATGTTCTTCGTGTTCATAGATTAAAACCTTATTTATGCTATATTTAGGGTTGTGATCTTCATAATTACATGTTATTTCATAGCCGATGATGATCGAGGGTTCATCAACCCGAGGATGATCTAGAAACTACTTCTAAACCCTAAGCTTTAGGTAATTCCCCCCTCATTATGCATGATCCCGATTCTTCTGCCTATTCTAATTCTCTGCGAACTACGCTGACCTGAGCTTCTCACATTGAGAGGAACGTAGGCAATCTTCGGATCCGGTCTAAATCACTAACACACTACTAACACATTCATCATGATAGAAAGACCGATCAATTCGGGCAATAGGAGTGATAACGTTCAATATTCTTCTCTTGTTGTAATTTGACCCCCGAACCCACTAAAAATGCTTTTTTCAATGTTTTGGCTTTAATTAAAACGGCGTGGCGACTCTCATAATTTTAATGTCATTAAGAATATTCCCTTTGTAAATAAAAATAATCACAAGATACTTCCCATGCGTCGCTTCATCGGAAAGGGGTATTCACACGAACTTCAATTCGCACCACTACCGGTGAAACTCCATATGCCCTAGCCTATGGGATGGAAGCAGTGCAACCAATTGAATTAGAAGTACCATCACTAAGGGTTCTCCTAGAAAACCAAGTGAGCGAAGTCGCATGGTTAGACAGACGTTATGAACAACTAGCCCTGCTAGATGAACGACGACTTCGAGCCGCCGAGCATATCCAAGCGTATCAACGGAGAATGGCCCTAGCATTCAATAAGAAAGTCAAGTCCAGAAACATCAAAGAAGGGGACCTTGTCCTACGTGAACATCGTCCTGGACCGTTCAATCCTATGGGCAAATGGGGACCAAGATGGATAGGCCCCTACATAGTCAAGAAGATATTCTCCGGAGGAGCGGTACAACTCTCAGACCTAGATGGAGATCAACTGACGAAGCCCGTCAATATGAACAAGCTGAAGAAGTGCTACTCATAAGTCCATCCCCTATTCCAAAGAAAGGAGGAAAGCTCGCTAGGTTGAAAACCCGCAAGGGAGGCCTAGGCAAAAATTAGAGCAGAAAGCACTAGAAAAGAAGCCCGCTAGATTGAAAACCTGAAAGGGCGGTCTAGGCAAAAATCAGGGTGTGCATTAAAAAACAAAACAAAAAAATATATATATATATATATATATATATATATAATAATAATAATAGGGGACAGTCTCGTGCGAGACACCTATGTCTCATGCGAGACATGTCAGTCAACAAATATATTTTTCTCTTTCTTACACAAGAACTACGATAACCTGAGCTCCTTATTTAATTGATGTAAAAGGAGAACGTAGGCAGCCTTTTGGTCCGGTCTATTCAATAAATAAAATCAATGTCTTGTCTTCTTATTGATTGAATGTATTTCAAGAAAACAATAAGAAAATTTCTAACATGAATACCAACTTGCAAAAGAAAATAAATAAAATACTAAAAGTCTAAACATTGGTCTATCTATTGGCAATCTCTCGATACTCCTAAGGATTTATTTCTTCCTTAACTTAGTAGGGGCTTGACCACGATACGCCTTGTCATTCCTCTTCCTCTTGAACTAAGGTATCTCGAAACTGGGAGGAACATCAAGGCGACTGATGTTGGTGTTGGTGCCCTAGGTACGTTTGTTAAACGTTGTATAAGTTATCATTTTATTCATGATGATAAAGAGATAATAAGATTATTATTGTTGCTCATGTTTGTATAATAATATTCGTCCCTAGAGCTTGTTAAGAACTAGTATAAAGGCTAAATGATCATGGGATGATCATGTTAGATTTATAGGTACTTGTTTGGAACAAGGTACTGGACACGACCCGCTGTATGAGATTTATGTCATGGTCTATGTCATATATAAATCTCATATTAGTTATGTCATTTGAATCATTAGACATGAAGTTATTATAGTCTTCCACTTAATGAATATTATGTTTGACATATTCAAACGCTGCCTTAACACGGTAGTTATAAAGGGTATGATTGGCATAATCGGATTCACGTAGGGAAGAATAATAAGCTAATTGGATTTGTCCTTCTTCGAAGAGATGTCAAGATTGGGCCCCTCGAAGGAATGATGTTGGTGAAATGTTTGGCCAAACTCAAATGGATTGATTGGATCAATGTCATTTGGATTATCAACATATTCGGAATCGAGAAAGTATTGAACAATACAAGTTGACTTATTGACCATGACTTGTGTCCAATGACATCGTGGACAAAGGGATTATGACATGTTCTAAAAAGAATGCGAACTTGTATCTAGTTATACTATTTAGGTAGGTATGACGGTTTGCTAGAACCTAATCATATCTTATGGTTTCATGTTTGAACCCATTGCCAACTTAGTATAATCCTAGAGGGTCACACACAATAGAACGAATCTTAAAAGGACTATAATGGAAATTATGGCTGACTGGACCCATTGGGCGACCGCACAAAAGAGGATGGACGGCCGCACATGTTTGGGCGACCGCGCACCAGCTTTTAGGCGGCCGCACAATTATGTCAGGACAGACTTCCTGATTTGATTAGGAAAAGGATTTTGGACGGGTTTTGACATAAGTTTCCTATTTGGAATAGATCCTACTTGTATATAAATAGCCAATTTCGGCCAGAACTAAAACCAAGCTTTTGTTCAAGTCTTCAAAGAGTTTGAGAGAGTTTTATTTTGTTCTAAGACATCCTAGATTGAAGAACAAATAATACACAAATAATATTCCATATAGTTCATAATAGTTGTGAAAACGTGTTTCACAATTTTGGTCTAGCAACCAAGATCAAGTGTTCTTGATATTCGTTCGTGGTGTGGATACCGCTAGAGGGTGAAACTTATAATCTTCAAAGTCTGTGATTCTTGCTATGATCGTGATCATGCTTTCAAGCCTCTATCGAATTCAAGGTTGCAAAATCAAAGGCATCAAGGGTTAGTATTCTAGTATTCATTATGTTGTATTTGACTTAATCATATGAATGGATCTATGGGCTTTGGGTTTCATAAAATTTTAAATGCTTAATTCCGCTGCGCATGTTACTCCGATCCCTACAAGTGGTATCAGAGCCATGGTTCGGATGGGCCCGATCGGGTGGACCGTGTGTGTGCTTTATATGGTGGGGTTCCCCTTGTGCGACATAGCGAATGGAGTCTTGCAATCGAGGGCGATAGTGTTTCGCGGGCGGTTGGTACAAGCTTTCGCCGATATGGGCCAGAGGAAACACTGTGGGCCATAGCGGTGTGGTCCTTGGTTTGAGGGGAGGATTGTTGGGGTACAACCCAAAGTCCCACATCGGCAATTGAGTAAAAAATTGCAAGGTATATAAGGGCACCCACCCACTTCATTAGTATGAGGATTTTTGGGGATGCCCAAAAACAAATCCGTGCGGGCTAGGCCCAAAGCGGGCAATATCATACTAATGTGGGAAAGTGGTAGTGGTGGTCGCGATCCCAACAGTGGTATCAGAGCCCCGTTCATGTTGATTATTTCAATACTTAGATCCTGTTGTATGTATATAAATTGTTTGTATGCCTAGCATGATATGAATATTGGATTATATGATGTTTATGTGTTATATGATTCTATGTGGTTTATTGTTTTACAACTTTAATCGCACTGTTGAATCGCACTAAAAATTATGTTGGATTCTGAATTGTTTAATTATTAATTTTTGATTGGATCAAAGTTTTAATAATCGGGGAAAACAATTTTGAGACAAATTTTCGAACTCTAAAAATCATTCTGATGCTACTGTGCGACCGCACAGAAAAACGTGGGCGGCCGCACATGTTTGGGCGACCGCACAGTCTTTCTTGGGCGGCCGCACAGTGATGGTCAGAAGCTGGAATTTTGAGGTAGGTCCGACCGGACCAATGTAAGGACCCGGCCGGACCTTCTGGTCTGGGCTGGGGTTCTTTTTGGGTCGCGGGGTGGATTTAGTTGGTTTGAATTCCTATTTGTTTTAGTCGTTTGACTCTGAGATTGATTCAAGGTTTGGATGGCTAATCTACGTTAATCGAGAATGTGTTTCCCAAACATGATTGCAATCAAAGTTTCAAAGATAAAACGAAGTTAGAATTATGAAGAGTTCATAATTGCTAAAATTGAGAAACAAAGTTCTTGATTCAAAGATTGGAGATTCATGTGGAATTGTGGATGCAATTGGCCTACGTTCAGCGAGACCATCTATTGCTTAGTTTCGGCCACATGGACTACTTTCTTGGTTTCTTGAATTAGTGCGGGATTGTGGTTGCCTAATGGCTTAGTTCGACCGCACTTCTTGTTGTCTTGATTTGGAGATGATAACCAAAGTTCAAATAGTCTCATCCTCATAATCATAGAGAAACTAATGACATATAAATATTATGCTTAAATTAATGATTATTAATTTAATAGCTAAACTTGATGCGTAACATGTTTATCTTATGTGCTCATAAATGTGTTGTATGCTATATGGTGATGAACCTTCAAGAAAGTTTTAAGTCCTTTTTGCCACGCCATGATTAAAACACTTGTTAGTGCATGGGTGATTTTAATGTGGGTTCGCCCTAGAGAGGTGCATTAACTTTATCTATGTATGAGCAAGATGGATGATGTGGGCACGCCCTAGCGAGGCACATCAACCATGCGTTTAAAATGGTTAGACTTAATTGGGCGTCAAAATAGTTTTGGGCCTTAGGCAAAGATGAGATTAAACATGCTTTTAAAATTGGATTCCTAAGAATCATATGGGATATGATTGACATGTTTGTCTACCTAATTAATTTAATTTTGAGAGGTGCGCCAAAGCGTAGTTGAAATTAAATTAAAGTTGGATCTTAGCCCAATTTCAAAAGAATCTCATAAAAGGATCTAAGAGTCATATGAGATATGATTGACAGGGTTGTCTACCTAATTAATTTGATTTTATGTAATCCGCCATAGCGGATTTAAAATTAAATTAAAGTTGGATCTTAGCCCATTTAAATTATATTATACATTGGATGTATAAGAAGGTTATATAATTTAGTTGGAGTATTTTTGGAAAATACATTATTTATCTCTTTAATGAGATTGGTACTTGTAAAATTTTGGAAATTTTGCATAAGTTGTAGATAATGACAACTAAAACCGTTGCGATCAATCATTGATAAGGATATTGCTTCAAAAGAATGGTACAAACTTCATGGATTGGATCTTGAGCCTAAGAATCATTCTAAGGCAAGAAGATGTGTTGTACATTCTTGATGGGCCTATTCCTATAAGAACCCGATGCCGGAATGGACTATCACAAGAAACATAAGTATGATTCTAGGGATGTGAGTTGTCTCATGCTTATGACTATGTGCTCAAAACTCCAACAAAGTTTAGAACTTGTGGAAGCCTATTAGATAGGCGTGGAGTTAAGAGACATGTTCTAAGAGCAATCTAAGCAAGAAAGGTATAAAACCATTGTTGCATTCACTTATTGCAAAATGAGTGGAGGGCAACAAGTGGAACCTCACATGCTTAAAAGAAAGGCTACGTAGAGCATCTTGAGAAACTAGGCTGTCCAATTGGATTGGAGCAACCCACGGATCTCATTCTTAAATTCATTGACTAAGAGTTATAATCACTTTGTGATGAACTATAACATGCTTGGAATGGATAAAGAATCTCTCCGAGTTGCATGACATGCTTAAAACTACGGAGATGAAGATAGTGGACAATGGTTCTCCAGTGCTCATGGTTCATGATAGAAAGGGGCCAAATGCCTAAGGAAAGGTAAGACAGTCTTGTCAAACCTAAAGGAAATAATTGTGGTTAAAATTATAACTCTAATTGATGCAATTTGGTAAAGTGGCAATTGAATTGACCATTTAGAATTGTAGTCAAAATTCTGGATGATCAATAAAAGGATTGGTAGTAGGACTACCACTTGGGATATTTATGTTATAAATTAATCTTTCTGAATTTAATTATTGGGTATGGAATACCGGATGTGAATCCCACATTTGTGAAATGTGCAATAATTAGTAAATTGAAAGACTACTTATAGTAAAGGTTGATCTATGAATGATAATGATGCAAGAGTTGCAACATTGTTCATAGAACACTTGTA
This sequence comes from Campanula takesimana, assembly GCA_026119855.1. Classification (NCBI taxonomy): domain Eukaryota; kingdom Viridiplantae; phylum Streptophyta; class Magnoliopsida; order Asterales; family Campanulaceae; genus Campanula; species Campanula takesimana. Next base: position 924,799 of record JAOWBW010000276.1, read on the forward strand.
AAGTGACTTTACTCATGAAGTAGAAAAATATTATTTTATTATAAGATAATGAAGGATATTTATTTCTTATTTGGAATAAGAAAGATGTTTTATTTATTATGATTTACTTCATTCTATTATCATATAAATAAATCTCATATCTTAAATCTTGAAGAACAAAGTAATAAAGACTATGACATAAATATTTCAAATTCTTTATGCATTACTGTTTTGATCAAATAAATGAGAAATGCATATATAAAATTCCATGGGACGGAGTTTTAAGTCATATGATATGGAATCACATGATTTATGAAAATCTTATTTACTTGGACCAAGACATCTTTTACTATGAATAGTAAAAGGCTAACATCTTACTTGACCTAATACATTTCAATGTATATGGTGCATTAAGTAGCAGTGCTAAAAGAGAATTTTGGTTATACTTGGTAAAACTATTCAAAGATTCTGATTTGATCATGATAATGAATAATTGAACCAAGAACTTGACAGTCATCGTTATGGTGGTGAAATAGTTTCACAATCAACTCCACCAAGAACACCATTTGGAATGATGTGTCTACATGGAGGTAGATAACCCTATTGGATATGGTTCATTAGATGATAATGTCAGAATGATCTTCCATTATTTATTTTTGGGGTTAGGTATTTGAAACCGCTATAATTACACTAATTTGAGTTACATCAAAAGGGTGAAAAGGTGAAAGAAAACTCAGTTTGTCTTTCATAAAGATTTAGGACCGTGAGACCTTTTGGAAAGGAGTTGTCTGGGACACACTCACACTTAAATCTAATAAATATATTTTCATGGGATATCCTAAGGAAACTTGAGGACATAATTTTAGTCATAAGAAACAAATGGTTTGTTGATTATGATGATGCTTTTCTAGATAAATGGTTTATCTCTAAAAGAATCAGTAGGAGTAAAATATATCTCGAATGGTTCGAGATCTAGAAAATTAGTATTTAACCTATGATGAAAGTTGAACAAGTTTCCACAAAGAGTTGTGAATATCCGTTCAAGATCTACAAGTACTTGCACACATGACAAAATACAATCTATTAGAAGAAATATTGGATATTTCGAAATAGAAAGTATTGAGGTAAAGTTCATTTAGAATGAAGTATTTACCACCTATCAAGGATGAAATATCAACTCCACATTTAGATTAATGGCTTGGAGTCATAAAATCTAAAAGGCAATTCATGTATAATAATCAAGTTTGGAACTCACTTAAGGATGTATTGGATACAGCCTAAAGGTTTTGATAGTCAAGAAAATTCTAAAAGGTATGAAAGTTGCGAAGATTCATTGGATGGATTGAAGCAAGATTTTGGGAGTTGGAATCTCCGTTTTGATAAGTCATAGAGTTTGGCTTGATCAAGAACGAACATGAACCTTGTATATACAAGAAGATTAGTGGGAGCATAGTGCTATTCCTTATCTAATATGTGGATGACATATTGCTCATTGTAAATGACATTCCTACACTTTAATCTGTAAAGATTTGGTTAAGAAAGTGTTTCGCAATGAAGAATATGGATGAAGCCGCATAAGTCATTGGCATTAAGATCTATAGAGATAGATCAAGGAAGCTAAATGGTTTAAAGCCAATGTACATACATTGACAAGGTCATAAGAAGATTTCGCAAGGAAAATTCTAAGAGAGGACATTTGTCAGTGTTACATGGAGTTTCTCTAAGCAAGACTCAATGTCCTAAAGACAAAAGATGAGCATGAGAAAATGAATGAGATTCCATTTGCTTCGGCAATTGGATCCATGATGCCATGATAAGTACTAAGCCGGATATATCTAATGCTTGGAGCATGACGAGTAGATATCAATCCGACACCGGTGAGATTCACTGGATGGCTATGAGAGCGATTCTTAAAGTACTTTAGAAGAACTAAGGATTCGTTTATGATCTATGAAGGTATGGAAGATTATCTCAGATGCATGCTTCCAAACCAACAAATATGATAATAGATCGCAATCAGGTTTTGTGCATATGTCAAATAGTGGAACTGTAAGTTGGAATGGTTCCAAGCATAGTACAATCACTAATTCTTTGACTAAAACTAAGTATATTGCTGCATTGGATGCTGCGATGGAAACTGTTTGGATTAAGAAGTTCGTTGGAGAACTTGAGATGGTTCCTAGTATTGCTAATCCAATAGACCTTATTAATAACAATAGTGGTGCTATTGAATCAAGCAAAGGAACCAAGAGCACATCCCAAATCCAAACACATACTTAGGTGTTTTCTTATCGTTCGAGAAATCGTTGATAAGGGAGACGTAAATATATACAAAGTACCAAGTAATGATAACGTTGCGGACACGCTAACAAAGGAACTTCCACAATCTAAACATGATGATCATGTTAGGTCCATGGGTATTCGATACCTAGAGATTGGGCCTAGGCAAGTGGGAGATTGTTGGTGTTGGTGCCCTAGGCACGTTTGTTAAACGTTGTATAAGTTATCATTTTATTCATGATGATAAAGAGATAATAAGATTATTATTGTTGCTCATGTTTGCTTATAATAATATTCATCCCTAGAGCTTGTTAAGAACTAGTATAAAGGCTAAATGATCATGGGATGATCATGTTAGATTTATAGGTACTTGTTTGGAACAAGGTACTGGACATGACCCGCTGTATGAGATTTATGTCATGGTCTATGTCATATATAAATCTGATATTAGTTATGTCATTTGAATCCTTAGACATGAAGTTATTATAGTCTTCCACTTGATGAATATTATGTTTGACATATTCAAATGCTGCCTTAACACGGTAGTTATAAAGGGTATGATTGGCATAATCGGATTCACGTAGGGAAGAATAATAAGCTAATTGGATTTGTCCTTCTTCGGAGAGATGTCAAGCTTGGGCCCCTTAAAGGAATGATGTTGGTGAAATGTTTGGCCAAACTCAAATGGATTGATTGGATCAATGTCATTTGGATCATCAACATATTCGGAATATAGAAAGTATTGAACAATACAAGTTAACTTATATCTAGTTATACTATTTGGGTAGGTATGACAGTTTGCTAGAACCTAATCATATCTTATGGTTTCATGTTTGAACCCATTGCCAACTTAGTATAATCCTAGAGGGTCACACACAATAGAACGAATCTTAAAAGGACTATATTGGAAATTTTGGCTGACTGGACCCATTGGGCGACCGCACAAAAGAGGATGGGCGGCCGCACATGTTTGGGCGACCGCACACCAGCTTTTGGGCGGCCGCACAATTATGTCGGGACAGACTTCCTGATTTGATTAGGAAAATGATTTTGGAGGGGTTTTGACACAAGTTTCCTATTTGGAATAGGTCCTACTTGTATATAAACAGCCAATTTCGGCCAGAACTAAAACCAAGCTTTTGTGCAAGTCTCCAAAGAGTTTGAGAGAGTTTGATTTTGTTCTAAGACATCCTAGATTGAAGAACAAAATAATACACAAATAATATTCCATATAGTTCATAATAATTGTGAAAACGTGTTTCACAATTTTGGTCTAGCAACCAAGATCAAGTGTTCTTGATATTCGTTCGTGGTGTGGATACTGCTAGAGGGTGAAACTTATCATCTTCAAAGTTCGTGATTCTTGCTATGTTCGTGATCAAGCTTTCAAGCCTCTATCGAATTCAAGGTTGCAAAATCAAAGGCATCAAGGGTTAGTATTCTAGTATTCATTATGTTGTATTTGACTTAATCATATGAATGGATCTATGGGCTTTGGGTTTCATAAAATTTTAAATGCTTAATTCTGATGCGCATGTTACTCCAAAACCCAACAACTGAACACCGAGGGAGTCAGTCTCGCGAACATATGAAGCCTATTTAGAGCTTGGAGTTTACCGTGAAGTTCGTTTGCTCTCTTCTCGTAAAAGTAACTCTCCAAAAAGTCTTGAGTGGCATCTGCTCTGACATTAGAGGGATCCTCCTTAGCTTCCTTCTTCCTCAAATTCAAACTAGGATCAAATTGGTCCCCCAACAGAAAGCGACGGATCTCATCAATACCCTCGACATTGGGACGGAGTTCCGAGAGAAACCAATCTAAGTATTTGTCCGACAAATAGATACTTCCTCCATCATGACGAAGATTGGTCCAATGATCCATAGTGGTGCCTTTCCCCCAAGCGTGAGCCAAGCTCGTAGAGAACTCCGAGTCCATGAAAGAAACATCTCGAGGCCATCCCCCTGACAAGAAAGTGTCCTGCTGTTGACCGAATTGTCGCATTACCCTCCGAGCAAAGTAGAAAGAAGAATCCCTCAACCCCGGAAGAATGACCCTGTCGTACCCGAGGGTATTAGCTACAAACCTCCTTACCCTCCAAAAGGATGGGCACCAAGCGTTATAATTGGTATCCGCTTTAGCAAAAAGATGAGCCCACTCCTCAATGCTGAGAACCTTCACTAACCATCTTCGCCTATGGAAAGTATAAGGAGAATACTCGACCGGGGAGTCCAATAGTTTAAAATGTTTTTTGAGCCAAATAGTCAACAACAATGGACTTCCCCGAGTCATAGAGCCGGTTCGGTGTAACTCATCAAGACCATGAAGGGTCTCCCCCAAGATAAGAGGGATTATGTTGAAGGCCCATCCTCTAGCTTGCAGAACGATGTCCACGAGCTCCGTGTTCGCCATGCCACACTTGCTCATGAAAAGCACGCTCCGAAATAAGCACAATGCCAAGAGGCAGCACTGGGAATCCACACCGTGACCGCGAGTCACCCGACCTTTAAATCTTCTAGGCAAAGCGTGGAGATCAATATAGCGGTTATGAACATAACTCTGAGCCTCATGAAGGCCAATGCTCAATAAGTCTGTAAGAGACTCCGCTGGTACCTTATCGTAATTAGGGACCACAATCACCCCAGTCAAAGGCATATCCAAGATAGCCGCCATCTCCTCCACATTAGGGACCATCTCATTAAGTGAAAAGTTGAAGAGGTGAGTTGATGGATCCCAGAAGCGTGCAACTCCCTTTAAGAGGTCCCATTCCGGATTTAGGTTCTTCAAGGTGAAAAGAATCTTGAAACCGAACATCTCCACGAATTAAACTTATACTAGTTCTTCATAAGTACTAGGGACGGAGATTGTTATAACAAAACATGTAGCAACAAATAATAATCCAAAACATCTCTTTATATAAATGAAAAAGTGATAACAATCATTGTCAAACAACGTGCTAATAGCATACCTAGGGCATATACACCAACAGAAAGGTGCATACTTATAAAGCTAGACTTGCACCGAAAGGTTATAAGCAAATTCATGGTATTGACTATGATGAAACCTTTTCACCCGTAGAAATGATCAAGTCTATAAGGATTTTAATTGCCATAGCCGGATATTTTGACTAAGAGATATGGCAAATGGATGTCAAAACAGCGTTCCTTAACGGGAACTTATTTGAGGATGTGTGTTTGACACAACATGAAGGTTTTTTAAATTCAGAAATTTATAATAAGGTATGCAAGCAGCAGAAATGCATCTATGGATTGAAATAAGCCTCAAGGAGTTGGAATCTTCGATTTGATGAATCAGTCAAAGAGTTTAGCTTCATCAAGAACTAAGATGAGCCTTGTGTATACAAGAAAATTAGTAGGAGCGTAGTATTATATGTAGTACTATATGTTGATAACATATTGTTCATTGGAAACGATGTTCCTGTACTTTAGTCTGTAAAGACTTGGTTAGGAAAGTGCTTTCAATGAAAGATATGGGTGAAGCCGCTTATATCCTTGGTATTAAGATCTGTCATGATAGATCTAAAAGATTTATTGGTTTAAGTCATAGTATATACATTGGCAAGGTTCTTAAAAGATTTTTCTTGGAAAACTCTAAGAGAGGTAACCTGCCAGTGTTACATGGTAAAAGTCTTAGGAAGACTTAGTATCCTCAGACAACTGATGAGCGAGAATGCATGAATAGAATCACAATGCTCCTGCAATTGGATCCATTATATATGCTATGATATGTACTAGACCGGATGTCTCTTACGCTTTGAACATGACAAGCAGATACCAATCGGATCCTGGTGAGAGTAACTAGATAGTTGTCAAGACAATTCTTAAGTAATTGAAAAGGACTAAAGACTCGTTCTTGATATATGGAAGATGATCTTGTTGTAAGGGGTTACACAGATGCAAACTTCCAAACTAAAAATGATGATTATAGATCGCAATCTGGTTTTGTGTTTATGCTAAATGGTGGTGCTGTAAGCTGGAAGAGTTCTAAGCAGAGTACAGTAGCTGATTCTACAACTGAAGCTGAGTATTTAGATGCATCGGATGCTGATAAAGAGGTTGTTTGGATCAAGAAATTCATTACTGAATTAGAGGTGGTTCCTAGAATTGCTAATCCCATAGACCAAAATCCCACTAATTTTCGCTCCCCGTTTTCTCTTCTCCGTTTTTTCTCTTCTCTGTCTCTAGGGTTTTGCCCTAGGGGCCTTTGGCCGGTAGCTATGGCTACTCCGGTGTCTTTCTTCCCTTCTTTGAACTCTAGCAGTAGCAACCCATACTTCCAGCAGTAGCAACCCATACTACACTCTATCTCTGCAATATCTTTATACGAGTCCTAACCCTAATTCCAATGTGGCGTTGCAAACACTTCATGCAAACCCTAGTTACTCTTTTACGCCACACTATACTAATCCTAATTTGAATCTTATTCCTTCCTATGTTGGGATTCAATCGGCAAGTGGAAACCCTTCTCCTAACAGGGCTCAAGCGCAACCATCCATCTCCTTGCTGCCGAAAGATTCCTTGCTGTAAACGAATTCCCCTTCCCTGTAGCAAACGGATTCATCTTCCCCCTCGCATTCATAGCCAACGAAATCTAACCCTACTTCTTCAGCCCCGGTTTCAAAATCCTTCGTTGATCTTGTAACGACCCGAAAACCCGCCTCTATTTTCTTAGAAATAAATATTTAATTATTTATTTATTGCTTATTTATTTAGTTAAATTATTTATTTAATTAAATAATTATGTGTGCATTTTATGTTTCTTAATATTTTTGTCTAGCATTTTAAATTAATCAATTGTGCTAAGGTGAAGATAGGAGATTTAGCTGAAAAGGATTTATGTGTTCAATGTTGTTGTTGAGGGGTTAATTGTGAAACTTTCTTTAATATTTCAACTTCTTCCCCCTCTCTCCCTCACTCTCCTGCATACTCCCTCTTCCCTCACACACACACACTAGTTTCTCTCTCTCTCTTTCCATGGGAAAAGGTAAGAAATTTCTCTCTCCCTTCTCTCTTCATTCTAGCTATCTTCCCCTCATTATTTCTCATTTCTCATAACATGAAACATGTTTAGATCGTCGATAGGATCGTAGGAAGCTAAGAATTTTCGAGTTCCGTCACCTTTGATAAAATCCGGGTAAGTTACTTTTCCCCCATTTTTATGCTAAAATGTTCATCTTTAGTTTATGTAATGCTTTAGTTCATATATATGCCATTTTGGTTGAGTTTGGAATTTATTTGTATTTTTGTTCATCTTTTGTGATTTTGAAATGTTGGGATTAAATCTTGATTTAGGATTTCTAGATGGTGTTATTTAGGTTCCTTATAGGCTTATATGTTGTTTTGGGTACTTGGGTATGCTAATAGAAGTGTTGGGAATGTTGGGTTTGATTTGGGTAAGTTTATGTTTGATTTTGGTAAGAACTTGAAGAACCCGGCTGATTTTCCTCCCAGTCCGTCGACCGGGCGCCCGCCCAGGTTTAGCTAGGCGCCCGCCCGCCTGTCCTGTTTCCTTCGGCCAGCCTACTGCCTAAATGAGCGCCCGCCCGCCCCTTGGCGAGCGCCCGCCCGCCCCCTTTTTCTTGAAATCACATTTGTGTTTGTTTAAGACTAGGTTGTATTTTTAGTTTGGGTTTTAGAGGCACTTGAATTGAGTTTTCTTGTCTTTAAATGTTAGGATAGAAGTATATATAGGTACTCCTAAGATTTAGAACGAAAAGAGTGAAATTCGGAGCCAAAACAGGGATTTTTCATAATGTCCGGCCGAACACTTTATAAAAATTGTCCGTTTTACGTTCAATCTTCCGGAGGCCATAACTTCTTCGTCCGCACTCCGTTTTGGACGTGTAGACTATCGTTGGAAAGATCTTTTCGAGTACTACGTAATGGTTCTATTGGACGCATGGTTCCAGATCATAATGGTTGTATTTTCGTTGAGGTTTAAGATCAAGGTGTAGTCTCGGTCTAGGTTCCGTAGTACTATTCTAGTTGACTTAGTTGGGCACCGTGGAACACTTTAGTAATTGAAATTGGTTCCTTTGTGAATAATGGTGTTATGTAATTTGATCAAGTATTGTTTGGGAATGTTTGGGGTGTTTAGAATTGGTTCGTTATGAACGGAGGTAAAGCGTGAATTGGCAATTGGGTACCTACGGTTTGATTAACCTTAAGATGTATTCATTCGGATTTCTTATTTGGAATTCCAGGTATGATGAGATGGTTGAGTTCATAGTCCTAGTATATCTTTATGAGTAAATGTTTAGGGGCATTTTGGTAATAGTCATGGTACTATTTGTGAGCGACCGTTTGGGTTGTGCTCTTTATGAGTAACTCGTGGGTATCATATTTAGGATGTGTTTGGTACGTGCCTTATCTTGGAATCATCATGTTTTAATGGTCAATGTTTTTGGGCTTTCTATGAGCAATCTCGTTTATCGTTGTTGGACTCTTTTATGAGAAACTTCTTTTGTTTGTTGTTGTTGAACTCTTCTTGAGTAATCGTTTGCATCTTTATAGTGATTAATTGGTATGGTTCCCTACTTTGGAATCACTAGTTGTTTATTTAAGCTAGTATTTATTACTTGGCATTTATTGGAAAGTCCAGCTGGTATTTGTGGTTGTGTCGGGCGATGGGGAAGATTATAATGGCAATGAGCCGAGTCCATTATAATGTTGCCCATTGTTTTGCCCTTATTTTCCTCATACAGATTGGCCTTGGTTGGGATGAGCTAGCTTCCTTCGGAAGTAGTCTAGCTAACTTTTTGGGTTTTGACTTTGTGTCATCTCCCCTGTCCTTTGTGACATGTTACATTGTTATGGTTCCGGTACCGGGGTTGTGATCTTCAGCTGTTTATGCTACTATGAAGATGGTTTGATGGGTTGATTGATTGATTGGTCATTTCTGACCGGGGTTCTCTTCAGTTGTTATGCTGCTATTGTTGATTGGTTGATCGGTTGAAGCTGCGCAGCGATTGTTCAATCAGTTTGGTGAAACCTTGGCTCAGTATCCTTTGTAACGTGTTTATTTCAGTCTTATGTGCTGCATGATGAGTTAGTCGTTATTTTCAACTGGTATGGGACAGTTGGCGATAGGGAGCTTTCTCATTTGTTGTTATATGATTTACTTGCTCAGTTATATAATTGATTTGCATGATATTATGCCATGTAGATGCATTTAGTAACTTACTGAGATTTTATCTCACCCCGTTTCTTGTTTCAAATTGTTTTTCCTTACCCCCCCCCCCAGGAAAGCAAGTGGTATCGTTTGAGGTCCGTTGTATCGGGAGTCTTCTGAGCAGGTTGATCGCCTTTGGGGTAGTTACTCTTCAGAGCCTCTTTGTATATGGTTGAAAGGTTATGGTCGTTCTGGGTCATGTATTTACTGTGGTCCTTTGGGAATTTATATTATTAATAGTTGTTCTTGCTTTCGCGTTTATTTCTAGTCTCCGAGTTATAATCTCGTTGAGGTGTTGTTCGTTGATATTGGTTTTATAAGTTGAATTCACGCGCCCGGTTTGGTATTTAGCATTTTTTTAGATGTATATTGTAAATTTTATATTTATGGATTTTTGGAATTTCCGGGGCGCGACAGATCTATTCTCATAACCAGCAAATCCTTCTCACAACAGAATTATGGCCCCTACAAATAAGTTGCTGATTCAGCTATCTCTATTGGAATTTATAATCGTACGCCATGGGTATTAGATACATAAGTGATTGGGCCTAGTTCAAGTGGGAGATTGTTGGTGTATATGCCCTAGGCATGTTATTTGAACGCTACTTTGTTATCATTTATTCATTACGTAAAGCGTTGTTTTAGATTATTATTTGTTATCACATATTTTATTATAATAATCTCCGTCCTTAGTACTTATGAAGAACTAGTATAAGTTTAAATTGATGATTATGTGTATGGGATACAATTTAAACTTATGGGTATGTGTTGGTGAATATATACTGGACTTGACCAACCTATGAGGTTTATGTCATGGTCAAATGTCATAATTAAACCTCTTGATAGTTATATCATTAGAATCATTAGACCTGAGATTATTATGATCTTCCACATAATGGAGATCATATTTGACATATTCAAACATTACTCTTAACCAAGTAATTATAAAGGATATGATTGGCATGATCAAAGTTATGTAGGGAAGTATAATAAGTCAAGATGGAATTTGTCCCTCTTCGCGAGAGATGTGAAGCTTGGGCCCCTCGATGAATAGTATTGAAGAAATGCATGGCCGTGCTCAAATGAATTGATATGATCAATGTCATTTGTATTATCAATGTATTTGGAATCGAGAAAAGTATTGGAAATTGTAAGTTGACTATGGACCATGGCATACGTTCAATGACATCATAGACAAATTATTGTGATATGTTCTATAAAAGGATTCACGAATGTTGACAAGTTGTATTTATTGGGTAGTCATGATGGATTGCTAGAGTCCGCTCATGATTTATGTTATCAAATGGTTTTGATCTCATTGCCAACTTAATATAATCCTATGGGGTCACACAAAAAAACGAATTGCAAAAGGGCTAAAATTGGATATTCGGACGGACTTTAAAATGATATTTTAAAGGAAAAATCCGGAACGGACACCAAACAAGAGATCCAGCCGGACCCCCTATGTGACCTGATCAGACTATAGGGTGATTTGGTCAAACCTCTATGGTGAACCGGCCGGGCCCTGAGTCTCGAGGATTCATATTTTGATCTCTGAATTTCGATGAGTTTTGGGCCTTATTTCCTAAATGGTTTAGGACTTTTATGTTTAAATAACCCTCTCAAAATATCTGGTTATATGTGATTATTAGAATCAATATTGAGAGCCTCCAAAGAGAGAAAAACTATTCTTGTTCTTAGATTCATCATCAAAGAATAAGAACCCTAGTTTTCATATAGCCTCCATAATAGAAATAGTTTCTATTGGATCCAACAATCCATATCTAGAATCATTCTAGATATTCATTTGCGTGTGGATAAACATAGAGGGCGATGATCTCAACTCCTTCAAGTTCGTGATTCATCAATTAAATTCGTGTTCCTGTAATCGTGATTCAAGAAGCGCGAAGAACAAAGATTGAAGATTTGAAAATTTTAAAGCATTACCACGATTAGTATTGTAAATTCAACTCAATATTAGTTTAATAATCTTGAATGGATCTAGGCTTTTGGGTTTATTCTTCCGTGCATGATAGTGCAAAACCCAACACATTTTTCTAACCAAGTCTTCACAAACTGAAGTTTAGGAACATTATTTCCAATGAGCAATATGTCATCAACATACATCACTAGAAATAATACTATGCTCCTACTAATTGTTTTGTATACACAAGGCTCATTTTTGTTCTTGATGAAGCCAAACTCTTTGACCGATTCATCAAATATACGATTCGAACTCCTTGAGTTGCTTCAATCCATAGATGGATTTTTGCAACTTACATATCTTATTAGAATTTTCTGAATTTACAAAATCTTCAGGTTGTGTCATATACACATCCTCAAGTAAGTTCCCGTTAATGAACATTGTTGTGACATCCATATTCTATATCTCATAGTCAAAATATGAGGCTATGGAAATTAAAATCCTTATAGACTTGATCACTGCTACGGGTGAAAAGTGTGAATTCCCCGTTCCAATGCAGTGACACATGGGAAGTTTCTTTATTATTTATCTTTTCTATGGGACAGGATATTCAAGTTAGCATTTAACTTAATAGAGTCGCCACGACGTTTTAATGATCTAAAACATTGAAAAAAACTAATTTATACAAGTATGAGGGTTCAAGTTACGATAAGAGAAGAATATTACAGTGAGCACTCCTATTGCCCAAGCAATCGGACTTTCTGTCATGATTAAAGTGTGTTAGTAGTATGTGTTAGTGTTTTAGACCGGATCCGAAGATTGCCTACGTTCCTCTTGATGTGAGAATCTCAGGTCAGCGTAGTTCGCACATAGAGTAGAGAATAGAGAGATGAAACAGGATCATGCATATAGTAGGGGAATGAGAAAGAATCATGCAAGATGATCATATCCTAGAGTGATGATTACACCATTGATATTATCGATGTGTGATCATCATCACTCATCCTAGGAGAGTTAATGATCATGGGAGTATTTACCTAAAGTTTAGGGTTTAGAAGTAGTTCTTAGATCTGATAAGATCATCATTGGCTATAACATGTACATATTAAGATTAAAACCGTAATCATAGCAATATAATATGAGTTTTATATGAAAGCATATGAACAAACATGTATAAAGGAAGAAGCAAATTCAATAATCAAAGAAGCAAGATAATTCCTATGAAGAAAGCGTTTCTTCATCAAGCCTTTAGATCTAGCAGTCGCATCAAGTAGGTGTTCTTGAGTCCGTTCGACGTGTGGATACCGATAGAGGGTGTTTCCTTTAGCACCATAAATTTCGTGTTCATGGATGCGATCTTCAAGGGTTAGTTCCTTTTATCTTGTATTTAATTTAATCAACATAGACGGATTCGGGCTAATGGGTGTTTGATTTCATGTTATTATTCCGCTGCGCATGGTGCATCAAAACCCAACAAAACCTTTTTTATTAAGACCTTGAACACTCGGCCAGTAGGCATGCTGAAGTCATCAAAGTACTCTCTTTCCCGCAGTGAGTTGTTTGTAATTTCTTGGACATCGAACAAAGATTCGTCTTGGACCAGGCTTACTTGACCGGCGACTTCCTTACCCTTGGGGGTGGTAGTTGTAGGAGTTTTATAGCAAAAGGAGTTGTTTCCAGTTTTAGTAGTTTCTTTGGCAATACCAATGATACTGGCTTTATGTCTCACCCCAGCATTGACCATTTCTCTTAGATCAGGGAAGTAACCATTACCAATTGCCACCTATGATCAGGCAATAAGAACTTGAAAACTATTTTCTTTTGTTCATTTGCCTCAGGGGGATATTGTACTTCCACTATCTTGTGATTCCACCTCTTGTAGAAGTCATAAATAGGCTCGCTGGGCCTCTGCATAGTATTCTCCAAGTCGGCGCGGTTGACGTACCAATCAAGGTTTGATTGGTACTTGTTATAGAAGGTAGTGGTGATTTGATCCCATGTCTCTCTCTCAGCAGGATCCAAGTTTAAGAACCAACGGAGGGCAATTCCGTCCAAAGTAGAGTGGAAGACTCGAGCCATCTGCTCGTTGGTTCAGTCTCGAGCTCTCATGGATAACACATAGCTGTCAAGGTGAGTCTTATGGCAGTAAGTACCATGGAATGTTGAGACCTTTGGCATCTTGAAGTCTCTAGGGAGGGCACCCATGTTGATAGGGTTGATAGTCTTGATGATAGGAGTGGCTGGCTTGCTTGCTAACCGTGTCAGAAAGTTGGCGGATCTGTTCTTCCATGGCGACCACCAGAGGGTGACTGGAGATATCAGAGCCGAAGTTTACTTGGGTGGTAGGAGGAGTGGTGGATATTGCAGGCATGGCGGCACCAATACTCAGTGGCAATGAAGGTGGAGGCAGCTTGGTAGTGGACAAGTAACTACCCATCATCTCGGTAGATGGCTCATAAGGACCTTTATGCTTGCTGGTGGTTAGTTTCATGTCATAGACTGGAGGAGGAACCCTCTTATAGTTGGACAGGTTGAAGGGATAGCATCTTCATTAGCATGATAGGTAACGGGCACCTCTTCATTCTCGATAAAGACCATTTCTTCATCATGGAACCTAGTTTCCACACCTTTCTTCTTCATTTCAGTCTGAAGGTGGTCTTTGAGCTCTTGGTTGTGATTCTCTAGGGTGCGGCTTTGCTCCTCAAGCTTAGTGACCTTAAGCATGGTACCAGCAAGGAAGTGATGGAGATGTTGCGGGACATCGGAGAGCTTGATACCGGCGGCGATCTCAGTATCAGTGAGAGGAACAGAGACTTGCAGCACAGAGGTGTTGGGGGTAGGGGGCTCAACTAACGGAGACATTGTTGGAGTAGAGTCTGTAGACAGCGGTTGAGGAAGGCTCGAACATGTATACATGAAGATTAAAATATGTATAAAGGACGATTGATACCCTAAAACTAGCATTTATGAATGTATAAACCCTAGATCCATTCATATTATGAACACCATCATGAATATATGAATAACATAATAAGCATAGGCATAAAATAGATCTAATCCTAAGAACATGAAAAGAACATAGCAAGAAAAGTAATAAGCCTCACCAATCTTGGCAAGAACGAAGACGAATCTTCTTTTGGATTCTCCGGATCTTTGGGATTTCAAGAAGAGCTTAGGCTTTGAGTTCTTTCGTCGGTTTTGACTTTGGAACTCGGGGGAGATAATTGTGTGTCGAATTATTAGTTGAGGCCACCTATTTATAGGGATTTAGGCCTGGAAGGCCTGGCCGCCCGGCCACTCTTGGTGAATGGCGTGGTTGCCAAGGCTTTAGTCAGATTTAGACTCTGGAAAAACCCTATATTACGTTTATCCTCGAGCATAATCTGATCAGACGCATTTATCTCATTATCTGGTCCTTTCAAGAAATTCTGGATAAGTCTTGCGCAGTTTCTGAATACCTGTGAGGTCCCTGTGAGTTCTAGAGTTTATAATAACTCATTTTTCAGACCGGGTACTAACAAAAAGGTATTGGGTTTTTCACTATCATGCATAGATTAATAAACCCAAAAGCCTAGATCCATTCAAGATGATTAAATTAATATGGAGATGAATTTAGAATACTATTCGCGAGGATGCTCTAAAATTTTTGAATCTTCAACCTTTGTTCTTCGCGCTTCTTGAATCACGATCGTAGGAACACACCTTGAATTGATGAACCACAAACTTGAAGGAATTGAGATCAACGCCCTCTATGTGTATCCACACGAGAACAAATATCTAGAACAATTCTAGATCCGGATTGCTAGATCTGATAGAAACAATTTCTATAAAGGCTATATGAATATGGGTTCTTAATATTTGATGATGAATCTTGGATTAAAAATGTGATACCAAACTCTTTGGAGGCTCTCTTTCTTGATCTAATATCAATGGTTACTGATTAGGGTTTTAAGAGGGTCTTTTATACTCGTTAGTCCTTACCCATTAAGGAGTAATAGTCAAAATCTCGTCTAAAAACGAAATCAGATTTTTTCTCAGGTGGCAGTGCACGGCCGTGTCCTTTAGGGAGCTCGGCCTTGTTCTTTGGAGGGGAGCAGGTGTGCTCTATATACCTAAAAAATAGACATTCTGTAAATTTAGTGCACGGGTGATCTACACATAGTGCTCGGCCGTGCACCCCCAAAATTGCATTTTTAGTCTTTTAAAAAAATCATTCTTTTATGTGTGACCCCATAGGGTTATATTAAGTTGCAAATGACTCTAAATACATTTGTTCTCATAAATCATCAGCGTACTCTAGCAGGCCATCATGGCTACCCAATTAATTTAACTTGTCAAAGTTCGTGAATCCTTTTATAGAACATCTCACAATCCCTTTGTCAATGATGTCATTAAGTGTAAGACATGGTCAATGGTCAACATACAATTCCCAACACTTTTCTCGATTCCAAATACATTGTTGTGCGTTTAAAATTTTCGGATCTTCAAGTCTTTAAGCTTTATGATTTAATCTCGTTGTCCTTTGCGTTCTTTGAATCACGATAGAAGGAACATAAACTTGAGATGCTAAAGCAAGCACCCTCTATGTGTATCCACACATGAACGAATATCTAGAACGATTCTAGATCTGGACTGCTAGATCCCATAGAAACTATTTTCTTTCAAAAGGCTATATGCATTTATTGGTGTTCTTGAACTTTTGATTCTCAATCAAAACTCAAGAATGTGTTTCTCAAACTGTTTGCGCGCACCCCTCTCGCGGGTGCGGGTTTGGTTATAGGGAGTTGGTTGTGCTTGGATTGTATGAGTCGCCACCATGTTTAACAGAACACGGACCGTGCGATCTTATATTCGGGGGTTAATTTATGTATTGGGAAGGTCAATAAGCATCCAATCCACCCAATCTAGGATTGGTCTTGCTAAGAAATCATCATCGTTGTCTCAGAATCATGCAAAATATGTAATAAGGAAGCCAAATAAATAATTTCTTATTTATTTGGAATGTCGGATCATATGCTTCGAGACCATCCCCATGATTCGGAGAGGCTCTAGGCTGATCCTTTTGATATAATCACACTACTTCAAAGCAAAGAAAGAGATAAGGAGGAAGAAAACAAGGAATTACCTAAGCGTTCTTCGAGAATCCTTTGGATGGCCTTGACAAAAGGCCTTGATAATCCAAAGAACTTGACTTGATTTATGTTATGCTCCTATGAATTTCGTGGGTATGAGAGAGAGGCTAATTATGAGGGTGTTTTTGATCAGATTATGAGTGGTTTAGAGAGGAGGAATGACCATTAGGGTTTTATTACCAATGATTACCCATTCTTATAGGGTTTTGAGACTTAGGAGTCAAGTCAAGGAGGTAAATTTGGATGGGAATCAAAGACTCAATTCCCAAGAGGTTAAATTTGGACTCTCAGATCGTCTTTTCCGACTTTCTCGATTTGAGGAGTGTTTGGCAAGAAACGGGTTTGAGACCAACAAGGAAACTGCTGAAAACTCAACTATCAAGGGAGATGTCTCGTACGAGACATTAGATGTCTAGTACGAGGCATCTTGTGCTGGAATCACAATTTTTCCCTCTGCAAAAGTTTTAATGTTCGTTTTGGCCTTATGTCGCGACCCCGACCCCGCGGGCCCGGAGTACGCGAGCTGGACGTCGACTTAGAACCAATACACCAAAATACCGACGATAAAAATTCCATTTTAATGCCAAAAGCTGATACAAGGTTTTATAAATTCAAGTTTAATAACAACAAAATACAACTAACATAAGCTCCACAAGCTTATACCCCAACAATATAAAATATACAATTCTTAATGACGTCATTGTTTGGTGACACTATCCCAAGGTTATACATTTATATAATGCAAACCGAATAACAACCTTCCCAAAAGCTATATCCACACTCGACGTCCTGTCTCATGATCAGCGAGTCTAATCCTTTCCACCTGGGGGGGGGGTTAAGGAAAAACAAAGACAAAAGAAAAGGGGGTGAGATAAATCTCAATAAGTTACTAATGCAACTACATGACAAGCTAATATGAAATAGGCAATAAACAGCATAATAATCCATGTAGCACATAACAGTTATCAGATAACAGATAGCAGCGGAAATAAACAAATAACAAAGGATATTAGCCAAGGTTTCCCAACTGATAGAACCAAATAAAGGATCGCTGCGCAGCTTCAATAATCGACCAATCAACATCTTCATAGTAGCATAAGAGCTGAAGAGAAAACCCCGGTACCGGAACAATAACCAAGTAACATGTCACAAAGGACGGGAGATATGCCACAAAGTCATACTCCAAAAAGTTAGCTAGACTACTTCACAATGGAAGCTAGCTCATCTCATTCCAAGGCCAATCTGGAAGAGGAAACTATGGGCAAAACAATGGTCAACATTATAATGGACTTGGCTCGTGCCATTATAATCTTTCCCATCGCCCGACACAACCACAAATACCAGCTAGACTTCCAAATAAAGGCTAAGTAATAAAATACTAGCACAATAAACAACCACTGATTCCAAAGTAGGGAACCTTATCAAGAAGTCACCAAGAAAGTGAAATGAACCAACAACACACAATTAAAGTGTTCCAATAATCTCAACAATGATAACACAATTCCCATATCACATTTGATCACAAAGGATCTAGTTAACTCAAGCACTCAACCAAAACTACTCACTCATCTCGAAGAGCTCAAGGAGAGCTTTAAAACGATAGCTTATACACCTAAAACGGAGTCCGGATGAGAGAGTTATGAACTATCGAAGATTGTCTACGAAGAGTACGAGAGGGTGAAGCTCAGGACTTGTACAGCGGAGGGGGCGCACGCCCGCGCAGAAAGGGTGCACGCGCCCTATAGGATCATATGGTTCTTCCAAAAAGGCCAGGGGAGGGTGCGCGCGCTCGTACGAAAAGGGTGCGCACGCCCACAAGCATCAGAAGGTTTTCCAAGCTGAACAAGGGAGGGTGCGCGCGCTCGCACCTAAAGCGTGCGCGCGCTGTTGGTGTTATGCCCTAGGCATGTTGTTTGTAAAACAAATGTTATCATTTATAAAGATATTGAATGTTTGATTATTATGTCTTTTGCATGTTTATTATAATAATCCCCGTCCCTGATAATTATGATTAATTATTAGTATAAGTTTAATAGATAATCATATGATGATTATGGTGTATGGGATACAATTAGACTTATGGGTATTTGTTGGAGAACAAATACTGGACTGACCCCTATGAGATTTATGTCATGATCACAATGTCATAATTAAGTCTCATATAGTTATATCACTGGAATCTTTAGACCTGAGGTTATTACAGTCTTCCACATGATGAACATTACGTTTGACGTATTCAAACGTTATCCCTAACCGGATAGCTATAAAGAATATGATTGGCATAATCGGAATCATGTAGGCAAGAGTAATAAGCCAAGATGGGATTTGTTCCTCGTCAAGAGAGAAGTCAAGCTTTGGCCACTCGATGAATGGTATTGATGAAATGCATGGCCGTGCTCCAATAAGATTTGTGTTATCAATACATTCGGGATCGAGAAAGCATTGAACAAATATAAGTTGACCATTGACCATGGCTTACGTTCAATAGACATCGTGTAACAAAGAGATTGTGTTATGTTCTATTTTAGGAAACTTTGGAGTTCAAAGTTATACTAATTGGGTAGTCATAATGGCTTGCTAGAGTCCGCTTATGACTTATGAGGTTTGACTGGTTCGGACTCGTTGCCAACTTAGTATAATCCTATTGGGTCACACACGCAGAACGGATAATTAAAAGGAGCGAAAAACGAAGTAAAACGGGTCCTGCCTAAAGGATCCGTACGGCTGAATCTGGATGCTTCTAGAAACATCCGTACGGATGGTTTTGCCCAGAAGAATCAGTTTTTAGGAAAACTCTTGTTGAACAAGAAAACCTAATTCCTAAAGGGTTTCTGAAACCCCTTGAATATAAATACAGACTGACGGGAATTGTTCCCTAAGTTAGTTGATTTGATCAATTTCAAAAGTCTTTCTTAGAGAAAGAAATCACACATGATATTCTTGGGTTATTGTGATTGATTAATCTCAATTATCAAGTCACAATAACAATTAGGATCTTTGAAGAATAGTTCTTCAACATCGTTGATCAATCCGAAGACCTAGCAGTCAAGTTCAAGAAGGCGTTCTTGAAATCTGTTCGTTGTGTGGATCACCGGGCGTTTGTCTTAACGCTTAATCCAAGTTTTACGTAACGATCTACAAGGGTTAGTTTCCTTCATCTTGTTATTATGAATTATTGTTCATAGCGGATCTAGGCTATTGGGTTTTATTCATGTCTATCTTCCGCTGCGCATGAGTGCACGAAACCCAACAGTGGTATCAGAGCCCCGTTGATGATCAATAATTCTAATATTATCATGATATAATTATTTAATGCGATTATTTAATTGGTATGATTATGAGATAGATGAATTTATGTGATGGATTTTATATGAGATATAAAATATGCATGCTAGTTAATGTGGTTGTAATATTGATTTGATTAATATGTATGATCGCATGCCTAGATTATCATGTTGTAATTGGATTATTCTATTGATGATCTTGGTCTAATTTGTATGTGGAATAAATTGGTTAATGAATATATGAATTAGATGGGTTAAAATTCGTAATCTGCAATTTCATGTTTCTGTAATCTGATTATGTATAAACACGATATTAAGATTGATCGAATTTCTGAAATCTGAAAAATTTGAAAAAACTGGGATTCTACCTAAGAATCCGTACGGATGGTTTGGGAGCCTCCAAACAAACCCGTACGGATGGTTTTGGTTCACTCCCAGATTTCATTCTGACTTCTCATGTTCAGATTGTTCTGCAAATTATTTGCAGAATTCGAACCTGGAAACAGAAACTGGTTTCAGACGGCTGGTTTTCGAAACCGTGGTTCCTGAAACAGTTATCTGTTAAGAATTCGGAGTAGTTGCAGAAATCAGAGTTCTAATAAGTTTAGAATTGCTGTAATCTGTGAAATTAAGAGACATTGAAAGGGTCTTGAGATATGTGACCAATCTATACGGGAATGTGGATGCCTTTTGGCTTAGTTTCGACCGTATAGAGAAGTTGCTTGGTTTCTTGATCTTAGTACGGGAATGTGGATGCCTTTTGGCTTAGTTTCGACCGTACGTTTTGTGCTCTCAATTTCAAGATGCTCTGCGGATACAGTTCCAGAATCCTGAAGAGTTCAGTGTTTCTGAGATATGCATAACTATCCATACGGATGAATCTGGATGCTTCCAGAAACATCCGTACGGATGGTTTGGTTTATACTGATTCTGATTTGTTTGAGATGGCTGGTTGTTAAACCATGTTTCCTGAAACAAATTCAAATTCAGAACTCCAGACCGTTAATGAGATCAGAATCTTAAAGGAGTTTAAGATTGGAGAAATCTCATGATTTCATACTTTTATCCCTAACTAGCGCAACTAATGTCACATAAAATTAATTCGGATAATTGATTAACTTTATGTGTGCGAACCTTCTTAAAATTTAAGTTATGTGCCAATCCATGATTAAAACACTTGTGAGTACATGAGTAGTTTTATGTGGGTTACGCCCTAGCGTAGGCACATTAATTCTATTCATCTACAAGCAAGATGAGGAAACAGTGATTCCTATACGTTTAAATTGGTTTAACTTAATTAGGCTATCAAAATAGTTTTGGGCCTAAGGCACAGATGAGATTAAAACATGTTTAGACATATGATGTTTAAAATCTCATAAAAGATCTAAGAGTCATATATGATATGATTGACAAGGAGTTGTCTACCTAAATAACTTATTTTGAGCAGTCGTGCCCTAGCCGACTCAAAGTTAAGTGAAATATGGATCTTAGCCCATTTTAATTATATGATACATTAGATGTATTTGAAGGTTGTATAAATTAGTGGGAGTATTTGTGAAATACTTATAATATCTTTAATTAAGTTGGTACTTATATTTAATTATATGTTTGCATAATTGTAGATAATGGCTCAAAGTACTGGTTCTTTATCATTACGATCTATCCTTGAGAAGGAAAAACTTCAAGAAAATGGAGCTAACTACACGGATTGGATCCGTAGCCTTAGAATTGTTCTAAAGCATGAGGACAAGCTCTATATTCTTGATGAGCCCGTTCCTGAAGAGGAACCTGCTTCAAATGCACCCAAGGATGAGAGAAACGCCTACAAGAAACACAAAAGTGATTCACGTGAGGTGGGCTGTCTTATGCTTGCGGCCATGTGTCCAGAGCTTCAGAAGACTCTTGAACACTTGGAGGCATTTGACCTTGCTCTTTCGTTGAAAGATATGTTTCAAGAACAAGCAAGGCAAGAGAGGTTCAACACTATAGCTGCCTTAGTCTCATGCAAGATGAGCGAAGGGCAGTCTGTGGGCCCTCATGTTTTGAAGATGAAGGCTTATTTTGAGCATCTAGAGAGGCTTGGCCATCCCATTGATGTTGAGTTGGCCACTGATTTTATTCTTAATTCATTACCCGAAAGCTATAATCAGTTCGTCATGAACTTTAATATGCATGGGATGGATAAGTCCCTGTCTGAGTTGCATGGGATGCTAAAGACAGCGGAAAATAAAATCGGTAAAGAAGTCGCTCCTGTGCTCGTAGTGACAAAAGGAAGAAAAGGCTCTAAAGGCAAAGGCAAAGGGGTTAAGACAAAAGTTGTCAAACCCAAGATTGGCAAGGCAATTGTTGCTAATGCTGATGTGGCTAAACCTACTTCCCAAAAGGATGCAATCTGTTTCCACTGTAATGAGATTGGTCATTGGAAAAGAAATTGCAAGGTTTACAAGGAAGAGTTAAAGAAGAATAAGAGCAGTGGGACTGCGTCTACTTCAGGTATCTATGTTATAGATATTCTACTTTCTACTTCTAGTTCCTGGGTATTAGATACCGGATGTGGATCTCACATTTGTTTGAATGTGCAGGCACTAAGGAATAGGAGGCTACTCAAAGATGGCGAAATGGACCTACGCGTGGGGAATGGAGCAAGAGTTGCTGCATTAGCCGTAGGAACATATGATGTCATTTTACCTAGCGGATTAATTCTTGTTTTGAACAATTGTTATTACGTTCTGGATTTGAGTAGAAATATTATTTCAGTTTCTTGTTTGGATAATGAAGGTTATAGTTTTCTTATTAAAAATAAGAAGTTTTCTATTTATTTAAATGATATGCTTTATTGTACTGCATGTTCATTTAATGGCCTTTATGTTCTTGATGTTGAGAATGGAAATAATGAGAATATTTATAATGTAAATAAGAAATCCAAACCTAATGATGTAAATCATACTTATTTGTGGCATTGCCGTCTTGGTCATATTAATGAGAAGCGTATCTCAAAACTCCATGGGGACGGACTTTTAGATTCACATGACTTTGAATCATATGAAACTTGTGAGTCTTGTTTACTTGGAAAAATGACTAAGGCACCTTTTACTAAGAGTAGTGAGAGGGCTAGTGACTTATTGAGACTCATACATACTGATGTGTGTGGACCAATGAGCAGCAGTGCTAGGGGTGGATATCAATACTTCATAACTTTTACTGATGACTTTAGTAGATATGGCTATGTCTACTTAATGAAACATAAAAGTGAATCTTTTGAGATATTTAGAATATTTCAAAATGAAGTACAAAATCAACTTGGTAAAACTATTAAAGCACTTCGATCTGATCGAGGTGGAAAATATTTAAGCCAAGAATTTGACAATCATCTTAAAGATTGTGGAATTGTTTCACAATTAACTCCACCTGGAACACCACAATGGAATAGTGTGTCTGAGCGGAGAAATAGGACTTTATTAGATATGGTCCGATCTATGATGAGTCAAGTTGATCTTCCTTTAACCTTTTGGGGATATGCACTAGAAACTGCTGCTCTTACAATAAATAATGTTCCAACTAAATCTGTTCCAAAGACTCCATATGAGATGTGGACTGGAAGAAAATCTAGTTTGTCTTTCATGAAGATTTGGGGTTGTGAGGCTTATGTTAAGAGATTAATCTCTGACAAACTTGCACCAAGATCCGATAAATGTATTTTCGTTGGTTACCCTAAGGAAACTAAGGGTTATTACTTTTACAACCGCACGGAAAACAAAGTGTTTGTTGCCCGTCATGGTACCTTTCTAGAGAAAGAGTTTCTCTCCAAAGGAAATAGTGGGAGTAAAATTAATCTCGAAGAGGCTCGAGAACCCGAAAATAACATGGAACAAAATGTTGGATCTGAACAAGTTTCACAAGGTGCTGTGGAACCTATTCAGAATACTCAAGTTCCTCGCAGAACTGGTAGGGTGCGATCCGAACCTGAGAGATATGGATTTCTCATGACGGATAGCAATGAAGTGGAAGTCATAGTTGATGACGAACCTACTTCCTACTAAGAAGCAATGTCCGCTCCTGATTCAGATTGTCACGACCCGAAATATAGGCTCTATTTTATTAGTAATTAAATTATTATTATTTAATTATTTGCTTATTTATTTATTTAAATTATTATTTATTTAAATATTGATATGTGCATTTTATGTGTTATAATAATTATGCCTAGCATTTTATTCGAGATATTTGGGCTAGTGTGGAAGTGTTGAGTCTTAATGGTTAGTCGGTAGTGTAAGTAATTGTGTTAGTATGGGGAGGGGGTCTAGTTGTAACTTCTTTTAAAAATAATTCCCCTACTCCCTCTCTTCTCCCCTCACCTTCTCCCTCACTCTCTCCATTCTTCCTCCCAGACAACTCTCTCTCTCTCATCCTTGGGTAAGTTTTTCTTCTTCTTTCCTTCTCTCTTCTTTTTCTTCATCTTCTTCTAGCTATTTCTCATTTCTTAAAACGTAAACATTGTTTAGATCGTCGATAGGATCGCGTAGAATCAAAAAGATTTGAATTCCGTCAACTTTGAGATTTATCAGGTAAGTTACTTTTCCCCCATTTTAATGCTAAAATGTTCAGATCATGTTTAGATAATGTTTGATGTGTTACATTTGAAGTTTGGATGAGTATTGAATTTGTTTGGAATTTATTGAGTTTTTGGTTGAAAATGGTGAATTGATGAATATCTTGATTCAATCTTGGTTTTGGTTGATAAAGGGTGTTGTTAAGGTCCCCTTTTTGTTTAAATAATGTTTGGGTACCTTAGAAATCTTGTTGGGAGTGTTGATTTTGGGTGTTATGTGTTTTGGGTTTGAAAATGGAAGAACCCATGTTGTTCTTCCCGATTTCTGGCAATCCGGAAGATTGGGCGGCCGCACAAAAGAGCCTTGGCGACCGCGCATCTTTCTGAAAGCTTTTTTTCTTGTTTTGAGGCCTTTTGTGCGACCGCACAACCCACTTTGGGCGGCCGCACAGTCCCCTGAAAGTTTACATTTTGTTAATGTGTGTGATTGAAGAACGTGTTGTGATCCAAATCTCGGGTGTCCTTCTAGTTGACCATAGTGAACATTTTTGTACACTTTAGTGATAGAATTGGGTCCTTTGTGATCAAGTTTGTGTTTGAATTTCATTAATGATGAATTGGGATTTTGAAGCACCTTTATTGTTCATTGTTTGTTCATTTCATCTTCTTGGTGATTAATTGGTATGATTCCCTACTTTGGAATCCTTTGTTGTTTATCGTGCTAGTATTTTAATACTTAACATTTATTTGAAAGTCCAGCTGGTATTTGTGGTTGTGTCGGGCGATGTGAGATATTGTGATGGCACCGGCCAAGTCCATTATGGTGTCGACCATTGTTTTGCCCTTATTTTCCTCTTCCAGATAGGCCTTGGTTGAGACGTTTGGAGCATGACTTTGTGGCATGGCTCCCGCCCCTTGTGGCACATTACTTTGTTATTGGTTCCGGTACCGGGGTTTTCTCTTCGGCTTTCATGCCATTATGAAGATGATGATTTGTTGATTATTGAAGTTGCGCAGCGATCCTTTATTTGGATGTTCCGGTTTGGAAAACCTTGGCTATATCCTTTGTTATGTGGTTATTTCCGCTGCTATCTGTTATGTGATAAATGCTATGTGTTATGTGATATTTATTATTGCTTATTGCTTCTTGCATCATAGCATGTCATGTAGTTGCATTAGTAACTTATTGAGATTTATCTCACCCCCTTTCCTTTTATCTTTGTTTTTCCTTAACCCCCCCCCCAGGTGCTAAGGATTAGTCTCCCTGATCACGAGAAAGAGGACGTCGAGTGTGGATCCATTCTTTTGGGGAAGGTTGATATAGGTTGGTTTACATTATGTAAATGTGTAACCATTTTGGGATATTTGTACCAAACATTGACGTCATTAGGATTTGTACATTTGTATTTTGTTGAGCATAAACTTGTGGAAGTTTATGATAGTTTTATTTGGTTTTTATTAAACTTGGTTTTCTAAAACTTTGGATTATCACCTTTTGGTGTCAAATGGAATTTTTAACTTCGGTATTTCACAGTTTTGGTTTAAGAGTCGACGTCCAGATCGCGGTCTCGGGCCCGCGGGGTCCGGGGTCGCGACAGTTGGTATTAGAGCTATGGCATTAGCTCTATGTATAAGTCTAGGTGGATTAGTATGACCTAGGTGGGTAGTAGTGTGCGGAGTGATTAACGGTTGATGTTTTATGCAGGTAATTGTCCTCAATGTCTGGAAGAAGAAACAGAGGAGGTACTAGTGGGGCACAGAATCAGAATGATACAAGGGAAGAAGCCCGTGCCATGTTTCAAGGCATGTTTGAGGCGGCCATGAAGGCCATACATGATCAAGGTCCCAGGGTAGAACAAGCACCACCCCGTTATGGTTTGGAGCAATTTCTGAAGTTGAAACCGGTTGAATTTAATGGGGAACCCGATGTTCGGAAAGCTGAGTTATGGATTGAGTCTATGGAGAAGATTTATGATGTGTTTGGGTGTTCGGATGAGGATAAGGTCCGGTTCGCGGCTTACAAGCTTGTGGGAGCCGTCGAGCATTGGTGGAAAGGTATTAAAGCTACTTGGGATGATACTCACACGGTGTATGCGTGGGAGTTGTTCGTGCGCAAATTCAAGGAGCATTTCATTCCGGTTGTTGATCAAAACCGAAAGGAGATCGAGCTACTCAATTTGGAGCAAGGATTGTTGTCTATAGCACAATACTCGGCTAAGTTCATAGAATTAGCCCGATATTGTGACTATTTGGTGAGGACCGAGGAACAAAAGGCTATGAGATTCATTCGGGGATTGAAGACCTCCATCCGTACTCAACTGATTGCTCAACGGATTGTGACATTCCAAGATGCGGTGGACCGAGCCTATTTGATAGAGCAAGATATTGGGGAACATAAAAGGAAGACCGAGGTAGCTAACCCGAGTAAGCAAGGAGCTCAAGGCAAGCCACAGCACCGTTTCGACAATCGAGGTAACCCGGGAGCATCATCTCAGTTTAAGGGGCAAACCACACCGAGGAATCCGGGTACCACTTCCGGGAACCAAGGGAACCAAATTAGGAGGCTTTGTTCGTATTGTCAAAAGGAAGGTCATTCTGAGGACCGGTGTTGGAAGAAGCAAGGAAGGTGCACCAATTGTGGCCAAATGGGTCATTTTGCAAGGGATTGTCCGAGGAATAGAATTCAACCATCGGGGGTAGGAGCTGGGGCTCCTCAGGGGCAGAAAAGGGACGCTACGGGAATGCCCAAGGTCCAAGGGAAAGTGTTTGCAATGAATCAACAACAAGCCACAGATGATCCTACAGTTATTGGAGGTATTATTTCTATATCTAGCGTGAGCGCACGAGCGTTTGTAGATCCAGGATCATCTCATTCATACATTTCTGTGCAATTTGCTTCCATGTTAAATGCTGCATTCGAGTCTTTACCGTACGTTCTAGAGGTGTCGACCCCTATAGGAGAATGTTTGATTTCTGATCGAGTCCTTCGTGCTTGTGATGTGGTTATTTGTGGTCGTGTCCTTTGTGTGGATTTGGTAGTTCTTCCTATCTAAGACTTTGATGTCATTTTGGGTATGGATTGGTTGAGCGAGTTTCATGCTTCCGTTGATTGCCGTAAGAAAACTGTTACTTTTTCTATTCCCGACGTGCCTAAATTTGTGTTTGAGGCTAGTCCTCTGAGTAGAAAGGTTTGCTTAATTTCTTTTATGAAAGCGAGAAAATTATTGAATAGTGGTTGTGAGGGGTATTTGGCTAGTGTTCTTGATACTAGGAAAGAACCCCCTAGTTTTGATAGTGTTCGGGTAGTTCGGGAATTTCCCGATGTTTTCTCTACCGAGTATGATATGCCTCCCAATCGTGAGATTGAGTTTTGTATAGATCTTTTGCCGGGTACGGCTCCGATTTCGAAAGCACCTTATAGGTTAGCTCCCGCAAAGTTGAAGGAACTAAAGGTTCAGTTGCAAGAGTTGCTTGATCGAGGATTTATCCGCCCTAGTGTTTCCCCGTGGGGAGCGCCGGTTTTGTTTGTGCGGAAGAAAGATGGTTCGTTGAGATTGTGCATCGATTACCGGAAGTTGAATCAGGTTACGGTGAAGAATAAGTATCCTCTACCCCACATTGATGATTTGTTTGATCAGCTTCAAGGGTCCGTTGTGTTTTCCAAGCTTGATTTGAGGAGTGGATACCATCAGTTGAAGGTTCGATCGGAGGATATTCCGAAGACTGCTTTTCGCACTCGGTATGGTCATTATGAATTCTTGGTTATGCCGTTTGGGTTGACTAACGCGCCGGCCGTGTTTATGGATTTGATGAACCGAGTTTTCCATCCTTATCTTGATTCGTTCGTGGTAGTCTTCATCGACGACATTCTTGTTTATTCGAAATCTCGAGAGGAGCACGAGAAACACTTGAGGACAGTTTTATCCGTTCTTGCGAGGGAGAAATTATTTGCGAAGTTTAGTAAATGTGAATTTTGGCTCGAGAAGGTGTCATTTCTGGGTCATGTTATTTCGAAAGATGGGATTTCTGTGGATCCGTCAAAGATTGAAGCCGTAGTGGATTGGAAGAGACCCGAGTCAGTGATAGAGATTAGAAGCTTTCTTGGTTTAGCCGGGTATTACCGAAGATTTATTGAAGGGTTTTCGAGGATTGCTACTCCGATGACTCAGTTGACCCGGAAGAATGTTCCGTTTGTGTGGACCGATAAATGTGACAAGAGTTTCGAGGAATTGAAGAAGAGGTTGACTACAGCACCGATCTTGACTTTGCCTAATGGGAGCGATGGCCTAGTGATTTTCAGTGATGCTTCGAAAGAGGGTTTGGGTTGTGTGTTGATGCAGAATGGGAAAGTAATTGCGTATGCTTCGAGGAAGTTGACCCCTAGTGAACAGAATTACCCGACTCATGATATGGAGTTGGCCGCGATAGTATTTGCGTTGCACAAATGGAAGCACTACCTTTATGGAGCGAAGTTTGAAATTTTTACCGATCACAAAAGTTTAAAATACCTTTTCTCCCAGAAAGAGTTGAATAATAGGCAGCGCCGATGGATGGAATTATTGAAGGATTATGATTGCACGATTTCTTATCACCCGGGAAAGGCGAATGTGGTAGACGATGCGATTAGTAGAAAGTCCTATGTGGCTTCGATGATGGTTCGGGAATGGAAAATGCTTGAGGATGTTCGAGATTGGTCTCCTCGTGAATCGAGACATGGGGCTATTTTTGCGAATATTAGGGTATCTCCGACCCTAATTCAGAGAATAAAGGAAGCTCAGAAAGAGGATCCCGAAATGGTGAAAATAATGGGTAAATTGAAGGAAAAGAATTTCGAGGATTTTTCTATTAGCCCGACTGGAGTGTTGACTTTCCGTGGTCGTTTGTGTGTTCCGGATGTTGATGGAATTAAATAGAGAGTTCTTGATGAGGGTCATAAATCGAGGTATACTATTCATCCGGGTAGTACGAAGATGTATCAGGATTTGAAGCAACAATTTTGGTGGATTAATATGAAGAGGGAAATAGCCGAGTATGTATCGAGGTGTTTAACGTGTCAGCAGGACAAAGCCGAGCATCAGAGACCCGCGGGACTACTTCAGCCGTTAGAGATTCCCGAGTGGAAATGGGAGCATGTAACTATGGATTTCGTTACGGGACTGCCTCGTACCCGTAGGAAGTATGACAGTGTTTGGGTAATAGTGGATAGATTGACTAAGAGTGCCCATTTCTTGCCTATTGATATCAGATATTCGATGGAGAAGCTCGCGACCCTTTATATTGATGAGATTGTTAGACTGCATGGGGTTCCGGTTAGCATCGTGTCAGATCGAGACCCGAGGTTTACTTCTAGATTCTGGAAGGCGTTTCAGGAAGCTTTGGGTACAGATTTGCGATTCAGCACAGCTTTTCATCCTCAGACCGACGGTCAATCCGAGAGGACTATTCAGATTTTGGAGGATATGTTGCGAGCGTGTTCGATAGACTTTTCTGATTCTTGGGATTCGCACCTACCATTAGTGGAGTTCTCTTACAACAACAGTTATCAGGCTAGTATCAATATGGCACCGTTTGAGGCCTTGTATGGAAGGAAATGTAGATCGCCTATTTGTTGGGATGAGGTCGGTGAAGCGAAGGTTTTGAGTATTGATTTGCTTCGGGATTCAGTTGAAAGGGTTAGAGTTATCCGCGATAGATTGAAAACAGCCCAGAGTCGACATAAGAGCTATGCAGACAACCGAAGGCGAGATCTTAGTTTTCAGATTGGTGATTTGGTATTCTTGAAAGTGTCTCCAAAGGTGGGTATTCGTCGTTTTGGGAAGAAAGGCAAGTTGGCTCCGAGGTTTATTGGCCCGTTTGAGATCTTGGGAAAGGTTGGACTTCTAGCGTATCGTCTTGCGTTACCGCCATCCTTAGACCGGTTGCATAACGTCTTTCACGTTTCTATGCTTCGGAAGTATGTTCATGATCCGTCTCACGTGTTACCGAGGGTACCGGAGGATATTGAGCCCGATATGACTTATGAGGAACGACCGGTTCGGATCCTAGATTCTAAAGTTCAAGGGTTGAGGAGCAAAAGCATCGCTTTGGTTAGAGTTCTTTGGAGGAATCATAACATCGAGGAGTCGACGTGGGAGCTCCGAGATGAGATCGAGAGGAAATTTCCGTGGCTTTTTGTTTAAGGTGACTCTCGTTAAAATTCGGGTCGAATTTTCTTTAAGGGGGAGTGAATGTCACGACCCGAAATATAGGCTCTATTTTATTAGTAATTAAATTATTATTATTTAATTATTTGCTTATTTATTTATTTAAATTGTTATTTATTTAAATATTGATATGTGCATTTTATGTGTTATAATAATTATGCCTAGCATTTTATTCGAGTTATTTGGGCTAGTGTGGAAGTGTTGAGTCTTAATGGTTAGTCGGTAGTGTAAGTAATTGTGTTAGTATGGGGAGGGGGTCTAGTTGTAACTTCTTTTAAAAATAATTCCCCTACTCCCTCTCTTCTCCCCTCACCTTCTCCCTCACTCTCTCCATTCTTCCTCCCAGACAACTCTCTCTCTCTCATCCTTGGGTAAGTTTTTCTTCTTCTTTCCTTCTCTCTTCTTTTTCTTCACCTTCTTCTAGTTATTTCTCATTTCTTAAAACGTAAACATTGTTTAGATCGTCGATAGGATCGCGTAGAATCAAAAAGATTTGAATTCCGTCAACTTTGAGATTTATCAGGTAAGTTACTTTTCCCCCATTTTAATGCTAAAATGTTTATATCATGTTTAGATAATGTTTGATGTGTTACATTTGAAGTTTGGATGAGTTTTGAATTTGTTTGGAATTTATTGAGTTTTTGGTTGAAAATGGTGAATTGATGAATATCTTGATTCAATCTTGGTTTTGGTTGATAAAGGGTGTTGTTAAGGTCCCCTTTTTGTTTAAATAATGTTTGGGTACCTTAGAAATCTTGTTGGGAGTGTTGATTTTGGTGTTATGTGTTTTGGGTTTGAAAATGGAAGAACCCATGTTGTTCTTCCCGATTTCTGGCAATCCGGAAGATTGGGCGGCCGCACAAAAGAGCCTGGGCGACCGCGCATCTTTCTGAAAGCTTTTGTTCTTGTTTTGAGGCCTTTTGTGCGACCGCACAACCCACTTTGGGCGGTCGCACAATCCCCTGAAAGTTTACATTTTGTTAATGTGTGTGATTGAAGAACGTGTTGTGATCCAAATCTCGGGTGTCCTTCTAGTTGACCATAGTGAACATTTTTGTACACTTTAGTGATAGAATTGGGTCCTTTGTGATCAAGTTTGTGTTTGAATTTCATTAATGATGAATTGGGATTTTGAAGCACCTTTATTGTTCATTGTTTGTTCATTTCATCTTCTTGGTGATTAATTGGTATGATTCCCTACTTTGGAATCCTTTGTTGTTTATCGTGCTAGTATTTTATTACTTAACATTTATTTGAAAGTCCAGCTGGTATTTGTGGTTGTGTCGGGCGATGTGAGATATTGTGATGGCACCGGCCAAGTCCATTATGGTGTCGACCATTGTTTTGCCCTTATTTTCCTCTTCCAGATAGGCCTTGGTTGAGACGTTTGGAGCATGACTTTGTGGCATGGCTCCCGCCCCTTGTGGCACATTACTTTGTTATTGGTTCCAGTACCGGGGTTTTCTCTTCGGCTTTCATGCCATTATGAAGATGATGATTTGTTGATTATTGAAGCTGCGCAGCGATCCTTTATTTGGATGTTCCGGTTTGGAAAACCTTGGCTATATCCTTTGTTATGTGGTTATTTCCACTGCTATCTGTTATGTGATAAATGCTATGTGTTATGTGATATTTATTATTGCTTATTGCTTCTTGCATCATAGCATGTCATGTAGTTGCATTAGTAACTTATTGAGATTTATCTCACCCCCTTTCCTTTTATCTTTGTTTTTCCTTAACCCCCCCCCCAGGTGCTAAGGATTAGTCTCGCTGATCACGAGAAAGAGGACGTCGAGTGTGGATCCATTCTTTTGGGGAAGGTTGATATAGGTTGGTTTACATTATGTAAATGTGTAACCATTTTGGGATATTTGTACCAAACATTGACGTCATTAGGATTTGTACATTTGTATTTTGTTGAGCATAAACTTGTGGAAGTTTATGATAGTTGTATTTGGTTTTTATTAAACTTGGTTTTGTAAAACTTTGGATTATCACCTTTTGGTGTCAAATGGAATTTTTAACTTCGGTATTTCACAGTTTTGGTTTTAGAGTCGACGTCCAGATCGCGGTCTCGGGCCCGCGGGGTTCGGGGTCGCGACACAGATAAATGGCTTGGAGTCATGGAATCTGAAATTAAGTCCATGTACGACAATCAAGTTTGGAACTTGATTGATGCGCCCGAAGGTGTAAAAACCATAGGATGCAAGTAGGTTTTCAAAAGGAAAACTGACATGGATGCTAAGGTACATACTTATAAAGCTAGACTTGTAGCGAAAGGCTATAGGCAGATTCATGGAATCGACTATGATGAAACCTTTTCGCCCGTAGAAATGATCAAGTCTATAAGAATTTTACTTGCCATAGCCGCATATTTTGACTATGAGATATGGCAAATGGATGTCAAAACAGCGTTCCTTAACGGGAACTTACTTGAGGATGTTTATATGACACAACCTGAAGGTTTCGTAATTCCAGAAAATTCTAACAAAGTATGCAAATTGCAAAGATCCATTTATGGATTGAAGCAAGCCTCTAGGAGTTTGAATCTTCGATTTGATGAATCGGTCAAAGAGTTTGGCTTCATCAAGAACGAAGATGAACCTTATGTATACAAGAAGATTAGTGGGAGCGTAGTACTATTTCTTGTGCTATATGTTGATGACATATTACTCATTGGAAACGACATTCCTGCACTGCAGTCTGTAAAGACTTGGTTAGGAAAGTGCTTCTCAATGAAAGATATGGGAGAAGCCGCTTACATCCTTGGCATAAGGATCTATCGTGATAGATCCAAGAAATTGATTGGTTTAAGTCAAGATACATATATTGACAAAGTTTTTAAGAGATTCCGCATGGAAAACTCTAAGAGAGGAAATTTGCTAGTAGGTCATGGAATATCTCTAACCAAGAATCAGTGTCCTAAGACAACTGATGAGCGTGAGAGAATGATTGGGATTCCATACGCTTCGGCTATTGGATCCATCATGTATGCCATGATATGTACTAGACCTGATGTCTCGTATGCTTTGAGCATGACGAGCAGATACCAATCAGATCCTGGTGAGAGTCACTGGATTGCAGTCAAGACGATTCTTAAGTACTTGCGAAGGACTAAAGATTCGTTCTTGGTGTATGGAGGAATGGAAGATCATCTTGTTGTAAGTGGTTACACAGATGCAAGCTTCCAAACCAACAAGGATGATTCTAGATCGCAATCTGGATTTGTATTTGTGCTCAATGGAGGTGCTGTTAGCTGGAAGAGTTCTAAGCAAAGTACCGTAGCAGATTCTACAACTGAAGCTGAGTATATTGCTGCATCCGATGCTGCTAAAGAGGCTGTTTGGATTAAAAAAGTTCATTGGTGAACTAGAAGTGGTTCCTAGCATTGCTAATCCAATAGACCTTTATTGTGATAATAATGGTGCTATTGCTCAAGCAAAGGAACCTAGATCGCATCAGAAATCCAAACACATACTTAGGCGTTTTCATATCATTCGAGAGATCGTTGATAGAGGAGACGTAAATATATGCAGAGTACCAACTGATGATAATATTGCAGACCCATTGACAAATGGTCTTCCGCAAGCAAAGCATGATGGTCATGTTAGGTCTATGGGTATTCGATACATTAATTAGGCCTAGTGCAAGTGGGAGATTGTTGGTGTTATGCCCTAGGCATGTTGTTTGTAAAACAAATGTTATCATTTATAAAGATATTGAATGTTTGATTATTATGACTTTTGCATGTTTATTATAATAATCCCCGTCCCTGATAATTATGATTAATTATTAGTATAAGTTTAATAGATAATCATATGATGATTATGGTGTATGGGATACAATTAGACTTATGGGTATTTGTTGGAGAACAAATACTGGACTGACCCCTATGAGATTTATGTCATGGTCACAATGTTATAATTAAGTCTCATATAGTTATATCACTGGAATCTTTAGTTGATTTGATCAATTTCAAAAGTCTTTCTTAGAGAAAGAAATCACACATTATATTCTTGGGTTATTGTGATTGATTAATCTCAATTATCAAGTCACAATAACAATTAGGAGCTTTGAAGAATAGTTCTTCAACATCGTTGATCAATCCGAAGACCTAGCAGTCAAGTTCAACAAGGCGTTCTTGAAATCTGTTCGTTGTGTGGATCACCGGTAGAGGGCGTTTGTCTTAACGCTTAATCCAAGTTTTACATAACGATCTACAAGGGTTAGTTTCCTTCATCTTGTTATTATGAATTATTGTTCATAGCGGATCTAGGCTATTGGGTTTTATTCATGTCTATCTTCCGCTGCGCATGATTGCACGAAACCCAACACGCGCCCCCTAGGGATTTCGACCAAACCCAGATTTCTTCCGGGTTCTTCAATTCGGGCATGAACACCAAAATTTCACCATTTTCATACCAAAACCAAAATCCTCATAATCAACTCTCAAAGTGAACCTAACAAATGAACTAGGACAACTTATGAGCTTAGAGGGGACCTAAATATCATCATTTAACAACCCCAAACCAAGATTTAAACCAACATTTAACAATCACCATTTTTAACCAAAATCAAAATAAATTCCAAATAAATTCCCAAACTCAACCCAACATCATATATATCAACTAAAGCACCATTCAAGCATGAAATGAACATTTTAGCATAATAATGGGGGAAAAGCAACTTACTTGAAATTTCTCAAAGATGACGGAATTCAAATATTTTTGGTTCTACGCGATCCTATCGACGATCTAAACACATTTCATAAAATGAGCAATAAGAAAAGATGAGAGGAAGAAGGTGAAAATGAAGAGAGAAGGGAGAGGGGGATTTTTAACTTTTCTTGGAAAGAGAGAGAGATAACTGGGAATAGGGAAATGAGGGAGAAGGGAGGAAGAAGAAGAAGGGAAATTTAAAAAAGAAATTACACTTAAGCCCCTCCGCTTCGAACTAACGCAATTAAACCCCAAATAACCCTCTATTCATTTCATTCCCCTATTTCACCCTTAACACAACATTACCCAATTAATGCAAGACCCAATTTAATATCATGAAACACAAAATACTCACATAATCAAATAATCAAATAAATAAATAAATAATTATTTATTACTAGAAATTAGAGGCGGGTTTTCGGGTCGTGACATTCACTCCTCCTTAAAGAAAATTCGACCCGAATTTAAAGAGACTTACCCGAAACAAAAAGCCACGGATATTTCCGTTCCATCTCTCCTCGAAGCTCCCACGTTGATTCCTCAACATCATGATTTCTCCAAAGAACTCTAACCAACGCAATTCTTTTATTCCTCAATTCTTGGAATTTAGTATCTAGAATCCGAACCGGTCGTTCCTCATATGACATGTCAGGCTCTATATCCTCGGGTACCCTTGGCAACACGTGAGATGGGTCATGCAAATACTTCCGAAGCATAGAAACATGGAAAACATTATGCAACCGGTCAAGAGAAGATGGCAACGCAAGTCTATAAGCAAGAAGTCCCACTTTTCCTAAAATCTCAAACGGTCCAATAAACCTCGGAGCCAATTTACCCTTCTTCCCAAACCTTCGAATACCAACCTTCGGAGACACCTTCAAGAATACAAAGTCTCCGGTCTGAAAATTAAGATCACGTCTTCGTTGGTCCGCATAGCTCTTATGTCGACTCTGGGCTGTCTTCAATCGATCCCGAATAACTTTGACTTTCTCAACTGAATTCTGAACCAAGTCGATACCCCATATCTTTGCTTCCCCGATTTCATCCCAACAGATAGGCGATCTACACTTTCTCCCATACAAAGCCTCATAAGGTGCCATCTCGATACTAGCTTGATAACTGTTGTTGTAAGAGAATTCCACTAACGGTAGATGTCTATCCCAAGAATCAGAGAAGTCTATCGAACACGCTCGAAGCATATCCTCTAAAATATGGATGGTCCTCTCGGATTGACCGTCAGTCTGAGGATGAAAAGCTGTACTGAATCACAAATCTGTACCCAAAGCCACATGTAACGCTTTCCAAAATCTGGGAGTAAACCTCGGGTCACGATCTGACACAATGCTAACCGGGACCCCATGCAATCTCACAATCTCATTTATATAAAGGGTCGCAAGCTTTTCCATCTAGTATCGAATATCCATCGGTAAGAAATGAGCAGTCTTGGTCAGTCTATCCACGATTACCCATACGCTATCATATCCCCTACGGGTACGAGGTAGTCCCGTAACAAAATCCATAGTCACATGTTCCCACTTCCATTCTGGAATCTCCAACGGTTGAA
Source organism: Campanula takesimana (assembly GCA_026119855.1). NCBI lineage: Eukaryota > Viridiplantae > Streptophyta > Magnoliopsida > Asterales > Campanulaceae > Campanula > Campanula takesimana. Next base: position 961,618 of record JAOWBW010000276.1, read on the forward strand.
GTAGTCCTGCGGGTCTCTGATGCTCAGCTTTGACCTGCTGACAAGTTAAACACTTCGATACATACTCAGCTATTTCCCTCTTCATACTTTTCCACCAAAATTGTTGTCTCATATCTTGGTACATCTTCGTGCTACCCGGATGAATAGTGTATCTCGATTTGTGACCCTCATCTAAAACTTGCCTCTTTATTCCATCAACATCGTGTACGCACAAATGACCACGGAAAGTCAACACCCCATTCGAACCAATAGTAAAATCCTCGAAATTCTTCTCTTTCATTTTAGCCATTATTTTCACCAACTCCGGATCTTCTTTCTGAGCATCCTTTATCCTTTGAATTAGGGTCGGAGATACCCTAATATTCGCAAAAATTGCCCCACGTCTCGATTTGCGAGGACACCAATCTCGAACATCCTCAAGCATTTTCCATTCTCGAACCATCATCGAAGCCACATAAGATTTTCTACTAATCGCATCGGCGACCACATTCGCTTTCCCGGGATGATAGGATATCTTACAATCATAATCTTTCAAAAGTTCCATCCATCGACGCTGTCGGTTATTAAGCTCCTTCTGAGAGAAAAGGTACTGCAAACTCTTATGATCCGTGAAAATTTCAAACTTTACCCCGTAAAGGTAGTGTTTCCACTTCTGAAGAGCAAATACGATAGCCGCCAATTCCATATCTTGCGTCGGATAATTCTGTTCACTCGGGCTCAACTTCCTCAAAGCATACGCGATAACCTTCCCATTTTGCATCAAGACACAACCCAAACCTTCTTTCGAAGCGTCACTATAAATTACTAAGTCGTCGTTCCCATTTGGTAACGCAAGAATCGGTGCGGTGGTCAATCTCTTCTTCAACTCCTCAAAACTGTTGTTACATTTTTCAGTCCAGACAAACGGAGCATTCTTCCGGGTCAACTGAGTCATCAATGTAGCAATCCGCGAAAATCCTTTTATAAACCTCCGGTAATACCCGGCTAACCCCAGAAAACTTCTAATCTCACTCACGGTTTCTGGTCGCTTCCAATCCACAATAGCCTCTATTTTCGAAGGGTCCACGGAAATCCCGTCTTTAGAAATAACATGCCCCAGAAATGAAACCTTCTCAAGCCAAAATTCACACTTACTAAACTTCGCGAACAACTGTTCCTTTGCAAGAACCGATAAAAGTGTTCTTAAATGTTGCTCATGCTCCTCGTGCGATTTCGAATAGACAAGAATATCATCGATGAAGACCACTACAAACGAGTCAAGATAAGGATGGAAGATTCGGTTCATCAAATCCATAAACATGGCAGGCGCATTAGTCAACCCAAACGGCATAACTAAAAACTCATAATGACCGTACCGGGTGCGAAAAGCAGTCTTCTGAACATCATCCGACCGAATCTTCAGTTGATGGTACCCACTCCTCAAATCAAGTTTAGAAAACACAACTGAGCCCTGAAGTTGATCGAACAAATCATCAATATGCGGTAGGGGGTATTTATTCTTCACCGTCACCTGATTCAACTTCCGGTAATCAATACACAGTCTCAACGAACCATCTTTCCTTCTCACAAACAAAATCGGTGCTCCCCACGGGGAAACACTAGGTCGAATGAACCCTCTGTCAATCAACTCCTGCAACTGAACCTTAAGTTCTTTCAACTCCACCGGAGCCATTCTATACGGTGCTTTCGAGATCGGAGCTGTACCTGGAAGAAGATCTATACAGAACTCTATCTCTCGATCGGGAGGCATACTATACTCCGTAGAGAAAACATCGAGAAATTCCCGAACTACCCGAACACTTTCCAAACCAAGGGATTCCTTCTTTGTGTCTAACACACTAGCCAAGTAACCCTCACAACCACGATGTAATAATTTTCTCGCTTTCACATAAGAAATTAAACGAATTTTTCGATTCAAAGGACTAGCCTCAAAAATAAACTTAGGCACATCGGGAATAGAAAAAGTAACAATTTTCTTACGACAATCAACAGAAGCATGAAACTTGCTCAACCAATCCATGCCCAAAATAACATCAAAGTCTTGAATTGGAAGGACTACCAAGTCCGCACATAAGACACGACCACATATAACCACATAACAAGCACGCAATACTCTATCAGATATCAAGCATTCTCCTATGGGGGTCGACACCTCTAGCACATAAGGTAAAGACTCAAATGCAGCATTTAGCATAGAAGCAAATTGCACAAATATGTAAGAATGCGATGATCCTGGATCTACTAACGCATGAGCGCTCACATTAGACACAGAAACAATACCTCTAATAACGGAAGGATCATCGGTAGCTTGTTGTTGATTCATGGCAAATACCTTTCCTTGGACCCTTGGGATTTCCCGCAGCATCTCTTTTCTGGCCCTGAGAAGAACCAGCTCCTGACCCTGATGGTTGGCCTTGGAACCTAGGGCAATCTCTCGCAAAAGTGCCCCATTTGACCACAATTGGTACATTTACCCAGTTTCTTCCAACACCTATCCTCCGTATGGCCTTCCCTCTGACAATAGGTACAAGGCTTCCTATTCTGATTCCCCAGAGTAGTACCCGGATTCTTTGGTGTGGGTTATCCCTTAAACTGAGATGGTGCTCCCGAATTACCTCGGTTATCTGAACGGTGTTGTGGTTGAGATTTAGCATGGCTTCCTTGCTTACCCGTATTTGATGCCTCAGTTTTCCTCTTATGTTCCCCAATGTCTTGCTCGATTAAGTATGCACGGTCTACCGCATCCTGGAATGTCACAATCCTCTGGGCTATAAGCTGAGTACGGATGGATGTCTTCAAACCGCAGATGAAACTCATGGCCTTCTGTTCCTCAGTCCTCACAAGATAGTCACAGTACCTGGCCAATTCTGTGAACTTAGCCGAGTACTGAGCCACGGATAACAAGCCTTGATCCAAACCATATCGGGGTGGTGGTGCTTGCTCTACTCTTGGCCCTTGGTCATGAATGGCCTTCATATCCGCCTCAAACATACCCTGAAACATTGCACGAGCTTCATCTCTTGTTTCATTCTGATTTGAAGTTCCGGCGTTACCTTCACCACTTCTTCTTCTTGCCATGTTGAACAAATACCTGCATAAAACATCAACCGTTACTCACTCCGAACACAACTACCCTCCTAGGTCATACTAGTCCACCTATACTTATACTTAGAGCTAAACCATAGCTCTGTTACCAACTGTCGCGACCCCGACCCCGCGGGCCCGGAGTACGCGAGCTGGACGTCGACTTAGAACCTGTTGGGTATGCTTATTATAAGCCACTCCTATTACCTAGATTTGATTGATCCCATAACCTAATTTTATCTTTTATGGACTTTAGGATATATTGTAAGAAGTGTTAAAACTTCATTTTTAGAATAGTCCACCTTGATAGTATAGGCTTTAGATTGATAGGCTGAAAATTTTCTAAGTCTGGAAAAATGAGGTAGGACCATTGCCTACCGCATGTAACCTACCGCATGACCAAGAAGCCGCATTCTCTATGCTTGCCGCAGATAACCTTGCCGCATGGTTTTCATCCTACCGTGTGAATCTCTACCGCATGGAACCATGGTTGAAGAAACTCAAGATTGGTTCAAACTTAACCATGGTCACACTTATGTCTTTACCTTGGTTAGTTTTGAACGTTGCAAATTCAAATTTCTAATTTGAATACAACTGTCATCATAGTACAGTTGGACCACCATGACTCTGCAACAAAAGGACAACTCAGACTGAGCTCCAATTAGACTTCAACAGCTCATTGTCCTTCAACTTGGACCCCAAGTATTTCTAACGGCTAGTTTCTCCATCAAGACTATAAATAAACCTTGAATTCTTCATTAAAGATAAGCTGAGATTCTAAGAGAGAAATTGCTGTTGAAATTCTTGGTGATTGAAGATCATACTCAAGATTTCCAGAATCCTTTGAATCTTCAAGCACTCAACCTTCAAGTCTTCAACAAATCTCCAGCAACCTTCAAGATCAAATCTCAAGTCTCTCACACAAGATTCATTAGGCTCTAAAATCATATAGATTTCAAAGAGCTCTTGATTCTTACACACACACTCACCCCGATTGATCAATCACATAGATTGAATCATTAGGGATACACTGGTCTAAGTCTAGGATTGTTCTTCATAGAAAATAGGAGTTAATTCAGTTCTTCATCTTTGTAATCTGTACTCAAGAGAATTAATACATCCTCCATTCAAAATCCAAGACTAACCATCTTGGTAAAGGACGTAGATCTTTTAACAGATCGAACCTTTCCAAATCATTGTGTCATTTACTTACTGCACTTTACCTTTCTGCAAATTTACTTATTGTTCATCTTGTTCATATTAATTTTGTTTGTCTTTTAGAGTTTGATCTTTCAGATTTAAGAACAAGTGTGAATTGTGTTTGTTTGTCTACCTCATTGCCTAAGTTAAAATCTGACTAACTTATCATTTGCCAAAAATCTCTAAGACACAAATTTTCAATCTTTCAACCTACCTCACCATAACCTACCACACTACTACCTACCGCATATACATCTACCGCACTACCTACCGCAAAAACAAACCTACCGCATTGAACTTATCAAAACCAACTCTTAACTTATTTCAACGAAAACTTCCGCTGTGCATTTTATACTTGACTGTGTGGTTTTTATCTACCGCAAAATTCAAGTGTAAGCATAAAGGTTGAATTTTGAAAAAAGGGTTGAAATTTTAAATAGGCTATTCACCCCCCCCTCTAGCCTCTTTTCATACCCTTGTTGTGTCTCTGGGACCAATAAGTGGTATCAGAGCAAACACCTTTATAAAACTTCTATTTTTCAAGCTTAACAGCTTGGGTGCCGATTCAAAATGGCAAGTCAGAAAACTATGGCAACGGTTAACTTCACTCACGTTCCAGCGTTCGACGAAGATAATTTTGACGTATGGAAGCACAGCATTCTAACTCAGTTCTACTCCATGGACGAGCAACTTGGTGATTGTCTAACCATTGGACCATACTTCCCAATGAAAGCTAATCCGGATCCAGAAACCAATGGTGCAAATCCGACTATCAAGAAACCAAAAGCTGAATGGACCGATGAAGAGAAAAGACTGGTTGGAATGGATGTGAAAGCAAAAAGTATACTTCTAAGTACCTTGAGTACGTCACAGCGTCGACAGATCATGGAATGTTCTACTACAAAAGAACTTTGGGATGCAATTGAAGATTACATCGAAGGAGATCAAGCTTGCAAGGAAAGCAAAAAGTTTGCAATTCAAAGAAGATTCAACAACTTTGCTAAGATCCCCGGTGAATCTCTAAGAGCCACTTATGATCGCTATTGTGAGATCGTAAGTACTTATACAGCACTCGGAAAGAAGCTTACCAAGAAAGAAATTAATGTTAATTTTCTTGCCGCTCTTGGTTCGCAATATCTACACAAAGGAAACACTCTTGAAGATACCAAGTTACTAGATGACATGTCTCTCAGAAGCCTCTATGCCAACCTCAAAGTCTTTGATATCAAGCTTAACAACATTGCTGAAATGGAAGGAAAACAAAGAGCTTATCGTTGGTTGCTCAAAAGGAAGAAGTGATCGAGGAAGAAGATCCAAAAATCTCCACATCAGATTTACTTGATATGGATGATGATGATTTTGCAATGTTCGTGAAAAGATTCCAAAAGTTCAGAAAAACAACAAGACCCGGATCAACAAGCAAAGCTCCAACAAGGTTTTCAAGGAGCAGCCCTTCAAAGAAGAAAGAGAACTTCAACTTCTCCAAGAAGAAAGAAGATCTTGTTTGTTTTAATTGCAGGAAACCAGGTCACTTCGCATCAGAATGTCCAATTCCCAAGTACGAGTATATGAAGAAAAAAAGTAACTTTACTCCAAGGTATTCAAAGCAAAAGGGAATGATGGCTGAAGAAGACTCTACCTCAAAAGAGTTAGCTACTTGGATAGAGTCAGACTCTGATGAAAGCTATGAGGATTCTGAAGAAGGTCACATTTGTTTGGTCGTCCAGTCCGATGATGAGGATGATAATAAAAGTCGTCGCTCACCAAATGCAAAACCTAAACGGATAAGTTATACGGCCGATGAACTTGCTGAAAAAAGGATTCCTAACTCCGGTTCAAAAGAATGGTGATCTTCTATTTTCTAGATGTGATGTTAGTGCAGCAAAGAAGGCTCTACTAAACCCCAAAGTGAAGGAAGTTCTGTCTACCACACCTCAAGTCAAGTTTGACATTTCTCCCGATGAACAAGAAAAGATGTTTGCAAAAGCTGAACAGGTAATTAGTAAATTCTCTGGCATGAAGGAAGCTTTAGCACTTTCAACTGAAGAAATTTCCCAGCTCAAGACGGAGAAATCTCTACTAAGATCTGAACTCACCCTCCTTAAGGAGCAGATCAAGAGCATGACTCCTCTTACTGATCGAAACCGTTTCTTAGAAGAACAAAATGCTATATTTAAAGTTAAAAACGATGAATTGGTTGCTGAGATAAATGACTTGAAAAAGATCACTAATGAGTGGACCAATTCTCGTGTCACTATGGAACAAATCTTAGAATCCCAAAAGCCTAGTGGTGATAAGGAAGGCTTAGGATTTCAAACTAATGACAACTTTAAATGTGCATCTTGTTGTGAAAGAGATGAGAAATTTACCCGCAAACTTTGGAAGGGTCGAAGGCTAAACATCATGTTTCAAAGGGTGTAGGACAAGAACCAAAGAAGAAACTAGAGTTCAACTATGTCTACCCTAAGAAACAAACTGGCAAAGCAAAGATGAAAGGTATTGCCATGGATGAACCTACCGCAGAGGCTTCCTCTAGCAAGGTAGATGACGCTCCCTACCGCATTATCCTGCCGCGAGGTCAATCGACCGCACCAGGAAGATGGCGACCGCAAGGAAGCCATCTACCGCAAGTGGCGGCAAGGCAGCAAAGTTCAAAAGGATGAATTTTGTTAAGGAGACCTTATCCATACCAGTAAATGATGTTGTGCTCAAGACTTCAACGAAGTTTGTTAACCCTCAGTTGGGTGGCTTCCACCATTGTTCTGTGTGTGATGGTTATGGTCATAAGGCTGCTGAATGTCTTTTGAGATTCACACCCAATCCCAGAAAGAGTAACCCTCCTTCTGTGAGGCAGGTGTGGGTCGTCAAAAGTTGCTAACCCTTTGGACCCAAAAGAATAAAAAGGGGACCTTGTTCTTAAATGTTTTTTTATAGGTTCTCTGCTTAATGGCTGGACTCTCCAAGGATAGATCAAGTTTATGGTATCTCGATAGTGGCTGTTCAAGGCACATGACCGGAGATATCAACTTATTGGAAGATGTCCGTGAAGAAAAAGGGCCATCAGTAACCTTCGGAGATAATAACAAAGGAAAGACTGTAGGATATGGAGTCATTCGTAAAGGAAAAATCACCATCCAAGAAGTCTCTCTAGTTATTGGACTACAACACAATCTACTCTCAATATCTCAGTCCTGCGACAAAGGATTGCAATGCCACTTCACTTCAAATTTCTGTCTCATCAAAGATGGCATATCCGGCGTCACTTTGCTCAAAGGGATTCGTAAGAAAAATGTTTATGTTGTTGATTTTAATTCATCTTGCATTTCTTCTAATCTCTGTTTTGTAGCAAAGAGTGTTAGTGAGAATAGTTGGCTGTGGCATAAAAGACTAAGTCACTTAAACTTTAAGTATCTCTCCAAGATTGGGAGAGAAAATCTAGTTCGTGGTCTACCCAAAGTAGCTGATCACCACGATGATGAGAAGTGCACAGCATGTCAACTAGTCAAACAACCAAAAGCGTCTTTCTCCAGCAAGACGACACCTTCAACTTCTAGATGTTTGCAACTACTACATATGGATCTGTTTGGACCTGTTTCTACCGCAAGTATTGGAGGAAATAATATTCCTTAGTTGTGGTAGATGATTACTCAAGATATACGTGGGTCGAGATGATGAGCTCCAAAGATGATTGTTATGACATTTTGACCGCACTCTTTAGACAGCTCCAAACACAAAAAGAAGATGACATCGTTAGTGTTCGATCCGACAACGGTACAAATTCAAGAACAACGGTGTTGCTCAATACTGTGATGATCATGGTATTGACCACAACTTCTCTACTGCTGGAGTTCCACAACAAAACGGTGTAGTGGAAAGAAAGAATAGAACGTTGATAGAGGCCGGAAAGACAATGATTGCTGAAGCAAAGCTACCTCAATACTTTTGGGCTGAAGCCGTCAACACAGCATGCTTCACTCAAAATAGATCCCTCATCAACAAGACCTACAACAAAACTCCTTATGAACTTTGGAGAGGAAGAACCCCCAACATAGCATACTTCAAGATATTTGGATGCAAATGCTTTATACTCTACAACGGTAAAGAACATCGAGGTAAATTTGCTCCTAAAGCCGATGAAGGTATATTTATTGGGTATGCTAAACACTCAAAAGCTTTTCGTGTATTTAATAAAACCACTCTTAAGATAGTTGAATCCGTCCATGTTACTTTTGATGAACATTCTCTCCTTGAGCCACATATGGCTCCAAATGTTGCTGATGATTTTGTTGAGATAAATGAGACAGGTACAACTCAACCACAAAATCAATCAACTCAAGGAAACCCATCTACCTCAACTGCACCTCCACCTACCTCATATGAAGCACCAGAAGCTACCTCATCTGCTGCTACCTCAAATGGAGTTGAAGTTGAGATACCCATAAATGTTGAAGAACCTATCCCTCAAATTACTTATGATTGGGATGGCTCAAATGATGTACCACTAGAAGACTTACAACCACCATCAACTCAACCAGATATACCTCAAGAAGTTCGTGAGGTTAGAGATCACCCAATTCAGAATATCATTGGTGATTTGCATTCTGGTGTTAGAACAAGAAGATCAAACTATGATGCACTTACCGCATTCATATCTCAAGTTGAACCTAAGAAAGTTGATGAAGCACTCCAGGACTCAAGTTGGGTTGTGGCTATGCAAGAAGAGCTCAACCAATTTGAAAGATGTAAAGTTTGGATCTTGGTTCCAAGGCCACAAGATCAAGGAGTGATTGGTACAAAGTGGGTATTCCGAAACAAGATGGACGAAAATGGAAGCATCACAAGGAACAAAGCAAGGTTGGTTGCACAAGGATATAGACAAGAAGAAGGCATTGATTATGATGAAACATTTGCCCCCGTTGCAAGACTCGAAGCTATAAGGATATTCTTAGCTTATGCCTCTTACAAAAGATTCAAGCTATATCAAATGGATGTGAAGAGTGCATTTCTCAACGGTGTACTTCAAGAAACAGTCTTTGTTGCTCAACCACCCGGATTTGAAGACCCCAAATTTCCAAATCATGTCTACAAACTCCGTAAAGCTTTATATGGACTCAAACAAGCTCCACGAGCATGGTATGATACTCTATCTAAGTTTCTCCTTGAAAAGGGATTCAAGCGTGGTAAGATCGACACAACTTTATTCATTGCTAAATATAATGATCATACTTTACTTGTTCAAATATATGTAGATGATATTATTTTTGGTTCTACTAATGAATTGTTGTGTAAGCGTTTTGAGAAACTCATGAAAAGTAAATTTGAGATGAGCATAATGGGAGAATTAACATTCTTCCTTGGGATACAAATCAAACAATGTGCTGAAGGCATCTTCCTCAACCAAGCAAAGTACACAAGAGATCTTATCAAGAAATTTGGACTTGAAAATGCAAAGGCATACGACACTCCTATGGCTACTGGTAACAAGCTAGATAAAGACTTGAAAGGTAAGAAGGTTGATCAAACTTTATATCGAGGTATGATTGGCTCTCTCCTATACTTAACTGCTAGTAGGCCAGATATCATGTTTAGTGTTTGCGTCTGTGCTCGTTATCAAGCTGATCCTCGAGAAGCACATCTTATTGCTGTTAAACGAATTATTCGATATCTATCTGGGACTATTAACCTTGGACTTTGGTACTCCAAAGATTCAACTTTTGATCTTATAGGTTACTCAGATGCAGATTATGCAGCATGTACCATTGACAGGAAAAGCACAAGTGGAACTTGTCATTTCCTTGGAAATCGACTAGTTTCATGGGCAAGCAAGAAACAAGCCTCAGTCTCTGTATCTACCACAGAAGCTGAATATATAGCTGCTGGAAGCTGCTGCTGCCAAGTGCTGTGGATGAAGCAACAATTGGTTGACTACGGAATCAAAGAAGAAAATTGTCCAATCTTTTGTGACAATACATCTACCATTGCTGTCTCCAACAACCCTGTCATGCATTCCAAGACCAAACACATTGATATCAAATACCACTTTCTCAAGGATCATGTTGAAAAAGGTAATATCCACCTAGAGTATGTGAGTACTGATGATCAAATTGCAGATATTCTCACCAAGGCTCTTGATTCCAAGAGATTTAGGTATCTAAGAGGAGAAATGGGTATGCTTGAACTCTAACTCAAACTTGTCCATATAATTTTTTGTACTAATGTTTGTCAAAAAGTTCAATATCAAGATAGGTACACGGCAGACCAACTCACGGTCAAGCATATAACACAAACCTCTAAACTCACTTGACCGCAACTCATGTCTGCCGCATCAACTATGCTGCCGCATAAAGTCTTGTCACCTCAGTAATGATCTCTCAAAAGACTAAATATGGTAAGACCTCACCGACCGCACATGTCACGGTCGACATCTCAAGCTACCGCACATGTCACGGTCGATCTTCAAGTTACCGCACTCTAAGGCCCCAGGTAAGTCTTTCTAACTTAGAGATATCTAGGTTGCTTAGATCTAACCTACCTCAAGGGTATTAAGGTAACTTCCTCTTTTCCCTCGTTTTATTTAATTCAAATTTTTTTTGGAGCATTAAATTTTCATTTAATTTTTATTCCTTAAAACTATTTATGAGCCGTCATTGGCTATTGATTTGACACCTAGTAACCTTGCATTTAATTCGAATAGACAACCTAGGTCACCTCAGTACCTTTTGCAGAGTTAACCCTCCATCTTCCCATCATCTGACCTCTGCAAACCACCCTCCACCTCAAACCGTTCCACTTCCTTTTTATACTCCACCACTCACTGCATTTCACTTTTTCAGAAAATCATCTCTCTCTCTAAAACCTCTCTCTAAAACCGTCGTTCATCTCACTCTCGATTCACCTCTATATAATGTCTAAACATCAATCCAAGAAATCTTCCAAGTCAACTGAATCCAGAGACGAGATTCCCAGTTCTATTCCATCTCAATCCACTCCTCCAGTCGTAGTTATGGTATGAATTTTTTGCTACTCGTCATTCTTATTCTTGATGGATATTTCCCAAAAACTTCACATTTTCTGAGATTCAACTCACTTCTTACTTATATATAGTTAGAATTTTGGGTTGATTGTTTATTCTTGGTTCTAGTTACTATATCTGTAGATTTCATAAGATTTCATCTAGGTTTGGTGAATTCGATTAAGCCAAATGGGTTTTTTTTGAATTTTCTGTATTCCAAATACTTTCCCCTTTCAAATGTCTGAGTTTAATGTTGTTTGTTTCTTGAAATTGATATGATTGTGTGCCTTTATTTGCATTTTCGATTCTATCTATGGCATTTTTGTTGAGTTTCAGTCAATTTCTGGGTATCTGGGTTTAGTTCGACCTATGGTGTTCTTGGTGTTCCTCTTAAGTGTTCTTCGTGTTCTTGACGAATTAACCTTTTTGATCCTTGTTAATTTACTTGCTTTTGATATTTGTGTTTCTGCCCTATTCACATTTTGATCTCGTATTGGTCAAACACCTCAATGTTTGCGGTATTGTTGTTAACTTCTCTACCTACCGCAACCTTTTGTTACCGTGCCTCACTTGACCGCACAAATCATTGCTTTACACTCTTGTCAAGTGACCGCACGACCTACCTCGTTTTCTAAACTTTAAATTTGTTTTGTTTCAGGACTTAAACCATTTCATTCCTGGGACAGTCATAGACCATGAAGATCTCAAGAAGGATGCCATTGGCCGCAATATCTTGGGTCGCATGCACAAATCTGGAATTCTCCCTCTCTTTACCTTTGCTCAAGAATTTCATCTCCCCGCTTTTGTTGACGAATTCTTCAGTTCGGCTGTTGAAATGGAAAGTCCAGAAGAGCCTGCCGCACATCCTAAATTCCTTAAAGCCACTGTTATGGGAATCCAATTGGCCTTTGATGCTAGTGACATTGCCCATGCCGTGGGAATCAAGAAAAGCAAGGATTTTGATACTATTTCACGGCAGGAGACCCTTAGTCTGGCTAAGAAACTAGTAGGCACGGCAGACATTCTCAAAATCCAGCGTAAGGACGTTGGTGAAATAATGTACCATATTGGCCATCTGGTAGATGATGCCCTATTATGCAAGACTGGCAATCATGCCAACTTTAATCACACTCAATGGATGATCTCTGCTGCTATTTATCTTGGCAAGCGATTAGATTGGGGTCAAATCATGTATGATATCCTGCGAGCCAATATTCTCTCATATAAGGATGCGGCTGATGAAGGCGAGACCAAGTACCGCACGAACAGTAGGTTGATTTCCTACTTGATGAGTCACACAATCAGAATTAGGGAATTGTATGAGCAGAACAGGAATTATAAGGTTCCAATTCCTACCTCAAAAGACTTCTGCCGCAAATCTATGAAGACCAATTACCGCAGTAATTTTGGGGATGAAATGTACCGCTCTTACCTTCTCCGAGATCCCATCGAAGAGTATATTCCCCCCCAAGTACTCCAAACGAGGTCAAGCAAACCTTGGTGATCGCATCGTAAGTGATGTAGAGGCTGCCGAATTTGAACAAGACCGCAAGAATGCTGCCGCCATGAAGGCTCGTGAAAAGGGTAAGAATGTTGAACTCCCCTCTCCTCCAACTTCTGTTAAAGGCAAAGAGAAGGTTGGGGAACCGACAAGGAAGTCAAAACCAGTTTCCCAGGGCATCAAGATTGCACCTACCGCACCTGTTCGCCCTGCCGCGCCAAAACCTCCAAAATCTAAGGTCATTCCTACTGCACCTCCAATGTCTCCTTCCCCATCCCCTGAACCTCAACCAAAATCCAAAGTCTCTAAATCCCTCTCTTCCAAACCTGCCGCACCAAAACAACCCTATGTTGTCCCTCAATCTACCGTGCCTTCCCTCAAATCCAAACCTTCTATATCCCTCAAATCAGCACCAAGTCAGGGGGAGTCGTTTGTCAAGAAAAGGTCTCATACCCCTAGCCCAGTCAAAGTCTCCAAAAAGGCTAAAGTGGCTAAGCAACCTTCACCTGAGGTAATCTCCCCAACCCTTTCATCTGACGAAGAAATATTGGTTGCCCCTCCCAAAATTTCAAAGAATTTTGTTCTGGATGCCCAAGAGGCTGATATGGAAGAAGTGAGTGGCTCTGAAAATGAGGATGATGCTGCCGCAGAAGAGGATGAGCAGTCTGAGGATGCCACTGAAAGTGAAACAGAGGAACAGGCTGTTGAGAAGCCCATTGATAAGGGATTGGTTGATGAGAGTTCTGAGGAAGAACATGGAGATTCTGCCGCAAGTGACAAGTCTGCCGCAGAAAAAGATATGGATGTTGAGAATGTTGAAGATATTGCTCCTGAAAAGATGGGTTCTTTTGTTGTTGTTGAAGATATTGGTGATGATGAGACAATGTCACCAAGGGATAATGTTTCTGAGCAACATGCTGAAGTTCCTCCTACCGTGCCTCCTGTCCCTACTGCACCAGCTCCATCGACCGCACCACCTGCTCTTGAGTCAAATCAATCTATTTCTGAACTGCTTACCGCAGTCAAGGTTCTTACTCAGATGCAGGCAGACACTCAATCCCAGGTTGACTCTTTAGTGTCTAGTATGGTGGCGCTTCGAGAGGAGGTTATTGAGCTGAAGACTGATCAAGCCGCATTGAAGCGAGATGTTGCCGCACTTCCCTCCGAAATGATTTCGACCATTAAGGGGGAGAGTGTTGTGATAACAAAGGCTGTTAAGGACATCATGCAAGGAACAACTAGCAGCTCTACCGCACCTCCTGCCGCAGATCCTGCTCTCACTTATGCCGCTCTCAGAGAGGCCCTTCATAAGCAAACTAATTACATCAGTACAAGTGTTGTCAATGGTGTTGAAGGTGCGAGCAAAGAATTGTCAAAGGCTATGAATTCTGATAAACTTGAAGTTAAGGATGAGCTGGGCAAAGAGCTGAAGAAGTTGAAATCTTCTCTAAAGGAGGAAATAATGGTTCAAACAAATACCACACTTCTTACGGTTGCTGAAAAGTTTACTCCCAAGATTGCCGCGATGACTGAAGCAATGAAGGTTCAAACCAACCGTATCGAGATCAACAACGTCAGAATTGAAGGACAATCTACCAAGATTGACCTCCTATCCAACCGCATCAATACGGTAATGAACAGGCTAAATCGACAAGGCGTGATTCAAGCCGCGCAGGAAGATTTTCAAACTCCTGAAGCAGGTCACGGAAATGTTCAAGCTCACGGTGAAGAGGAAGAAGAAGATGGAATCACTGCTCCTGTTATGATTCCAGGATTGAATATCCCTGCCTACCGCTTTCCTCTTACCGCAAAATTCATTAAAGACCTCATTGATGTTGACCATATTTGATCTGACCGCATGTGGTCATGAAAATTTGATGTTTAAAACAATCTTACTTTTATGTTTTTATTCTGGGTTTGTAACTTAAAACAATATTTCTCTTTTGAGATCCTTATACTCCTGCTGCCTTAATGATTATCATCTTGGAGTATAATTATTGTGTTTGTTGCATTTCTACTTCTTCTCTGATTATTTATCTTGAAATGCTTCAAATAATTTTTCTATCTTCTAGGATTAGTAATTTGTTTTTTCTTTTTAGGATGATAGAAATCTATAACATTGGCTTAGAGTGTGCATTGACTTGGGACATGATATTTAATAAAATATTTATTCTTGAAAACATGTTTTTACCAAGTACAATGAATTAGCCTTTGTTATAGTAGGTAATGGTCTCAATCAAATAGGGGGAGATTGTTGGGTATGCTTATTATAAGCCACTCCTATTACCTAGATTTGATTGATCCCATAACCTAATTTTATCTTTTATGGACTTTAGGATATATTGTAAGAAGTGTTAAAACTTCATTTTTAGAATAGTCCACCTTGATAGTATAGGCTTTAGATTGTAGGCTGAAAATTTTCTAAGTCTGGAAAAATGAGGTAGGACCATTGCCTACCGCATGTAACCTACCGCATGACCAAGGAGCCGCATTCTCTATGCTTGCCGCAGATAACCTTGCCGCATGGTTTCATCCTACCGTGTGAATCTCTACCGCATGGAACCATGGTTGAAGAAACTCAAGATTGGTTCAAACTTAACCATGGTCACACTTATGTCTTTACCTTGGTTAGTTTTGAATGTTGCAAATTCAAATTTCTAATTTGAATACAACTGTCATCATAGTACAGTTGGACCACCATGACTCTGCAACAAAAGGACAACTCAGACTGAGCTCCAATTAGACTTCAACAGCTCATTGTCCTTCAACTTGGACCCCAAGTATTTCTAACGGCTAGTTTCTCCATCAAGACTATAAATAAACCTTGAATTCTTCATTAAAGATAAGCTGAGATTCTAAGAGAGAAATTGCTGTTGAAATTCTTGGTGATTGAAGATCATACTCAAGATTTCCAGAATCCTTTGAATCTTCAAGCACTCAACCTTCAAGTCTTCAACAAATCTCCAGCAACCTTCAAGATCAAATCTCAAGCCTCTCACACAAGATTCATTAGGCTCTAAAATCATATAGATTTCAAAGAGCTCTTGATTCTTACACACACACTCACCCCGATTGATCAATCACATAGATTGAATCATTAGGGATACACTGGTCTAAGTCTAGGATTGTTCTTCATAGAAAATAGGAGTTAATTCAGTTCTTCATCTTTGTAATCTGTACTCAAGAGAATTAATACATCCTCCATTCAAAATCCAAGACTGACCATCTTGGTAAAGGACGTAGATCTTTTAACAGATCGAACCTTTCCAAATCATTGTGTCATTTACTTACTGCACTTTACCTTTCTGCAAATTTACTTATTGTTCATCTTGTTCATATTAATTTTGTTTGTCTTTTAGAGTTTGATCTTTCAGATTTAAGAACAAGTGTGAATTGTGTTTGTTTGTCTACCTCATTGCCTAAGTTAAAATCTGACTAACTTATCATTTGCCAAAAATCTCTAAGACACAAATTTTCAATCTTTCAACCTACCTCACCTTAACCTACCGCACTACTACCTACCGCATATACATCTACCGCACTACCTACCGCAAAAACAAACCTACCGCATTGAACTTATCAAAACCAACTCTTAACTTATTTCAACGAAAACTTCCGCTGTGCATTTTATACTTGACTGTGTGGTTTTTATCTACCGAAAAATTCAAGTGTAAGCATAAAGGTTGAATTTTGAAAAAAGGGTTGAAATTTTAAATAGGCTATTCACCCCCCCCCCTCTAGCCTCTTTTCATACCCTTGTTGTGTCTCTGGGACCAATAGAACCAATACACCAAAATACCGAAGATAAAAATTCCATTTTAATGCCAAAAGGTGATACAAGGTTTTATAAATTCAAGTTTAATAACAACAAAATACAACTAACATAAGCTCCACAAGCTTATACCCCAACAATATAAAATATACAATTCTTAATGACGTCATTGTTTGGTGACACTATCCCAAGGTTATACATTTATATAATGCAAACCGAATAACAACCTTCCCAAAAGCTATATCCACACTCGACGTCCTGTCTCGTGATCAGCGAGTCTAATCCTTTCCACCTGGGGGGGTTAAGGAAAAACAAAGACAAAAGAAAAGGTGGTGATATAAATCTCAATAAGTTACTAATGCAACTACATGACATGCTAATATGCAATAGGCAATAAACAGCATAATAATCCATGTAGCACATAACAGTTATCAGATAACAGATAGCAGCGGAAATAAACAAATAACAAAGGATATTAGCCAAGGTTTCCCAACTGATAGAACCAAATAAAGGATCGCTGCGCAGCTTCAATAATCGACCAATCAACATCTTCATAGTAGCATAAGAGCTGAAGAGAAAACCCCGGTACCGGAACAATAACCAAGTAACATGTCACAAAGGACGGGAGATATGCCACAAAGTCATACTCCAAAAAGTTAGCTAGACTACTTCACAATGGAAGCTAGCTCATCTCATTCCAAGGCCAATCTGGAAGAGGAAAATATGGGCAAAACAATGGTCAACATTATAATGGACTTGGCTCGTGCCATTATAATCTTTCCCATCGCCCGACACAACCACA
Organism: Campanula takesimana; assembly: GCA_026119855.1. NCBI lineage: Eukaryota > Viridiplantae > Streptophyta > Magnoliopsida > Asterales > Campanulaceae > Campanula > Campanula takesimana. The sequence goes on from JAOWBW010000276.1 coordinate 978,989, forward strand.
AATACCAGCTGGACTTCCAAATAAAGGCTATGTAATAAAATACTAGCACAATAAACAACGACTTATTCCAAAGTAGGGGACCTTATCAAGAAGTCACCAAGAAAGTGAAATGAACCAACAACACACAATTAAAGTGTTACAATAATCTCAACAATGATAACACAATTCCCATATCACATTTGATCACAAAGGATCCAGTTAACTCAAGCACTCAACCAAAACTACTCACTCATCTCGAAGAGCTAAAGGAGATCTTTAAAACGATAGATTATACACCTAAAACGGAGTCCGGATGAGAGAGTTATGAACTATTGAAGATTGTCTACGAAGAGTACAAGAGGGTGAAGCTCAGGACTTGTACAGCGGAGGGGGCGTACGCCCGCGCAGAAAGGGTGCGCGCGCCCTATAGGATCAGAAGGTTCTTGCAAAAAGGCCAGGGGAGGGTGCGCGCGCTTGCACGAAAAGGGTGCGCACGCCCACAAGCATCAGAAGGTTTTCCAAGCTGAACAAGGGAGGGTGCGTGCGCTCGCACCTAAAGGGTCCGCGCGCTCGCACCTAAAGGGTTCGCGCGCCCCCTAGGGATTTCGGCCAAACCCAGATTTCTTCTGGGTTCTTCAATTCGGGCATGAACACCAAAATTTCACCATTTTCATACCAAAACCAAAATCCTCATAATCAACTCTCAAAGTGAACCTAACAAATGAACTAGGACAACTTATGAGCTTAGAGGGGACCTAAAGATCATCATTTAACAACCCCAAACCAAGATTTAAACCAACATTTAACAATCACAATTTTTAACCAAAATCAAAATAAATTCCAAATAAATTCCCAAACTCAACCCAACATCATATATATCAACTAAAGCACCATTCAAGCATGAAATGAACATTTTAGCATAATAAGGGGGGAAAAGCAACTTACTTGAAATTTCTCAAAGATGACGGAATTTAAATATTTTTGGTTCTACGCGATCCTATCGACGACTAAACACATTTCATCAAATGAGCAATAAGAAAAGATGAGAGGAAGAAGGTGAAAATGAAGAGAGAAGGGAGAGGGGGATTTTTACCTTTTCTTGGAAAGAGAGAGAGATAACTGGGAATAGGGAAATGAGGGAGAAGGGAGGAAGAAGAAGAAGGGAAATTTAAAAAAGAAATTACACTTAAGCCCCTCCGCTTCGAACTAACGCAATTAAACCCCAAATAACCCTCTATTCATTTCATTCCCCTATTTCACCCTTAACACAACATTACCCAATTAATGCTAGACCCAATTTAATATCATGAAACACAAAATACTCACATAATCAAATAATCAAATAAATAAATAAATAATTATTTATTACTAGAAATTAGAGGCGAGTTTTCGGGTCGTGACACCCTATCTAACGAAGTCAGTCAGAAACTTGACGAGACATGTCCAACTTAACGAGTTTCGACCCAAATCAAAGGTGAGACATAGAAGTAGTGTGATTATGGATGAACGTTCAAAATGGGGTGTCGACAGAGCCCCTCGGCGATGATACTTATGAAAGAAGTAACGTCGTCGATAGAAAAGACACCATTTCGAACTTTGGGTATGGTCGTGCTGAAAAGCTTCCTACGTATTCCTTGGAAGGAAATCAGACCAAATGTAGTTCGACTCTGAAAATACGCAAAAACATAGGTTTGAGGTATTTTGAAAATCATTTTGAAAACAATACTGCAATAAGTAAAGTTTAGAGTTTAGAGAGTAACCCATACTGAGGAATCAATATCTTTGACCCAATTCTAAATATACCCTTTTGTTGATGACGAACCGTCTCCAGTTACAATCCATACTGAGGAATCAATCTCTTTAACCCAATTCTGAATATACCCTGTTGTTGATGACGAACCGCCTTCAGTTTTGTTGGTGCCGGAATGACTATAGAGGTGCTTACTTATGTGCCTCAGTAACCATAGGGTGCTTTAATATGAATCCTATGTTATTAGCATACGCCTTGATAACAATTATAGGACCTTTCTTCTCCTTCCAACGAGCTTTCCTTTCCGTTGAAAAAATGAATCCTATGCCATTAGCCTTCGCCTTGATGACAATTTTGGGACTCGGGACTTGGAGACACCAATTTCTCGGACCTTTCTTCTCCTTCCAATGAGCTTTCTCTCCTGTTGAAAAAGTGAATCCTATGCCATTAGCCTTTGCCTTGATGACAATTATGGGACTCGGGATTTGGAGACACCACTTTCTCAGACCTTTCTTCTCCTTCCAACGAGCTTTCTCTCCCATTGAAAGAGTGAATCCTATGCCATTAGCCTTCGCCTTGTGTTAGTACCCGACCTGAAAATGAGTTTATTAGGGCTTTCCCAAAAATACAAGGACTTTATAGGAATTAGAAACCTTTCAAAGACTTGTCCCGGATTCCCAAAATATCTCATTTATGACAAAATCTATCAAAATAGGTAATAAATGGTTTCCTTAAAACCATGCAGAAACCCTAGCTTAAGAATCAAGTCAGCCTGCCGAATTGGCCACGCGGCCAACCTTGCTGCGCGTTGATCTTGGCCACGCGGCCACTCTTGTCGCCGGCTTCAGTCATGGCCAGGCGGCCACCTTTGCGCCGGATGATCTGGACCGTCAGATCTTCCCATCAGTTTACTATATAAACCATTCCATTCCATTGGTTTAAAGGGCCGATTTGGAGAGCTCTAAGTACCAATTTTGGAGTTCTTAAACACTATTTTGCTCTCTAATTAGCATTCAAACACTCAAGAATATCCAAGGTTTATTTCTTGCCAACATAGGTAAGTTTTCTAACTTTTTCTTCATGTTCTTGCATCATTTTTAATGTAGATCTTTTATATTCATGTTCTTGCATGTTTATTCATAGTTTCTTCATATTCTTCGCATGTTCATAATATGTTCATAATATGTTCTTTGCATGTTCTTCGTATTCATAGATTAAAACCTTATTTATGTTATATTTAGGGTTGCGATCTTCATAATTATATGTTATTTCATAGCCGATGATGATCTAGGGTTCATCAACCCGAGGATGATCTAGGAACTACTTCTAAACCCTAATCTTTAGGTAATTCCCCCCTCATTATGCATGATCCCGATTCTTCTGCCTATTCTAATTCTCTGCGAACTACGCTGACCTGAGCTTCTCACATTGAGAGGAACGTAGGCAATCTTCGGATCCGGTCTAAATCACTAACACACTACTAACACATTCATCATGATAGAAAGACCGATCAATTCGGGCAATAGGAGTGATAACGTTCAATATTCTTCTCTTGTTGTAATTTGACCCCCGAACCCACTAAAAATGCTTTTTTCAATGTTTTGGCTTTAATTAAAACGGCGTGGCGACTCTCATAATTTTAATGTCGTTAAGAATATTCCTTTTGTAAATAAAAATAATCACAAGATACTTCCCATGCGTCGCTTCATCGGAAAGGGGTATTCACACCTTGATGACAATTATGGGATTCTAAAATGGTGGGGATCCTGTGTTATTAACTTACGTCTCAATAATAGTTGTGGGATTCCCAGCTTTGTAAATCCTGTGCCATTAACGTACATCTTGATGACAGTCATCGGATTTGGAGTTTGCTGAAGCAGATTTTGTTGCTCACCCATGATCTTGGATGTGCGGTGAGAATGGATTCGTACTGAGAAACAACTTCATTTATTCCAATTCTGAAAATATTCTTTTTGTTGACGACTCAATATTCCATCTTGAACTGGGTTCAGACTTGACTTCTTAGTAAAAAGCAGGGCTTTTCTTGAATTTCCCAAGAAAACAGGGTTTTCTGAGGTTTTCTGGGGATATCTCGTACGAGGGAGTGATATCTCGTATGAGACATCTCTGTTTTTACGCAGATCAGAGCCGATATCAGGCGCTGAAATGTGATTTTCAAAATCACTTTTCTCATTTCATTTCGAGAGTTCTCAACCCTAGGCGACTTTCTTCCCAAAAATCTCCATTTCACCAAGTTCTAGTGATTCCCAACCCTTTTAAATGGCCGGTGCACATCGTTCGCACAAGGAACACCTCTTCGGTAGGCATATGAAGGGTAAAGTTTGTGGGACGAATGAGTTATGCCCGTTTCCCGATGATCATATTTCTCACGCCGTGCGGGCAAGGAGGTTAAGGATCTCTTCCTTTGACCGAGTTTCCATGTCAATTTCGTTGTTGCATGCCTCGATTCTTATGCTTTCGCAATTGATTTTGTCGACTTTTGTCAATTTTCGCCTAGAATTATCGCTGCTAGGGTTTATCATGCATGGCTGACCTTTCGATGGGATTTCACCCTTGTTGATGTTGGAAATCAATGTAGTATAGTAGTACATGATTTTTACTGTCATTCTAGGCAATTCTGCGATTTTTCAGGTAAAATCCTTAAATGAGGATTTTACTGATTTTCTGACATTCATTCCTTTTTCTTTTGTTGTTTGCAGCCATTCAGAATCATCAACAACTGTAAAGGCAGCGTACGAGTGGTTTCTTAGAGGTGGGAAACTCTCAACGGTCAGATAAAGGAAGAGATCGAGAACATAGGGCTTAAGCCTTTCTTCGACGGCTTGGTGGACGAGCGGCGGAATGCCCATGAGCTCCAGGTTATTAGGGAGCGATGGTGGGATAGTACCCACACCATGCATATGAGGTGGGGCGAGGTTACCATGACTCCCACTGACTTTCATGCTATTACCGGGCTCTCTATTGTCGGCGACCTGATCGAGGTAGATGTGGACTTTTCTCTTAGCTGTGATGATATGAGGCACCTTCTGGGCTTCTCTCTACGCACCTCGGACAAGGGTGTCCCTCTCAAGGCCTTGAGGGATAAGTTGGATGCTTATGTCACTGTCAATGCGGGTCAGATGGGATCTCTTAACACCCGTACCTTCCACTAACTCATTCCGGCAATTTTTCCTTAAGACGAAGTTCACCCGAGACACTATAGGATACTCATCCTTAACCTCAACAACTTCAACCCGAACAGAGTCCTTAAGACTCATCAATCCATGTCCTTAGCGCCAACATGGCCACGCGACCGAACCTACTTCCTATACCTAGCTTAAGTTCTCAACACATTGAGTAACAAGCCTACCGCCAACCATATTGGGTCCAATATTCTACCCTACCTCTTTCACCTTAGAGGATCCTAAACAATAAAACCTCCAATTCTTTAGGTACCAAAACACCCTGCATCTAATCCCCATTCCTGGTCATACCTAATTTAGGTAGTCACTATTCCACCTCAAATCTTAAGCCTTAACTTACGAGCACTTAGGTCCTGAACCTTCCTGGTCCTAACATTCGGTCCAAACCCATAAGCCAACCTTTTAGGTCACAACATTGCTAGCTCCAAAACCTTATGCCTCGAGACTACCCCGTCTAGTCTTCAAAGGCTCCCGAATCTCGTACCTACCAATCCCTTAGTCCCCAGTCCCCTTAGCATCTGTTGGGTCTTACCTTACCTCATATGTGCCAAATCATATACACCCTAGTATCTACAAACGTGTGGCCTAAAGTCATCTATTTGTCTTCCTATAAACTATTGAAAACCCTAGTCTCAAGCCTAGGAATCCACACTCTCTCCAAATCCTAGCCTGAGCCTAGGAATACATATCTTTACCACATCTTAGCTCGAGCCTAGGAACCTGTATCTTTTACCAAACCCTAGCCCCGAGCCTAGGAATCCACACTCTCTCCAAATCCTAATGCCTAGGAACCTATGTCTTTATCAAATCATATCCCGTGCCTAGGAATCCATGTCTTTATCAAATCCTAGCCCCTGCCTAGGAATCCATGTTTTTACCAAAATCCTAGACTCATCCTAGAAACCCCTGTCTTTACCAAACCCTAGCCCCGAGCCTAGGAGATGACTAACCTTTCTCTTAAGAAACATACCACAATCCTGATCTTCCTGATCTCCATCCTTAAGCCTAAGAGACAACATGTTCTCTCCAAACCCTAGCCTTACGCCTAGGAAATTTCCCTGACCCTAGTCTCAAAACCTAGGAAACACGCCAGAAATACGATGCTTTCCCAAATTTCCAAACAATTCCACATTTAAACCCCTACGGTTTGGATACCCTTTACCTTGAACCCAAACTTGGGTAGTCTACAATTAAACTCTGATACTTAACACTATTAACATCCAAACCCCAAACATTGGATAACTAACTATAAAATCCATCATTTGAAATAATTTACAATCAAATCCCCATATATAACATTAATTCAATCAAACCCCAAACCTCGGGTAAAATACAAATAAATCCCTCACATTCAACATCATTCCATTTAAACCCCAAACTTTGGGTAATTTACAATCAAATCTCTCACTCAAAATAAAGAACAATAAAATCCCTCATATTTAATATTAATTCACTTGAACCCCAAACTTTTGGTAATTTACAATCAAAATCCTTACATTTAACAATAATTTATCTAAACCCCATACTTTGGGAAATTTACACTCATACCCCTAAAACACCAAGCATTCAATGCTTAAACCCTATACTATAGGTAGTTACACTCAAACTCTTTTAATGATGGCATTCATTGCCTAAAATCTAAACAATAGGTATTTTACAAATCTCCAAACTTTACACATTCTTCTACTTTGATCCCTCAAATTTACGATCTTCCAAATTTGCTAAACATATGCTTTCGCTCGGGTTACAATAAATGATCATATCATGCTAAAACTCTAAAAGTGTAACATTCATTCACTTATACTAAACATATTGCGAACACTACCATCGCTAGGACTTGTCCTTAGTCTGTTCCTCCGGCCCGAAAGGCCACTATAAATTACCAAAATACAATTATCCCTAGTGACGAATCAAAACTATACTAAAATGCAGGTTAAGGAACCGCTATATGTTGGGTTTCCAAGTAACATGCGCAGCGGAAAATAGCATTTAAAATTTTATGAAACCCAAAGCCCATAGATCCATTCATATGATTAAGTCAAATACAACATAATGAATACTAGAATACTAACCCTTGATGCCTTTGATTTTGCAACCATGAATTCGATAGAGGCTTAAAAGCTTGATCACGAACATAGCAAGAATCACGAACTTTGAAGATGATAAGTTTCACCCTCTAGCGGTATCCACACCACGAACGAATATCAAGAACACTTGATCTTGGTTGCTAGACCAAAATTCTGAAACACGTTTTCACAATCAATATGATCTATATGGAATTTTATTTGTGTATTATTTTGTTCTTCAACTAGGATGTCTTAGAACAAAATAAAACCTCTCTCAAACTCTTTGAGATTTTCACAAAAGCATTAGCCTTGATTCTGGCCGAATTTTGCTGTTTATATACAAGTTAGACCTATTCCAAATAGGAAACTTGTGTCTAAACCCATCCAAAATTCTTTTCCAAATCAAATCAGAAACCAGTCCTGACATGGTGTTCGGCCGCCCAATACCACCTGTGTGCCCGCACATCTACATCTATCTGGAAGGTTTCTGGTACTTTTTTAGCCAAGCTGTACGGCCGCCCAAGCCCTTTTGTGCGGTCGCACACCTGCCCCAGATTTCCCTAATTTCCAAATTCCTCCAAAGTCCTTCGACTCAATATTCCGATATAGTCCTTATTTAAGATTCGTTCTATTGTGTGTGACCCTCTAGGATTTGTTGGGTTTCGGAGTAACATGCGCAGCGGAATTAAGCATTTAAAATTTAATGAAACCCAAATCCCATAGATCAATTCATATGATTAAGTCAAATACAACATAATGATTACTAGAATACTAACCCTTGATGCCTTTGATTTTGCAACCTTGAATTCGATGGAGGCTTGAAACCTTGATCACGAACATAGTAAGAATTACGAACTTTGAAGATGATAAGTTTCACCCTCTAGCGGTATCCACACCACGAACGAATATCAAGAACACTTGATCTTGGTTGCTAGACCAAAATTGTGAAACACGTTTTCACAATTAATATGAACTATATGGAATATTATTTGTGTATTATTTTGTTCTTCAATCTAGGATGTCTTAGAACAAAATAAAACCTCTCTCAAACTCTTTGAGATTTGCACAAAAGCATTAGCATTGATTCTGGCCGAATTTTGCTGTTTATATACAAGTTAGACCTATTCCAAATAGGAAACTTGTGTCTAAACCCGTCCAAAATTCTTTTCCAAATCAAATCAGGAAACCAGTCCCGACATGGTGTGCGGCCGGCCAAAACAACCTGTGCGGCCGCACATCTATCTGGAAGGTTCTTGTACTTTTTGAGCCAAGTTGTGCAGCCGCCCAAACCCGTTTGTGCGGTCGCACACCTGCCCCAAATTTCCCAAATTTCCAAATTCCTCCAAAGTCCTTCGACTCAATATTCCGATATAGTCCTTATTTAAGATTCGTTCTATTGTGTATGAAACCATAAGATATGATTAGGTTCTAGCAAACCGTCATACCTACCCAAATAGTATAACTAGATACAAGTTCGCATTCCTTTAGAACATGTCATAATCCCTTTGCCCACGATGTCATTGAACACAAGTCATGGTCAATAAGTCAACTTGTATTGTTCAATACTTTCTCGATTCCGAATATGTTGATAATCCAAATGACATTGATCCAATCAATCCATTTGAGTTTGGCCAAACATTTCACCAACATCATTCCTTCGAGGGGCCCAAGCTTGACATCTCTCCGAAGAGGGACAAATCCATTTAGCTTATTATTCTTCCCTACGTGAATCCGATTATACCAATCATACCCTTTATTACTACCGCGTTAAGGCAGCGTTTGAATATGTCAAACATAATCTTCATCAAGTGGAAGACTATAATAACTTCATGTCTAAGGATTCAAATGACATAACTAATATGATATTTATATATATGACATCGACCATGACATAAATCTCATACCGCGGGTCATGTCCAGTACCTTGTTCCAAACAAGTACCCATAAATCTAACATGATCATCCCATAATCATTTAGCTTTTATACTAGTGCTTAACAAGCTCTAGGGACGGAGATTATTAGAAGCAAACACGATCCATAATAATAATCTTATTATCTCTTTATCATTATAAATAAAATGATAACTTATTCAACGTTTAACAAACGTGCCTAGGGCACCAACACCAACATTATCCCACTTGCCCTAGGCCCAATTTCCTAGGTATCCAATACCCATATACCTAACATGACCATCATGTCTTAGCTTGTGGAAGTCCCATTGTTTAGCGTGTCCGTAACGTTATCATTAGTAGGTACTTTGCATATATGTATGTCTCCCTTATCAACGATTTCTCGAACGATAAGAGAACGCCTAAGTATGTGTTTGGATTTAGGATGTGCCCTTGGTTCCTTTGCTTGATCAATAGCACCACTATTATCACTAATATGGTCTATTGGATTAGGAATACTAGGAACCATCTTAAGTTCACCAACGAACTTCTTAATCCAAACAGTTTCCATCGCAGCATCCAATGCAGCAATATACTTAGTTTTAGTCGTAGAATTAGTGACTGTACTCCGCTTGGAACCATTCCAACTTACAGCTTCACAATTAGTTATAAAACTCGATTGCGATTTTTCTATTATCTTTGTCAGTTTGGAAGCATGCATCCGTGTACCCATATACGAAGAGATTATCTTCCATCCCTCCATAGATCAAAACAAATCTTTAGTCCTTCTAAAGTGCTTTAAGAATTGTTTCACAGCCATCCAGTGACTCTCACCGGTTGTCGGATTAATATCTACTCGTCATGCTCCAAGCATTAGATATATCCGGCTTAGTACTTATCATGGCATCATGGATCCAATTGCCGAAGCAAATGGCATCTCATTCATTTTCTCATCATCATCTTTTGTCTTTAGGACATTGAGTCTTGCTTAGAGAAACTCCATGCAACACTGACAAATGTCCTCTCTTAGAATTTTCCTTGCGGAATCTTCTTATGACTTTGTCAATGTACGTACATTGGCTTTAAACCATTTAGCTTCCTTGATCTATCTCTATAGATCTTAATGCCAATGACTTATGCGGCTTCATCCATATTCTTCATTGCGAAACACTTTCTTAACCAAATCTTTACAGATTAAAGTGTAGGAATGTCGTTTCCAATGATCAATATGTCATCCACATATTAGATAAGGAATAGCACCATGCTCCCACTAATCTTCTTGTATATACAAGATTCATCTTCGTTCTTGATCAAGCCAAACTCTATGACTTATCAAAACGGAGATTCCAACTCCCAAAAGCTTGCTTCAATCCATCCAATGAATCTTCGTAACTTTCATACCTTTTACAATTTTCTTGACTATCAAAACCTTTAGGTTGTATCCAATACATCCTTAAGTGAGTTCCCGTTGAGGAATGCTTGTTTTGACATCATTTTGTCAAATTTCATATTCCAAATATGAACATGTGACTATGAAAATTCTAATAAGTTTCTTGCTACCCATGTAAGTTTTTCTTCAAGAAAAGTCATTCATCTCCTTTGGTTTTTACACCTTAGGTTAGAATGATCAAGTTCCAAACTTGATTATTATACATGAATTGCCTTTTAGATTTTATGACTCCAAGCCATTAATCTAAATGTGGAGTTGATATTGCATCTTTGATAGGTGGTAAATACTTCATTCTAAATGAACTTTACCTCAATACTTTCTATTTCGAAATATCCAATATTTCTTCTAATAGATTGTATTTTATCATGTGTGCAAGTACTTGTATATCTTGAACGGATTTTCACAACCCTTTGTGAGAACTTGTTCAACTTCCATCATAGGTTAAATACTATTTTCTAGGTCTTGAACCATTCGAGATATGTTTTACTCCCACTGATTCTTTTAGAGATAAACCTTTTATCTAGAAAAGTATCATCATAAACAACAAACCATTTGTTTCTTATGAGTAAAATTTTATCCTCAAGTTTCCTTAGGATATCCCATGAAATATATTTATAAGATTTAAATGTGAGTGTGTCCCAGACAACTCCTTTCCAAAAGGTCTCACCACCTTAAATCTTTATGAAAGACAAACCCAGTTTTTCTTTCACCTTTTAACCTCTTTTGATGAACTCAAATTAGTGTAATCATAGCGGTCTCAAATACATAACCCCAAAACAAATAATGGAAGATCATTCTGACATTGTCATCTAATGAACCCTATCCAATAAGATTCTTGTACTTCCACGTAGACACATCATTTAGAATGGTGTTCTTAGTGAAGTTAATTGTGAAACTATTTCACAATTTTGATGATGACTGTCAAATTCTCGATTTAATTGTTCATCATCTTGATCGAATCAGAATCTTTGAATAATTTTACCAAGTCCAACCAAAATTATCTTTTAGCATTGCTACTCAATGCACCATATACATTGACATGTATTAGGTCAGGTAAGATATTAGCCTTTTACTATTCATAGTAAAAGATGTTTTGGTCCAAGTAAATGATATTTGCATAAATCGTGTGATTCTAAATCATATGAGTTAAAACTCCGTCCCATGGAATTTTAGATATGCATTTCTCATTTATTTGATCAAAACAATAATGCATAAAGAATTTTAGTTATTTATGTTATAGCTTTTATTACTTTGTTCTTCAAGATTTACGATATAAAATTTATTTATATGATAACACAATGAAGTAAATCATAATAAATAAAGCACCTTTCTTATTCCAAATAAGAAATAAATATCCTTCATTATCTTATAACAAACTAATATTTTTCTACTTCATGAGTAAAGTCACTTTACAAGTGTTCTACGAACAATTCTGCAACCATTGCATCATTACCATTCGTAGATCAAACTTTACTATAAGTAGTCTTTCAATTTACTAATTATTGCGATATCCAATACCCAATAATTAAATTTAGAAAGATTAATTTATAACATAAATATCCCAAGTGGTAGTCCCACTACCATTCCTTTTATTGATCATCCAGAATTTTGACTACAATTCTGAATGGTCAATCCAATTGCCATTTTACCAAATTGCATCAATTAGAGTTATAATTTTAACCTCAATTATTTCCTTTAGGTTTGACAAGTCTGTCTTACCTTTCCTTAGGCATTTGGCCCCTTTCCATCATGAACCATGAGAACTGGAGAATCCATTCTCCACCATCTTCATCTCCACAGTTTTAGCATGTTAATGCAACTCGGAGAGATTCTTTATTCATTCCATGCATGTCATAGTTCATCACAAAGTGATTATAACTTTTGGACAATGAATAAAAAATGAGATCCGTTGCTTGCTCCAATCCAATTGGACAACTAAGTTTCTCAAGATGCTCTACGTAGCCTTTATCTTAAGCATGTGAGGTTCCACTTATTGCCCTTTACTCCTTTTGCAAGAAGTGAGTGCAATAATGGTTTTATACCTCTCTTGCCTAGATTGCTCTTTGAAACATGTAACTCAACTCCACGCCTATCTAATAGGCTTCCAAAGTCCAAACTTTGTTGAAGTTTTGAGAACATAATCGTGAGCATGTGACAACTCACATTCCTAGAATCATACTCATGATTCTTGTGATTGTCTATTCCGACATTGGGTTCTTTAGGAATAGGCCCATCAAGAATGTACAACACATCTTCTTGCCTTAGAACGATTCTTAGGCTCAGGATCCAATCCATGAAGTTTGTACCATCCTCTTGAAGCATTATCCTTATCAAGGATTAATCGCAATGATTTTAGTTGTCATCTACAACCAATGCAAAATTTCCAAAATTTTACAAGTACCAATCTCATTAAAGAGATAAATAATGCATTTTCCAAAAATACTCCCACAAAATTATATAACCTTCTTATACATCCAATGTATAATATAATTTAAATGGGCTAAGATCCAACTTTAATTTGATTTCAAGTCCGCTATGGCGGATTACACAAAACCAAAGTAATTAGGTAGACAACCCTGTCAATCATATCCAATATGACTCTTAGATCCTTTTTCTGAGATTCTTTTAAATTGGGCTAAGATCCAACTTTAATTTAATTTCAAGTACGCTTCGGCGCACCCTTTAAAATCAAATTAATTAGATAGACAATTTCTTATCAATCATATCCAATATGATTCTTAGGGATCCAATTTCAAAAGCATGTTTAATCTCATCTTTGCCTAGGCCCAAAACTGTTTTGACGCCCAATTAAGTCTAACCATTTTAAACGCATGGTTAATGTGCCTCGCTAGGGCGTTCCCACATCATCCATCTTGCTCATACATAGATAAAGTTAATGCATCTCGCTAGGGTGAACCCACATTAAAATCACCCATGCACTAACAAGTGTTTTAATCATGGCGTGGCAAAAAGGATTTAAAACTTTCTTGAAGGTTCATCACCATATAGCATACAACACATTTATGAGCACACAAGATAAACATGTTACGCATCAAGTTTAGCCACTAAATTAATAATCATTAATTTAAGCATAATATTTATGTGTCATTAGTTTCTCTATGATTATGAGGATGAGACTATTTGAACTTTGGTTATCATCTCCAAATCAAGACAACAAGAAGTGCGGCTGAACTAAGCCATTGGCCACCACAATTCCGCACTAATTCAAGAAACCAATAAAGTAGTCCATGTGGCCGAAACTAAGCAATAGATGGTCTCGATGAACGTAGGCCAATTGCATTCACCATTCCACATGGATCTCCAATCATTGAATCAAGAACTTTGTTTCTCAATTTTAGTAATTATGAACTCTTCATAATTCTAACTTCGTTTTATCTTTGAAACTTTGATTGCAATCAAGTTTGGGAAACACAATCTCGATGAACGTAGATTAGCCATCCAAACCTTGAATCAATCTCAGAATCAAACGACTAAAACAAATAGGAATTCAAACCAACTAAATCCGCCCCGCGACCCAAAAAGAACCCCAGCCCAGACCAGAAGGTCCGGCCGGGTCCTTACTTTGGTCCGGTCTGACCTACCTCAAAATTCCAGCTTCTGACCATCACTGTGCGGCCGCCCAAGAAAGACTGTGCGGTCGCCCAAACATGTGCGGCCGCCCACATTTTTCTGTGCGGTCGCACAGTAGCATCAGAATGATTTTCAGAGTTCGAAAATTTGTCTCAAAATTGTTTTCCCCGATCATTAAAACTTTGATCCAATCAAAAATTAATAAGCAAACAATTTAGAATCCAACATAATTTTTATTACCATTCAATAGTGCGATTAAAGTTGTAAAACAATAAACCACATAGAATCATATAACACATAAACATCATATAATCCAATATTCATATCATGCTAGGCATACAAACAATTTGTATACACACAACATGATCTAAGTATTGAAATAATCAACATGAACGGGGCTCTGATACCACTGTTGGGTTTCGGAGTAACATGCGCAGCGGAATTAAGCATTTACAATTTAATGAAACCCAAAGCCCATAGATCAATTCATATGATTAAGTCAAATACAACATAATGAATACTAGAATACTAACCCTTGATGCCTTTGATTTTGCAACCTTGAATTGGATGGAGGCTTGAAACCTTGATCACGAACATAGTAAGAATTATGAACTTTGAAGATGATAAGTTTAACCCTCTAGCGGTATCCACACCACGAACGAATATCAAGAACACTTGATCTTGGTTGCTAGACCAAAATTGTGAAACACGTTTTCACAATTAATATGAACTATATGGAATATTATTTGTGTATTATTTTCTTCTTCAATCTAGGATGTCTTAGAACAAAATAAAACCTCTCTCAAACTCTTTGAGATTTGCACAAAAGCATTAGCATTGATTCTGGCCGAATTTTGCTGTTTATATACAAGTTAGACCTATTCCAAATAGGAAACTTGTGTCTAAACCCGTCCAAAATTCTTTTCCAAATCAAATCAGGAAACCAGTCCCGACATGGTGTTCGGCCGCCCAATACCACCTGTGTGCCCGCACATCTACATCTATCTGGAAGGTTTCTGGTACTTTTTGAGCCAAGCTGTACGGCCGCCCAAGCCCTTTTGTGCGGTCGCACACCTGCCCCAGATTTCCCTAATTTCCAAATTCCTCCAAAGTCCTTCGACTCAATATTCCGATATAGTCCTTATTTAAGATTCGTTCTATTGTGTGTGACCCTCTAGGATTTGTTGGGTTTCGGAGTAACATGCACAGCGGAAAATAGCATTTAAAATTTTATGAAATCCAAAGCCCATAGATCCATTCATATGATTAAGTCAAATACAACATAATGAATACTAGAATACTAACCCTTGATGCCTTTGATTTTGCAACCATGAATTCGATAGAGGCTTAAAAGCTTGATCACGAACATAGCAAGAATCACGAACTTTGAAGATGATAAGTTTCACCCTCTAGCGGTATCCACACCACGAACGAATATCAAGAACACTTGATCTTGGTTGCTAGACCAAAATTGTGAAACACGTTTTCACAATTAATATGAACTATATGGAATATTATTTGTGTATTATTTTGTTCTTCAATCTAGGATGTCTTAGAACAAAATAAAACCTCTCTCAAACTCTTTGAGATTTTCACAAAAGCATTAGCCTTGATTCTGGCCGAATTTTGTTGTTTATATACAAGTTAGACCTATTTCAAATAGGAAACTTGTGTCTAAACCCGTCCAAAATTCTTTTCCCAATCAAATCAGGAAACCAGTCCCGACATGGTGTGCGGCCGCCCAAAACCACCTGTGCAGCCGCACATCTATCTGGAAGGTTTCTGGTACTTTTTGAGCCAAGTTGTGCGGCCGCCCAAGCCCTTTTGTGCGGTCGTACACCTGCCCCAGATTTCTCTAATTTCCAAATTCCTCCAAAGTCCTTCGACTCAATATTCCGATATAGTCCTTATTTAAGATTCGTTCTATTGTGTGTGACCCTCTAGGATTATACTAAGTTGGAAATGGGTTCAAACATGAAACCATAAGATATGATTAGGTTCTAGCAAACCGTCATACCTACCCAAATAGTATAACTAGATACAAGTTCGCATTCCTTTAGAACATGTCATAATCCCTTTGTCCACGATGTCATTGAACACAAGTCATGGTCAACAAGTCAACTTGTTTTGTTCAATACTTTCTCGATTCCGAATATGTTGATAATAAAAATGACATTGATCTAATCAATTCATTTGAGTCCGGCCGAACATTTTCATCAACATCATTTCTACGAGAGGCCTAAGCTTGACATCTCTCCGAAGAGGGACAAATCCATTTAGCTTATTACTCTTCCCTACGTGAATCCGATTATGCCACTCATACCCTTTATAACTACCGTGTTAAGGCAGCGTTTGAATATGTCAAATATAATCTTCATCAAGTGGAAGACTATAATAATTTCATGTCTAAGGATTCAAATGACATAACTAATATGAGATTTATATATGACATAGACCATGACATAAATCTCATACAGCGGGTCATTTCCAGTACCTTGTTCCAAACAAGTACCTATAAATCTAACATGATCATCCCATGATCATTTAGCCTTTATACTAGTGCTTAACAAGCTCTAGGGACGAAGATTATTATAAGCAAACATGAGCAATAATAATAATCTTATTATCTCTTTATCATTATAATAAAATGATAACTTATACAGCGTTTAACAAACGTGCCTAGGGCACCAACACCAACACTATAAATCTTAAACTAAACCAAAATACAAGTTAAAGAGCCACTATAAATCCCAAATTAAATTAATTTCCTAAATTAAGTTAATCTACATGTTAAGGAGCCACTATATATCCCAAATTAAGTTAATTTGCCAAATTAAATTAATTTACAGTTTAAGGAAACCGTTACACAACCTATATTAAGGCGTAACCCGTATGATCCTGAGATGCATTCATCCCGATATACTGTCTACGTTACTGTTTTTCCGAATCCCGCGATGCAGAGGTCTTAGCATCTCTATAACCCATAGGTTTTTGAATACTTGCATAACCCGTGGGATCCCGAGTCTTTAGTGTCCCGATATACTGCCTACGTTATCACTTCCTGAATCCCGCGATGCAGAGGTCTTAGCATATCTATAAGCCGTAGGTTTTCGATTATTTGCTTAGCTTTCATAATCATGAGGTTTTAGCATCTCTATAACCCGTGAGTTTCGTAGACTTTCTTGATTCACGCGCCCTGTAAGATTTTCTTCTTCATAAACCGCATGTTTCATGTTCGACATAGGTTGTTGGCAGCGCCCAATATCGGTTGTCAGTATTCTTTCGACATAAGTTGTTGATGGCGCTCAACATCTGTTGTCGGTGTCTTCGGACACGTTCCCTGTTCTTTCGACATAAGTTATTGATGGCGTTCAACATCTGTTGCCAGTGTCTTTGGACACGTTCCCTGTTCTTTCGACATAAGTTATTGACGGCGCTCAACATCTGTTGTCAGAGTCTTCGGACACGTTCCCTTTTCTTTCGACATAAGTTGTTGACAGCGCTGAACATCTGTTGTTAGTGTCTTCAGACACATTCCCTATTCTTTCGACATAAGTTGCTGACGGCGCTTAACATCTGTTGTTAGTGTCTTCGGACATGTTCCCTATTCTTTTGACATAAGTTGCTGACAACGCTCAACATCTGTTGTTAGTGTCTTCGGAAACGATCCTTGTTCTTTTGACATAATTTTTTAACGGCGCTCAATATCTGTTGTCAGTGTCTTCAGACACGTTCCCTGTTCTTTCGACATAAGTTATTGACGGCACTCAACATCTGTTGTCAGTGTCTTCGGACATGTTCCCTAGCCTTCCGCATAGGTTGCTGGTGTCTCTGGATATGATTTCAGCAAACTGTTGCTAGTGTCCTCGGACACATTTGATATTCTTCTGCATAGGTTGTTGGTGTATCTGGACATAATTTCAGCAAATGTTGCCAGTATCTTCGGACACGTTCCTTATTCTTTCAATATCTGTTGTCGGTATCCCCGGACACACTTGATACTCTCTTGATATGCACGCTCCGTAAGATGTTCAAATCCCTTCCTCTTCTTGTTTCTCAATTTGTTGAAACTTCTTCATGCACCGTGTGTCTCATGTTCGTTCGGCATATGTGTTGACGGCGCTCAACACTTGTTTCCAGTGTCCTCGGATATATTCTTTTAGGCTATACATTGCTGGTGTCTCTAGACATGATTATAGTATTTATAACTTATGCTACTTCTTTCCCCAGTAGCGTCTGAACTACGACTGGCTTGATTCCTCCTAGGATACGTAGGTAGCCTGACAAAGGTCCAGTCACCCGATCGACTAGGTCATATCTCATTTCTCTCTCTCATCCCCATCAGACAGTCACCTTCATCACGATATTCTCCCCAGTAGAAGGTGATGTCTCATTTCTTCCCCACAAAGCACGAACTACGACTGGCTTGGTTCTCTTTAGGATACGTAGGTAGCCTTACAAAGGTTCAGCCGTTCGACCAATCTGGTCATGTTCTTTGTTGCAACTCTCTTAGAGTTTATTCTTGCGAGAGTATTTCTCTTCACCTTCCTCTATTTTTAGGATGAATCCTATCTTAATCATCGACCCTCCATTGGCTTGTAAGAAGCGTCACCGAGAGGCTACTGTTAGTACCTGGCCTGAAAAATAACTTAGACAAGGACCTCCTAGGACTTTAGGAACCTCTAAGGACCTTTAGGGCAATTAAAACCTGACAGGTACTAATCCAGAAGCTTTCCAGAGTCCCAGATTGACGAAATCAGCTTTACAATAGTTTCTATCAGGATATTGACCAAATCTTGAGAACAAAGTGATAAGATCTCATCCCAATCTTGATAAACACGCGATCTGGTAGAAGTGGCCACGTGGCCAGCTCTTCCCCTGGCCGTGCGACCACTCATTCCATCCCCAGTTCCCTATAAATATATGCCCCCATCTCCAGAAATCAATAACGAATTCATTCTACGAGTTCTGCAGTCAAAACTCGTAGATCCATTCATATGATTAAATCAAACACTTGCAATATGAATACTAGAAAACTAACCCTTGATGACTTTGAATTTGGTCTTTGATATTGGTGGAGAAATTGAAGCTTTAATCACGAACAAGTAAGAACACGAACTTTGAAGATGATGAACTTCACCCTCTAGAGGTATCCACACCTTGAACGAATATCAAGAACACTTTATCTTGGTTGCTAGACCAATATTGTGAAACACGTTTTCACATTTAATATGAACTATATGGAATATTGGTTTGTGTATTATTTTGTTCTTCATTCTAGGATATCTTAGAACAAAATAAAACTCTCTAAAACTCTTTGGAGACTTGCATAAAAGCTATGATATGTTCTGGCCCGAATTTGGCTGTTTATATACAGGTTAGACCTATTCCAAATAGGAAACTTGTGTCAAAACCCGTCCAAAATCCTTTTCCTAATTAAATCAGGAAGTCTGTCCTGACATACTATGCGGCCGCCCAAAACCAGGTGTGCGGTCGCCCAAAACCTGTGTGGTCGCCCAACCTGGTCTGTGCGGTCGCACACCAGGATCAGAGGGCCTTAATTTTCCAATATAGTCCTTTAAGGATTCGTTCTATTGTGTGTGACCCTCTAGGATTATACTAAGTTGGCAATGGGTTCAAACATGAATCCATAAGATATGATTAGGTTCTAGCAAACCGTCATACCTACCCAAATAGTATAACTAGATACAAGTTTGCATTCCTTTAGAATATGTCACAATCCCTTTGTCCACGATCTCATTGAACACAAGTCATGGTCAAATGGTCAACTTGTCTTTGTTCAATACTTTCTCGATTCCGAATATGTTGATAATCCAAATGACATTAATCTAATCAATTCATTTGAGTCCGGCCGAACATTTTCATCAACATCATTCCTACGAGAGGCCTAAGCTTGAGATCTCTCCGAAGAGGGACAAATCCATTTAGCTTATTATTCTTCCCTACGTGAATCCGATTATGCCAATCATACACTTTATAACTACTCGGTTAAAGGTAGCGTTTGAATTCAAACATAATGTTCATCAAGTGGAAGACTATAATGACTTCATGTCTAAGGATTCGAATGACATAACTAATATGAGATATATGTACGACATAGACCATGACATAAATCTTATACAGCGGGTCATGTCCAGTACCTTGTTCCAAACAAGTACCCATAAATCTAACATGATCATCCCATGTTCTTTAGCCTTTATACTAGTGCTTAACAAGTACTAGGGACGGAGATTATTATAAGTAAACATGAACAACAATAATAATCAAAACATCTCTTTATTGATATGAAATAAATGATGACAGTTACAACGTTTATTAAACATGCCTAGGGCACCACTACCAACAATCTCCCACTTGCCCTAGGCCCAATCTCCCATGTATCTAATACCCATGGACCTAACATGACCTTCATGTTTATCTTGTGGAAGTCCCTTTGTTAGCGGGTCCGCAACATTGTCATCAGTAGGTACTCTGCATATATTTACGTCTCCCCTATCAACGATTTCTCGAATGATATGAAAACGCCTAAGTATATGTTTGGATTTCTGATGTGCTCTTGGTTCCTTTGCTTGAGCAATAGCACCATTATTATCGCAATAAAGGTCTATTGGATTAGCAATACTAGGAACCACTTCAAGTTCAGTAATGAACTTCTTAATCCAAACAGCTTCCTTTGCAGCATCTGATGCAGCAATATACTCAGCTTCCGTTGTAGAATCAGCAGTTGTACTTTGCTTGGAACTCTTCCAGCTTATAGCTCCACCATTTAACATAAACAAAAAACCCGATTGCGATCGACTATCATCTTTGTCGATTTGGAAGCTTGCATCCATGTAAGCATTTACCATGAGATCATCTTCCATTCCTCCATAGACCAAAAACGAATCTTTAGTTCTTCTCAAGTACTTAAGAATCGCTTTTACAGCCATCCAGTGATTTTCACCGGGGTCGGATTGGTATCTACTTGTCATGATTAAAGCATAAGATACATCCGGCCTAGTACAAATCATGGCATACATGATGGACCTAATTGCCGAAGCATATGGAACATCATTCATTTTCTCACACTCATCTTTTGTCTTAGGACATTGAGTCTTACTTAGAGAAACTCCATGTAACACTGGTAAGGTTCCTCTTTTAGAATTTTCCATACGGAATCTTCTAATGACCTTGTCAATGTATGTACTTTGGCTTAAACCAAGTAGCCTCCTTGATCTATCTCCATAGATCTTAATGCCAAGTATATATGCGGCTTCACCCATATCTTTCATTGCGAAGCATTTTCCTAACCAAGTCTTCACGGACTGAAGTGTAGGAATATCGTTTCCAATGAGTAATAGGTCATCCACGTATAAAATAAGGAATAGCACTATGTTCCCACTAATCTTCTTGTATACACAAGGCTCATCTTCGTTATTGGTGAAACCAAACTCTTTGACCGATTCATCAAAACGGAGATTCCAACTCCTAGAAGCTTGCTTCAATCCATAAATGGATTTCTGCAATTTGCATACCTTAGAATTCTGTTCAAAACCTTTTGGTTGTGTCATATACACATCCTCTTGTAGTTTTCCATTTAGGAAAGTGGTTTTGACGTCCATTTGCCATATTTCATAGTCATGATATGCGGCAATGGCAAGAAAAATTCTTATAGACTTGATCATTGCTACGGGTGAAAAGGTTTCATCATAGTCAATACCATGAACTTGCCTATAAACCTTCGCTACAAGTCTAGCTTTGTAAGTATGCACCTTCCCATCCATGTCAGTCTTCTTCTTGAAGACCCATTTGCATCCTATGGTTTTACACCTTCGGGCGCATCAATCAAGTTCCAAACTTGATTGTCTTGCATGGATTGCAATTCAGATTCCATGGCTCCAAGCGACTTATCCGAATCAGGAGAAGACATCACCTCTTGATAGGTTGTCGGTTCATCATTCTCAATGATTTCCACCTCATTACTATCCGTTACGAGAAATCCATATCTCTCGGGCTTGGATCGTAACCTACCAGATCTGCGAGGTACTTGTGTATTTTGAACAGGTTCCACAACTCCTTGTGGTTCTTGTTCTTGTTCCACTTCTGGTTCAATGTTATTTTCTGGGTCTCGAATTTCTTCAAGATTTATTTTACTCCCACTGATTTCTTTGGAGAGAAACTGTTTCACTAGAAAGACACCAGTTCGGGCAACAAACACTTTGTTGTCCTCTCGGTTGTAAAAGTAATATCCTTTAGTTTCCTTAGGATATCCCACGAAAATACATTTATCAGATTTGTGTGCTAGTTTGTCGGAGACAAGTCTTTTGACAAAAGCTTCGTGTCACGACCCGAAAACCCGTCTCTATTTTATTGATAAATAATTAATTATTTATTTATTTATTTGATTTAATTATTTATGTGCGCATTTTATATATCATAATAATTAGTGCCTAGCATTTTATTTGGGTCATTTGTGCTAGTGTAGTATCATTTGGTCTTAGTTGTTAGTAGAAAGTATTAGAGTTGTGTGTTAGTAGTGAGGGGGCCTAAGTGTAACATTTTGAAATAATTCTCCTACTCCCTCCCAACTCCCTCTCTTCTCCCTCACCTCTCCCTACTTCCATTCCCAGCTCATTTCTCTCTCTCTCCAAAGAAAAAGGTAAGAATTCTTCTCTCCCTTCTCTCTTCAATCTAACCCTCTTCCTCTTGTTATTTCTCATTTCTTAAAACATGAAACTAGTTTAGATCGTCGTTAGGATCGTAGAGGGCTAAAAATATTCGAGTTCCGGCAACTTTGAGAAAATTCAAGTAAGTTGCTTTTCCCCCATTTTTATGCTAAAGTGTTCATTTCATGTTTATATAATGCTTTAGTTGATATATTTGATGTTTGATTGAGTTTGGAAATTGTTTGGAATTTATTTGGATTTTTGGGTTAAAAATGGTGATTGATATGAATGTTGGGTTTGATTCGTGGGTTGGGGCCATTTATGGTGTTATTTAGGTCCCCTTTTTGTTAGATGTTGTTTGGGTACTTTGGGGATCAAGTTGGGAGTGTTGATTGTGAGAAATTTGGTTTTGGGTAAGAAAATGGAAGAACCCGGTTAGTTCTTGCCGTTTTCCAGCATCCAGGGTGCGTGGGCGACCGCCCATGGGTGGTTCGGGCGACCGCCCATCTAATCAGTTGAGCCGGAGAAAATGGGTAAAAGTGAGTGGGCGACCGCCCACTTTTGGGTTGGACGACCACCCATGAAGTCAGTTGGGTTGGGCATTGGGTTTGGGTTTTGGGCGACCGCCCGGACTGGCTATGGGCGACCGCCCATACCAGCTGTTGTGAGAATCTTTATTTTTGAATTGTCGTAAGGTCCAAGCCCGATATAGGCTCGAAGTATCACCCTAGTTGACGTAACTTAATGTTGTGGAACACTTTAGTGTTCGAAATTAATCCCTTTGTGATCCATTGTGTATTGGAATTCGATGACAATTGGTTTGGGTTTGTTGGAACATCTTTTTGATGTATTGTTGGATTGATGCACCATTTTGGTGATTTATTTGGATCAGTTCCCTACTTTGGAATCATTAGTTGTTTATCGTGCTAGTATTTTATTACTTAGCATTTATTTGAAAGTCCAGCTGGTATTTGTGGTTGTGTCGGGCGATGCGAGATATTGTGATGGCACCGGCCAAGTCCATTTTGGTGTCAACCATTGTTTTGCCCTTATTTTCCTCCTCCAGATTGGCCTTGGTTGAGACGTTTGGAGCATGACTTTGTGGCATGGCTCCCGCCCTTTGTGGCACATTACGTTGTTATTGGTTTCGGTACCGGGGATTTCTCTTCAGCTTTCATGCTATTATGAAGATGATGATTTGTTGATTATTGAAGCTGCGCAGCGACCTTTATTTGGTTATATCAGTTTGGGAAAACCTTGGTTATATCCTTTGTTATGTGTTTATTTCCGCTGCTATCTGATATATATGATAATTGCTATGTGTTATGTGATTTATTATTGATTATTGCATCATGGCATGTCATGTAGTTGCATTAGTAACTTATTGAGATTTATCTCACCCCCTTTCTTTTTATCTTTGTTTTTCCTTAACCCCCCCAGGTGGAAAGGATTAGACTCGCTGATCACGAGGCAGGACGTCGAGTGGGTTCGAGCTTTTGGGGCAGGTTGATATTGGTGGGTTTACATTATATAAATGTGGAACCTTTTTGGGATATTTGTACCAAACATTGACGTCATTAGGATTTGTATATTTTATAACTTTGGCGTATAAGCTTATGGAGTTTATACTAGTTTTATTCTGTGTTGTTAAATTGTTTTCCAAAACTTTGTGTTATCATCTTTTGGTATAAAAGGAAATTTTTTTATCTTCATTATTTTAGAGTTTATTGTTTAAGTCGACGTCCAGCTCGCGTACTCCGGGCCCGCGGGGTCGGGGTCGCGACAGTTGGTATCAGAGCTATGGTTTGGCTCTAAGTATAAGTCTAGGTGGACTAGTATGACCTAGGAGGTTAGTTGTGTTCGGAGTGAGTAACGGTTGATGTTTTATGCAGGTAATTGTTCTCAATGGCTAGAAGAAGGACAGGTGAAGGTTCTAGTGGGGCTCAGAATCAGAATGATCTTCGGGAAGAGAACCGTGCCATGTTCCAAGGCATGTTTGAGGCGGCCATGAAGGCTATTCATGACCAAGGACCGAGAGTAGGGCAAGCACCACCACCCCGATATGGTTTGGAGCAATTCTTGAAACTGAAACCGGCAGAGTTCGATGGTGAGCCCGATGTGAAGAAGGCCGAGCTATGGGTCGAGTCTATGGAGAAAATCTATGATGTGTTTGGGTGCACGGACGAGGATAGGGTCCGGTTCGCGGCTTATAAGCTTGTGGGTGCCGCCGAGCATTGGTGGAAAGGGGTTAAAGCTAGTTGGGATGACACTCATACAGTGTATGCTTGGGAATTGTTTGTGCGGAAGTTCAAAGAGCATTTCATTCCGGTAGTGGATCAGAACCGAAAGGAGATCGAGCTTCTCAACTTGGATCAAGGTTTGTTGTCTATAGCTCAGTACTCGGCTAAGTTCATAGAATTAGCCCGGTATTGTGACTATCTTGTGAGGACCGAAGAACAGAAGGCTATGAGATTCATCCGGGGCTTGAAGACTTCTATCCGTACTCAGCTTATAGCCCAGAGGATTGTGACATTTCAGGATGCGGTAGACCGTGCATACTTGATCGAGCAAGATATTGGGGAACATAAGAGGAAGACCGAGGTAGCCAACCCGAGTAAGCAAGGAGCGCATAGCAAGTCACAACCAAGGATTGATAACCGAGGTAATTTTGGGGGACAATCTCAGTTCCGAGGGCAACCAATCCCAAGGAACCCGGGTACTACTTCCGGGAACCAAGGGAACCAAAATAGGAGACTTTGTTCCTATTGCCAAAAGGAAGGCCATTCAGAGGACCGGTGTTGGAAGAAACAGGGAAGGTGTACTAATTGTGGTCAAATGGGTCATTATGTGAGGGATTGTCCGAGGAATAGAATTCAACCGACTGGGGTAGGAGCTGGGGCTCCTCAGGGTCAGAAAAGGGACGCTACGGGAAAGCCCAAGGTCCAAGGGAAAGTGTTTGCAATGAATCAACAACAAGCCACAGATGATCCCACAGTTATTGGAGGTATTATTTCTATATCTAGTGTGAGCGCACGAGCGTTAGAAGATCCAGGATCATCTCATTCTTACATTTCTGTGCAATTTGCTTCTCTGCTAAATGCTGCATCTGAGTCATTGCCTTATGAGTTAGAAGTGACTACTCCGATGGGAGAGTGTCTGGTGACTGATAAAGTCTTTCGTGCTTGTGATGTTATTATTTGTGGTCGTGTCTTGTGTGCGGACTTGGTAGTCCTTCCTATTCAGGACTTTGATGTTATTTTGGGTATGGATTGGTTGAGCAAGTTTCATGCTTCTGTTGACTGTCGTAGAAAGGTCGTTAATTTTTCTATCCCTGATGTGCCTAAGTTTACTTTTGAGGCTATGCCTTTTTGTAGAAATTTTCGTATCATTTCTTATGTGAAAGCGAGAAAATTATTGCACCGTGGTTGTGAGGGGTACTTGGCTAGTGTGCTTGATACTAGGAAAGAGTCCCCTAGTTTGGAGAGTGTTCGAGTAGTTAGGGAATTTCCCGATGTTTTCTCTTCTGAATATGATATGCCTCCCGACCGTGAGATAGAATTTTGTATAGATCTTTTGCCGGGTACGACTCCGATTTCAAAGGCATCGTATAGGTTGGCTCCCGCAGAGTTGAAGGAACTAAAGGTCCAATTGCAAGAGTTGCTTGATCGAGGGTTTATCCGCCCTAGTGTTTCCCCGTGGGGAGCACCGGTTTTGTTTGTGCGGAAGAAAGATGGCTCTTTGAGATTGTGTATTGATTACCGGAAGTTCAATCAGGTTACAGTGAAGAACTAGTATCCTCTACCTCACATTGATGATTTATTTGATCAGCTTCAGGGGTCCATTGTGTTTTCCAAGCTTGATTTGAGGAGTGGGTACCATCAGTTAAAGATTCGATCGGAAGATATTCCGAAGACTGCCTTTCGCACTCGGTATGGTCATTACGAGTTCTTGGTTATGCCGTTTGGGTTGACCAACGCGCCTGCGGTGTTTATGGATTTGATGAACCGGGTTTTCCACCCGTATCTTGACTCGTTCGTGGTGGTCTTCATCGATGACATTCTTGTCTACTCTAAATCTCGAGAGGAGCACGAGCAGCACTTGAGGACAGTTTTATCCATTCTTGCGAGAGAGCAATTGTTTGCGAAGTTTAGTAAATGCGAATTTTGGCTCGAGAAGGTTTCATTTCTGGGTCATGTTATTTCTAAAGATGGGATTTCTGTGGATCCTTCGAAAATAGAAGCCATAGTGGATTGGAAGAGACCCGAGTCAGTGACCGAGATCAGAAGTTTTCTGGGCTTAGCCGGTTATTACAGGAGGTTTATAGAAGGGTTTTCGAGGATTGCTACTCCGATGACTCAGTTGACCCGGAAGGATGTACCGTTCGTGTGGAGTGAAAAATGTCAAAGTAGCTTTGATGAATTTAAGAAAAGATTAACTACGGCTCCTATTCTTGCGTTACCGAATGGAAATGATGATTTAGTAATTTACAGTGATGCTTCGAAAGAGGGTTTGGGTTGTGTTTTGATGCAGAATGGGAAAGTGATTGCGTATGCTTCGAGGAAGTTGAGCCCGAGTGAACAGAATTACCCCACTCACGATATGGAGTTGGCGGCGATAGTCTTTGCGTTGCACAAATGGAAGCATTACCTTTATGGAGCGAAGTTCGAGATTTTCACGGATCACAAGAGTTTGAAATACCTCTTCTCTCAAAAGGAATTGAATAACCGACAGCGTCGATGGATGGAACTTTTGAAGGACTATGATTGTACGATTTCTTATCATCCGGGGAAGGCGAATGTGGTAGCCGATGCGATTAGTAGAAAATCTTATGTGGCTTCGATGATGGTCCGTGAGTGGGAGATGCTTGAGGATGTTCGGGATTGGGGTCCTCGTGAATCGAGACATGGGGCTATTTTTGCGAATATTAGGGTGTCTCCGACCCTAATTCAAAGAATAAAGGATGCTCAAAAGGAAGATCCCGAGTTAGTGAAGGTAATGGGTAAAATGAAGGAAAAGAATTTTGAGGATTTTTCTATGAGTTCGAATGGAGTGTTGACTTTCCGTGGTCGTTTGTGCGTACCCGATGTTAGTGGAATAAAGAGGCAAGTTTTAGATGAGGGTCACAAATCGAGGTATACTATTCATCCGGGTAGTATGAAGATGTATCAAAATTTGAAACAACACTTTTGGTGGAACAACATGAAGAGGGAAATAGCCGAGTATGTTTCGAAATGTTTAACTTGTCAACAGGTCAAAGCCGAGCATCAGAGACCCGCGGGACTACTTCAACCGTTAGAGATTCTGGAGTGGAAATGGGAACATGTGACTATGGATTTCGTTACGGGACTACCTCGTACCCGTAGGAAGTATGACAGTGTTTGGGTGATCGTGGATAGATTGACCAAGAGTGCACATTTCTTGCCTATTGACATTAGGTACTCGATGGAAAAGCTTGCGACCCTTTACATTGATGAGATTGTCAGATTGCATGGAGTTCCGGTTAGCATTGTGTCAGACCGAGACCCGAGGTTTACTTCTAGATTCTGGAAGGCATTTCAGGAAGCTTTGGGTACAGACTTACGATTCAGTACAGCTTTTCACCCTCAGACCGACGGTCAATCCGAGAGGACCATTCAGATTTTGGAGGATATGTTGCGAGCTTGTTCGATAGAATTTTCCGATTCTTGGGATAGACATTTACCGTTAGTGGAATTCTCTTACAACAACAGTTATCAGGCTAGTATCGAGATGGCACCTTATGAGGCCTTGTATGGGAGAAAATGTAGATCGCCTATCTGTTGGGATGAGGTCGGTGAAGCAAAGATCGTGGGTATTGATTTGCTTCAAGATTCAGTTGAGAAAGTTAGGGTTATCTGGGATCGATTGAAAACAGCCCAGAGTCGACATAAAAGCTATGCAGATAACCGAAGGCGAGATCTTAGTTTTCAGACCGGTGATTTTGTGTTCTTGAAAGTATCTCCGAAGGTGGGTATTCGAAGGTTTGGGAAGAAAGGCAAATTGGCTCCGAGGTTTATAGGTCCGTTTGAGATTTTGGGGAAAGTGGGACTTCTTGCGTATCGACTTGCGTTACCTCCATCTTTGGACCGATTACATAATGTTTTTCACGTTTCTATGCTTCGAAAGTATGTTCATGATCCATCACACGTGTTACCGAAGGTACCGGAGGATATAGAGCCGGATATGACTTACGAGGAAGGACCGGTTCGGATTCTTGATTCTAAAGTCCAAGAGTTGAGGAGCAAAAGCATTCCGTTGGTTAGAGTTCTTTGGAGGAATCACAATATTGAAGAATCGACATGGGAGCTCCGAGATGAGATCGAGAGGAAATTTTCATGGCTTTTTAATTCGGGTAAGTCTCGTTAAAATTCGGGTCGAATTTTCTTTAAGGGGGAGTGAATGTCACGACCCGAAAACCCGTCTCTATTTTATTGATAAATAATTATTTATTTATTTATTTATTTGATTTAATTATTTATGTGCGCATTTTATATCTCATAATAATTAGTGCCTAGCATTTTATTTGGGTCATTTGTGCTAGTGTAGTATCATTTGGTCTTAGTTGTTAGTAGGAAGTATTAGAGTTGTGTGTTAGTAGTGAGGGGGCCTAAGTGTAACATTTTGAAATAATTCTCCTACTCCCTCCCTACTCCCTCTCTTCTCCCTCACCTCTCCCTACTTCCATTCCCAGCTCATTTCTCTCTCTCTCTAAAGAAAAAGGTAAGAATTCTTCTCTCCCTTCTCTCTTCAATCTAACCCTCTTCCTCTTGTTATTTCTCATTTCTTAAAACATGAAACTTGTTTAGATCATCGTTAGGATCATAGAGGGCTAAAAATATTCGAGTTCCGGCAACTTTGAGAAAATTCAAGTAAGTTGCTTTTCCCCCATTTTTATACTAAAGTGTTCATTTCATGTTTATATAATGCTTTAGTTGATATATTTGATGTTTGATTGAGTTTGGAAATTGTTTGGAATTTATTTGGATTTTTGGGTTAAAAATGGTGATTGATATGAATGTTGGGTTTGATTCTTGGGTTGGGGCCATTTATGGTGTTATTTAGGTCCCCTTTTTGTTAGATGTTGTTTGGGTACTTTGGGGATCAAGTTGGGAGTGTTGATTGTGAGAAATTTGGTTTTGGGTAAGAAAATGGAAGAACCCGGTTAGTTCTTGCCGTTTTCCGGCATCCAGGGTGCGTGGACGACCGCCCATGGGTGGTTCGGGAGACCGCCCATCTAATCAGTTGAGCCGGAGAAAATGGGTAAAAGTGAGTGGGCGACCGCCCACTTTTGGGTTGGGCGACCGCCCATGAAGTCCGTTGGGTTGGGCATTGGGTTTGGGTTTTGGGCGACCGCCCGGACTTGCTATGGGCGACCGCCCATACCAGCTGTTGTGAGAATCTTTATTTTTGAATTGTCGTAAGGTCCAAGCCCGATCTAGGCTCGAAGTATCACCCTAGTTGACTTAAGTTAATGTTGTGGAACACTTTAGTGTTCGAAATTAATCCCTTTGTGATCTATTGTGTATTGGAATTCGATGACAATTGGTTTGGGTTTGTTGGAACATCTTTTTGATGTATTGTTGGATTGATGCACCGTTTTGGTGATTTATTTGGATTAGTTCCCTACTTTGGAATCATTAGTTGTTTATCGTGCTAGTATTTTATTACTTAGCGTTTATTTGAAAGTCCAGTTGGTATTTGTGGTTGTGTCGGGCAATGCGAGATATTGTGATGGCACCGGCCAAGTCCATTATGGTGTCAACCATTGTTTTGCCCTTATTTTCCTCCTCCAGATTGGCCTTGGTTGAGACGTTTGGAGCATGACTTTGTAGCATGGCTCCCGCCCTTTGTGGCACATTACTTTGTTATTGGTTCCGGTACCGGGGATTTCTCTTCAGCTTTCATGCTATTATGAAGATGATGATTTGTTGATAATTGAAGCTGCGCAGCGACCTTTATTTGGTTATTTCAGTTTGGGAAAAACTTGGTTATATCCTTTGTTATGTGTTTATTTCCGCTGCTATCTGATATATATGATAATTGCTATGTGTTATGTGATTTATTATTGATTATTGCATCATAGCATGTCGTGTAGTTGCATTAGTAACTTATTGAGATTTATCTCACCCCCTTTCTTTTTATCTTTGTTTTTCCTTAACCCCCCCCCTAGGTGGAAAGGATTAGACTTGCTGATCACGAGGCAGGACGTCGAGTGGGTTCGAGCTTTTAGGGCAGGTTGATATTGGTGGGTTTACATTATGTAAATGTGGAACCTTTTTGGGATATTTGTACCAAACATTGACGTCATTAGGATTTGTATATTTTATAACTTTGGCGTATAAGCTTATGGAGTTTATACTAGTTTTATTCTGTGTTGTTAAATTGTTTTCCAAAACTTTGTGTTATCATCTTTTGGTATAAAATGAAATTTTTTTATCTTCATTATTTTAGAGTTTATTGTTTAAGTCGACGTCCAGCTCGCGTACTCCGGGCCCGCGGGGTCGGGGTCGCGACAGTTCGCAACCCCAAATCCTCATGAAATACAAACTAGGTTTCTTTCCGCTCCACATCTCATATGGAGTCTTTGGAACCGATTTAGTTGGAACTTGATTTAGTGTGAAAGCAGCGGTTTCTAGAGCGTAACCCCAAAAGGATATTGGAAGATCAACTTGACTCATCATTGATCGAACCATGTCTAACAAAGTCCGATTTCTCCTCTTGGACACACCATTCCATTGTGGTGTTCCAGTTGGAGTCAATTGTGAAACTACTCCACAATTCTTTAGATGATCTTCAAATTCATGACTCAAGTATTCTCCACCTCGATCCGATCGAAGTGCTTTAATACTTTTGCCAAGTTGTTTTTCTACTTCATTTTGAAATATCCTAAATATCTCAAATGCTTCACTTTTATGTTTCATTTGGTAAACATACCCAAATCTACTATAATCATCAGTGAAGGTTATGAAGTATTGAAATCCTCCCCTAGCATTGCTACTTAATGGTCCGCATACATCGGAATGTATCAACCCCAATAAGTCGCTTGCCCTTTCACCTAGCTTGGTAAAAGGTGTCTTAGTCATTTTCCCAAGAAAACACGACTCACAAGTATCATATGACCCAAGGTCACATGAACCCAAGAGACCGTCCCCATGGAGTTTTGAGATACGCTTCTCATTAATATGACCAAGACGGCAATGCCACAAATAAGTATGATTTACATCATTATGTTTAGATTTCTTATTTATATGATAGACATTGTCATTATTTTCATTCTTGACATTCAAGACATAAAGGCCATTAAATGAATTAGCAATACCATAAAGCACATCATTTAAATAAATAGAAAATTTCTTATTCTCAATAAGAAACATAAAACCTTCATTATCCAAACAAGAAATTGAAATAATATTTCTACTTAAATCCGGTACATAATAGCAATTGTTCAAAACAAGTATTAAACCAGAAGGTAAAGTGACTTCATAACTCCCTACGGCTAATGCAGCAACTCTTGCTCCATTCCCCACGCGTAGGTCTACTTCACCCTCTTTAAGCAGTCTCCTATTCTTTAGTCCCTGCACATTTAAACAGATGTGAGAACCACATCCGGTATCCAATACCCAGGAATCAGTGGTAGAAAGGAGAATATCTATCATATAGATACCTGAAGTCAACGCAGCCTTGCTGCCCTTCTTCTTCTTTTTCTCTTCCAAGAAAGCCTTGCAATTACGTTTCTAATGACCAATTTCTTGACAATGGAAACAGATTGCATCCTTTTGTGAATCGGGTTTTGCCTCAGAAGCCTTGGCAACCTTTGCCTTACTTATCTTGGGTTTGACAACTTTTGCCTTACCCTTTCTTTTGGCACCAGCCTTCTTCCCATCATGAACCAAGAGCACAGGAGAACATTTCTCCACAATCTTCATCTCCGCAGTTTTAAGCATCCCATGCAACTCGGAGAGATTCTTATCCATTCCATGCATGTTATAATTCATCACAAACTGATTATAACTTTTAGGCAATGAATTAAGAATGAGATCCGTGGCTAGCTCCAATGGGATTGGATAGCCAAGTTTCTCAAGGTGCTCTACATAGCCTTTCATTTTCAACATGTGAGGACTCACTTGTTTCCCTTCATTCACTTTGCAAGAAGTGAATGCAACAATGGTCTTGTACCTCTCTTGCCTAGCTTGCTCTTAAAACATGGCTCTTAACTCCACGCCTATCTCATAGGCTTCCAAATGTTCCAAACTTTGTTGGAGTTTTGAGCACATAGTAGCAAGCATGAGACAGCTTAATCTCTAGAATCATTACGATGTTTCTTGTAACTGTCTCTTTCTGCCCTAGGGGCAGTAGGTTCTGGTTCAGCAGGAAGAGGCCCATCGAGAATGTACAACTTATCTTCTTGCCTTAGAAAAATTCTTAGGCTATGGATCCAATCCATAAAGTTAGTACCATTCTCTTGAAGCTTATCCTTCTCAAGGATTTATCGCAACGAAACTGATTGAGTGTTGTTAGTCATTATCTACAATTATGCAAAATTTCCAAAATTTAATAAGTACCAATTTTCATTAAATATTAAACAATGTATTTTTCAAAAATATACTCCCACTAAATTATATAACCTTCTTATACATCCAATGTATAATATAATTTAAATGGGTTAAGATCCCGCTTTAATTTAATTTTAAGTCCGCTAAGGAGGATTACACAAAATCAAATTAATTAGGTAGACAACTCTTGTCAATCATATCTCATATGACTTTTAGTTCCTTTTATGAGATTCTTTAAGAAATCCTATTTCAAAAAGCATGTTAAATCTCATCTTTGCCTAGGCTCAAAACTGTTTTGATGCCCAATTAAGTCCAACCATTTTAAACGTATAGTTAATGTGCCTCGCTAGGGCGTGCCCACATTATCTATCTTGCTTATACATAAATAAAGTCAATGCATCTCGCTAGGGCGAGTCTACATTAAATTCACCCATGTATTAACAAGTGTTTTAATCATGGCATGGCAATAAAGGACTTAAAACTTTCTTTGAAGGTCCATCACATATAGCATATAACAAATTTATGAGCACATAATATAAACATGTTACGCATCAAGTTTAGCCACTAAATTAATCTCCATTAATTTAATCATGTAGATACCCCGGGGGACCACGGCTTGGCTAGAGCGGTGAATTATCCTAGGATGTCTACTTGATTTTAAGAGTCGCCACCTATGTTTTAGAGGAACGCGAGAAAAGCTAAGAACGATAGCCTTTTTTGTACGAAAACCAGAGATTCGGGAAGAGAAGGGTTCGGGGGTTTGGTGACGGAGTGGGATGTACTTAAACACCCACTCCGCCCCGCTTACGCGGGTCTTGCTACTTTTGGTGTTCTAATGCTAAATGTCCTTCAATTTAATGATAAGAGAAATGTGCTAACAATTATAATGAAAAGAAAGGGGAAATTTATAGAGGAAAAATAAAGGAGAATTGCTTATTTATTGATTTATACTAAAGATTACATGTCGAATTATTGCTAGATAATTACATTAAGAAATGAGAATGTAAATTAAAGTGAAATTAAAATGTTGGGATGTAACCTTGACCAAACTTCAATAGTGAAGTGGTCTTTTGGTTGTATCCCTTTTTATGGAGATTGCAAAAACATTAGAGATGAAGAAAGTAATTTAAAAGGTTTTTTGTTTAAGAAGTGATAAAGAGAGAATATAAGATAAAACAAGAATTTAGAAGAAGAAGATGGACATTGTACCTTGTGCTTGCAAGAGGAAGGACCAAACTTTGTGTATAATGACTACCTTTGAAAATGGACTTTTGTGTGTTTAGAGTGTTTTTGACACAAGAATTATTCCTCCCTTTCCATGGTGGAATGAAGAGGTATTTATAGGTGTTAGGGAAGTGTTTTTGGTCACAAAGATGGCCATTCCCCGGATCAAGCCAAGGCATAATGGCCTTGGGGGTTACAAATCAGAAAAGGAGGGAAATTTGGCCAAATCTGAGATTCTAGAAGCGGGAAGCGCGCTCTTCCCACAACCCCCCTATAGGAGGAGCACGCCTCCCACAAAGGAGGGCAAAGGAGTTCGCATCCCAGCTTTAGGAAATTCATATTTTAGCCCAAATGTTAACCCTGTTATGCAGTTAAGCCCCAAAACTAACGGAATTAGTCCAAAAATTTAACGAACATCATGAAAGTCAACAAAAATAAATGAAACAAAGACTAAAGGTTGACTTTGCCACTTAGTCAATTCCAATACTAACGGAGTAAGTAAGGAACTTAACGGAAAGTAATGAAAGTTAACGAAAAGTAACAAAACTTAACAGAAAAGAGGAAGACAAAGAATGTGTATGCAATCGGGACATGAGAGGTCCAAGGCGGGGTGTCTACAGAGCCCTTCGGCGACGTGGATTGCTAAGCAAAACGCGTCAACGAAAGAAAGACAACCGCCGAGGACATCGACAAGAGAAAGCAAAGACTCAATAAAACATGAATTTGAAATTTGCGATGGATAGGGGTGCGCTCCCTGTGAGCGGCTTTCGCGGATGGAAAGGGTGTTGTGGCTTGAGGCGGCCCACCACGGCCACAAAATTTTAAAAAAGGTGTGGTGGCTTGAGGCGGCCCACCACGGCCACAAATTTTTTTTTTTTTTTTTTTTTTTTTTTTAAGAAGGTGTGGTGGCTTGAGGCTGCCCACCACGGCCACAAAATTTTTAAAAAAGGTGTGGTGGCTTGAGGCGGCCCACCACGGCCACAAAATTTTAAAAAAGGTGTGGTGGCTTGAGGCGGCCCACCACGGCCACAAAATTTTAAAAAGGTGTGGTGGCTTGAGGCGGCCCACCATGGCTGCAATTTAAAGAAAGAGGGGAATTTTGAAATTGTGAAAGATGGGGGTCCGCTCTTTGTGTGAGCGGCTTTATTGATATAGAAAAGATATGGCGGGATCCGTCTTGCTGAAGCGGGATCCGTTTGCTGATGTGGGATCCGTTTTACTGAAGCGGGATCCGTTTGCTGAAGCGGGATCCGTTTGCTGATGCGGGATCCGTTTGCTGCTGATGTGGGATCCGTTTGCTGATGGCAGGATCCGTTTGCTAATTGCGGGATCACCGTGGACCAAATTGCTGTCTAGAGCTGCATTTGCTGTCGACTTTATCGTGGGGATGCGGGCATGGTTGACTGTGGACCATTTTCTGCTGGGGATGAAGTGCCTTGAGTAACGGATGCTGTTGACTTTGTGGTGGTACCTGTTAAGTGTGTGCTTTGCAGGTATATGTGCTTGTGCAAGAAGATGCATGAAGTGTGAAATGAAGAGAGAAATTGTGCTCGTGGTGCAATTTGATTTGAAAGCAGTTTTGCATGAGAGAGAGTTTTTGTAAGAATGGAAAAAGTGATTTTGTGTGCGGTGTGATTTGAGGAAAGCCTCGGATGTATTCATACCTTCACTTACCATTGCCGTTGGATGGATTGGTGTTGTGGTGGTGGATGCCTTGATGTCCATGCTTTGGAGAATGATGACATTGGTGATGATGAATTGTTCTTGCCTTTGATGGAGTGTTGGCGAGATGGTATTCTGGATGATAGGTTGGTCGTGCCAAAAGGCTGCCTACGTATCCCTTTAAGAGAATCAGACCAACGTAGTTCAAGGATGATGGAGAGTGCTGGGGAGGAAAAGCTAGGAGCAAAGCAAAGTAGAGCACATACTTTTGAACATAGAAGGAGAAAAAGAAAAATCTTTTTTTTTTTTTTAAGATTAGAAGGGAAAGAATATGCACACACGTGAGAAAAAGATTTTATTTTTTTTAGTTCGTGGGTGAACCATTTTAACAATTGTGTGTTTGTAAAGCCAACCTAAGATCAAGTCATGTTCAATCGAAGTCCGGATTGCCTCACTTGAATGATGTCGTCGTTGTCGTGGTGTCCAACGAAATTGATGTCTAGCCCCAAGAGATTTGTCGATTATGGGGCTTCAAAAGGACTATTGATGCCGAGATGCCAAGGGGTTGCTGACTGTAAAGCCCCTCGAATGCTGAACTTTGAGTGGCTTATGAAGCCCCAAGATGAATCAACTCTTAGCCCATTCAAATAAACTGTCTTTTGTTGTCGACGTGGGCAAGCCCCAAGAGAAGATCATTGATATCAAGCTTTGAGAGATTGCTATGCCCCCAAATGTCATGGGCTTATCAAGTTTGTAGATGGCGGGATGTGGAGACCTTTCAGTGTGAAGCTCCAACTTATCTTGGCATTGTATTGAGAGCAGATGCACCATTGGGTAGAACTCATGAAAGTGATCTTCCTCTTTCTCTTGCTTAGAGATGGATGGCCCTTTTTGTGGTTGATACCCAAATGGTGGAAGGCACATGTTGGAAGTGTAGTATGGTCTTCGGGAAATGTCTCGTGGGAGATGGTGATGTTGCAGATGATAAGGTCTTGGTGTGATAAAGTCTCGAACGGTATGTTTGCTCGAGTTTTCTTGAGTTGAACCGACGGCGGATCTTCGAATGCAGCCTGTGCTTTTGATCTTGGAGAAGGGGGTGCAGTACTTGCAGAAACATTGGGATTGGCCGTAACTCTGCTTATAGAGTTAACATATTGGCATTGCCCGCTATAACTCAGCCGGGTGAGTCTAGCATATTGAATCTTTTTCCTTTTCTCTAAGACTTCCTTCAAAATCTCACTGTGAGTTCTAACAAGAATCATCAAATTCATTCATATCATCGGAGCCTTCATTTAAAACCAAGAGTCCTTTTGACTGGAAGTGTTGAGAGACCATCAAAGTTTGATACCTTTCATGGAGCCATAAGACTAATCCCAAATTGCATTGCTCGGGGACCACTGCCCAAAAGCTTGTTAATTACGAAGCCCCAATATTGCCCTTTGCTTGTATCACTGTAATGCCGTAGCCCAAAAGATTTGTAGATTGCGAAGCCCCTTGAGACCTTTCGGTATGAAGCTTCAAATGTTGCTGGGGATATTGAAGTGAATTGCTTCTTGCCGAGGGAGCCTTTAAGACTTGACCGTAGCCCCTAGAGTGCCATAATTGATTGAGAGAAAGGTCCATCCTTGATTGGGGGAACGAGTACGGGCACACATGACAAGAGGGCTTTTCGACATCCCTTTTGAGAGACTTTGAGGATAGTCTCACACATCTTTCTCGAGCATAGCCCCTAGGGCTTATTGATTGTCAAATAAAGCAAAAGAAGCCCTTGTTGTTGAGTCACATAGCCCCTAGGGCGTCACCATTTGTTGAGCAAAGCAAGAGTGACTCATCCTCGTGCGAGGGAACAAACATGAGAGGATATGGCAAGAGCTACTCCATTTCTCGGGAGCCTTTCGGCGTACTTTAGAAGCACATACTTGCAGAAGCTTTGACAACAGAGACACATGTTGTTGCTATTTGCTGCCCAAGCCAATTGACTAGCTAGGGATTATTTGTGCAACCTCGTGCCCTTTTATGATGGGCTTGTTCTCGGATGGGTCTTGGTTACCACGGGCCTTCTTTTCGTGAACCCAAAAATGCACACTGCTGGAGAATGATGCCGATAACCCAAGACAACCTTTGATGGTGCCATATCTTGTCGAGCCTTTTGCAATCCCAAAGTTGACTCGGTGGGGAATTGATTTGTTGAGGAGATCCAATGTAGAGCTTGTGCAGTTGTCTTCCTTAGAGGCCGGAGATCTCCATTTCTCTTTCCCTTCTCTCTCTCACTCTCTCATTTTTTTTATGACGCACCCTGTTTTTTGCCTAGACCACCCTTTCGGGTTTTCAATCTAGCGGGCATCTCTTTTGCGTCTTTACTTTTTTTTTTGACTCGATTAATGAGGAAGTGTGCATTGACTCTGGCTGAGGAGATAAGACATGTGATTTTGCGGTGAAGACCTCTTGTCACTAAAGATGAGTGACATTGACTCGACTAGGGAAGTTTCTCTAGTATTGACTTTGTATATATTTGTTGAATGACTCACGAAGGCAAGTAAGTCATTAAGAGAGAAGATAAGGAAAGCCCCAATTTGATTGCAAGAAATTGGGAGTATGCAGAAAGAATAGAAGCCCTAGACTTGACAAGGAACGGAAAGTGATTCCAAATCTAGGAAAGTTGTTCAATCTTGAGGTGATTAATTCATTGGCAAATGAATCGTACAAAGATGTCTTGACAAGTTCGAGATGAAGGCCGATCACCATAACGCGCTAGGGCTAAACATATCTTCTTTCTTGAATGAGACCGGACCCGAAGGTTGCCTACGTTCCTCCAGTGAAGAGGCTCAGGTCACCGTAGTTCTTGTGGATTCTCCATTCGTTGTGATGAATTGTTGCTTCGTCGTGATTGTTGTCGATGATGTTTCGTTTGGTGGAATGATGTTGTTGTTGTGAACTTCTTTGAATGAAGGGGGATTTTTTTTTTTTTTTTTTGTTTTTTTGTTTTGTTTTGTTTTTTTTTTTTTTTTTTATACCCTTTTTGAAAATTTTGCTTCATGATCATTGCAACACTTTTCTTTGTCTTGGTTTCGTCGTTGTTGATGTCTTCGTTGTTGATACCGTCGTTGATGTTTAGCCCCTAGGCATTCAAGCGATGGTCTTCTTTCCAAAACTTGTTTAGACATTTTTTCATCATTTGCCAAGAATTAATTGAACAACTTGGAAGAGTGTATGAGGACAAGAACGACTTTTCTTTGATAATAAGACTCGATATTGAACATGGGATGAGAGAA
Source organism: Campanula takesimana (assembly GCA_026119855.1). Taxonomy (NCBI): domain Eukaryota; kingdom Viridiplantae; phylum Streptophyta; class Magnoliopsida; order Asterales; family Campanulaceae; genus Campanula; species Campanula takesimana. The sequence goes on from JAOWBW010000276.1 coordinate 1,018,312, forward strand.
AACTTTAATGCACACTAAAGAGGACTTTGACTCTTTTTTTTATTCCTATTACTAGGTAGAGAAAGAGAAACGGAGATTGCTGTCGTCATCCCCATTGTCGTTGTAGTGGCATGATCTCTTGTTGAGACCCTATTTCAAATCTGAGCCCCTTCCTTGATGAGTTCTTGCATGTTCTCACTCTCTGACTGTTGTTCTTCACCCACGGCAAATTCAACATTGTCAATCGAATCTTGGATGATGTCGCGGAGGGAGAAGCAATCCTCGGTGAGGTGGCCGCTACATTGGTGATAGTCACACCACTTGTGGTGGGCATGGTTGCGACGTAACGGTTGTGGTTGCTTGTACCCTTGGAGAGGAGAAATTTCTCCCTTTGCTTTGAGATCTTCATATGCCTTGGTGACGGTCATACCTTGGAGGGGAGTGTAGACACGATCGTTGGTAGAACCTTTGTGACTTTTGAGAGGCGAGTCACTTGAACATGCCTTACCGTTGACATTTGCCTTGTTTTCGGTGAACTCTTGTAAATGGGCCTTAAGTTCGGACACTTCTTCCTTGTGAATTTTCCTCTCGAGATCAAGACGGTCTTGCCACAAATCATCCTTGCGGTGGGCATCCTCGACAAGTATATCCATTTGTTCCCCCATGGCTCTTATTATGTTGAAGAGCCTTTCGTTGGACACAGAGATGATCTCACCCTTGTTGTTGTTGTTGTTGGAAGCCATTGGACCTATTGAGAGAACACGGTCGATCTTAGGTTGGCCCCACATACATATTTTGAGTAAAATAATTAACCCACAAACAAAGGAAAAAGACTCAACCACATAAGAGAAATGACTCTTTTTTTGTTTATTTACAAAAGTCGAAAGGACGTGGTCCTTTTTGGGATTTCTAGAAAAATAGTGGAATCGTCACACTTGTATATAGACCTTCTCGCGGTCCCATATACTCATCGGATTCCACCACGCTTGTGAATCCTATATGTGTCGGGATTAAACTAAATTAATGTCATAAAGCATACATGCGGGGACGGATTTTTTTATTTTCGTCCATTATAACCACTTTGGGGATGGAGTTTTATTTTGTCCCATAACAACCATTTGTTTCTTTTGGAAACGGCATGTATGATTTGATGACATTAGTTTAGGGAAATCTCGGCACATGGAAACCGATTTGGTCACGGAGTGTTAGACCCTAACTAGAATTGTGTGGTTTGTTCTCGGCTAAAAAGAGGCTTAAAGGTCACCCCCGGCATGTAGTCGTGAACTACGCCACGGGCTGAGGTTTACCGCTTCGGAAGAGTCAAGGTCGAGTGGAGCTTGAAACTTCCTAGGACGGGCCTCGACGGGTTTGGGGTTGGACTTGTGCGACTCGATAGTGAGCAGTTGATAAGAATTGTGCGCGTAGTGTGAGGTCCATCACGTGACAAAAATATATTTTTTTTCAAAGGAAATAAAAAAACAAATAAGCACGTAATTTATAACTTTCGAATCACCCATGTGACCGATAAAAATGAACAGGAAATAAAAGCTGTTCTGTGCAGGCCCAGTGCCCACACACTGTCAAAACTGTCCATTATGTTCACTGTTTCTGTTCTGGAGAATTTCCCAGACGCGCGCGCTTTGGGATTTGAGTATGGGAGGCGCGCGCCTTAGGCACTAGAGGGCAGAGGCGCCCGCTTCTGGGCAGTACCTGCAAATCAGTGGGTTCAAGGGATTGCCTTGACCCTAAATTTTAGAACTTTTCCCCTACAGACATTGTTAGCACAGAATCATGGAATTTGAAGGACGAGATGGGAGGCGGGCGATTCTGGTTCAAAGGGTCGGACGCGCGCGCGTTAGGCCAAGACGGCCGAAGGCGCGCGCTTCCTACCCTTTTTACCAGAATGCCCAGAAAATAGAATAAAAGAGCACAAAAAGATGAAAATGCAAGTTTAACCCTCTATATCCCCAGCGGAGTCGCAACTGTAGATACCCCGGGGGACCACGGCTTGGCTAGAGCGGTGAATTATCCTAGGATGTGTACTTGATTATAAGAGTCGCCACCTATGTTTTAGAGGAACGCGAGAAAACCTAAGAACGATAGCCTTTTTTGTACGAAAACCAGAGATTCGGGAAGAGAAGGGTTCGGGGGTTAGGTGACAGAGTGGGAAGTACTTAAACACCCACTCCGCCTCGCTTACGCGGGTCTTGCTACTTTTGGTGTTCTAATGCTAAATGTCCTTCAATTTAATGATAAGAGAAATGTGCTAACAATTATAATGAAAAGAAAGGGGAAATTTATAGAGGAAAAATAAAGGAGAATTGCTTATTTATTGATTTATACTAAAGATTACATGTCGAATTATTGCTAGATAATTACATTAAGAAATGAGAATGTAAATTAAAGTGGAATTAAAATGTTGGGATGTAACCTTGACCAAACTTCAATAGTGAAGTGGTCTTTTGGTTGTATCCCTTTTTATGGAGATTGCATAAACATTAGAGATGAAGAAAGTAATTTAAAAGGTTTTTTGTTTAAGAAGTGATAAAGAGAGAATATAAGATAAAACAAGAATTTAGAAGAAGAAGATGGACATTGTACCTTGTGCTTGCAAGAGGAAGGACCAAACTTTGTGTATAATGACTACCTTTGAAAATAGACTTTTGTGTGTTTAGAGTGTTTTTGACTCAAGAATTCTTCATCCCTTTCCATGGTGGAATGAAGAGGTATTTATAGGTGTTAGGGAAGTGTTTTTTGTCACAAAGATGGCCCTTCCCCGGATCAAGCCAAGGAATAATGGCATTGGGGGTTACAAATCAGAAAAGGAAGAAAATTTGGCCAAATCTGAGATTCTGGAAGCGGGAAGCGCGCGCTTCCCACCCCCCCTATGGGAGGAGCACGCCTCCCACAAAGGAGGGCAAAGGCGTTCGCATCCCAGCTTCAGGAAATTCATATTTTAGCCCAAATGTTAACCCCGTTATGCAGTTATGCCCCAAAACTAACGGAATTAGTCCAAAAACTTAACGAACATCACGAAAGTCAACAAAAATAAATGAAGCAAAGACTCAAGGTTGAATTTGCCACTTAGTCAAATCCAAGACTAACGGAGTAAGTCAGGAACTTAACGGAAAGTAACGAAAGTTAACGAAAAGTAACAAAACTTAACAGAAAAGAGGAAGACAAAGAATGTGTATGCAATCGGGACATGAGAAGTCCAAGGCGGGGTGTCTACAAATCATAATATTTATGTGTCATTAGTTTCTCTATAATTATGAGGATGAGACTATTTCAACTTTGGTTATTATCTCCAAATCAAGACAACAAGAAGTGCGGCCGAAACTAAGCCATAAGGCATCCACAATTCCGCACTAATTCAAGAAACCAAGAAAGTAGTCCATGTGGCCGAAACTAAGCAATAGATGGTCTCGATGAACGTAGGCCAATTGCATCCACAATTCCACATGGATCTCCAATCTTTGTATCAAGAACTTTGTTTCTCAATTTTAGCAATTATGAACTCTTCATAATTCTAACTTCGTTTTATCTTTGAAACTTTGATTGCGATCAAGTTTGGGAAACACAATCTCGATGAACGTAGATTAGCCATCCAAACCTTGAACCAATCTTAGAATCACAAAACTAAAACAAATAGGAAAATCAAACCCCAGGATCCACACCAAAATCAACTGCCCAAAACCCACTCCAGATCAGCAGGTTTGGCCGGTATTGTCACTGATTCGGTTGGACCCCATCAAAATTCCAGAATCTGATTCTGATTCTGACCAATTGTGCGGCTGCCCAAGAAAATCTGTGCGGTCGCCCAAACTTGTGCGGCCGCCCAATATTTTCTATGCGGTCGCACAGTAGCATCAGACAGAATTTTTAAAGTTTGAAAATTTGTCTCAAAATTGTTTTCCCCGATTATTAAAACTTTGATCTAATCAAAAATTAATAATCAAACAATTCAGAATCCAACATAGTTTTAGTTCGATTCAATAGTGCGATTAAAGTTGTAAAACAATAAACCACATAAAATCATATAACACATAAACATCATATAATCCAATATTCATATCATGCTAGGCACATAAACAATTTATATACACACAACATGATCTAAGTATTGAAATAATCAACATGAACGGGGCTCTGATACCACTGTTGGGTTTCGGAGTAACATGCGCAGCGGAAAATAGCATTTAAAATTTTATGAAACCCAAAGCCCATAGATCCATTCATATGATTAAATCAAACACTTGTAATATGAATACTAGAAAACTAACCCTTGATGACTTTGAATTTGGTCTTTGATCTTGGTGGAGAAATTGAAGCTTTAATCACGAACAAGTAAGAACACGAACTTTGAAGATGATGAGCTTCACCCTCTAGCAGTATCCACACTTTGAACGAATATCAAGAGCACTTGATCTTGGTTGCTAGACCAATATCGTGAAACACGTTTTCACAATTAATATGAACTATATGGAATATTGGTCTGTTTAATTATTTTGTTCTTCAATCTAGGATATCTTAGAACAAAATAAAACTCTCTCAAACTCTTTGGAGACTTGCACAAAAGCTATGATATGTTCTGGCCCGAATTTGGCTGTTTATATACAAGTTAGACCTACTCCAAATAGGAAACTTGTGTCAAAACCCGTCCAAAATCCTTTTCCTAATTAAATCAGGAAGTCTGTCCCGACATACTGTGCGGCCGCCCAAAACCTGGTGTGCGGCCGCCCAGCCTGGTCTGTGCGGTCGCACACTAGGATCAGAGGGACTTAATTTTCCAATATAGTCCTGTAAGGATTCGTTCTATTGTGTGTGACCCTCTAGGATTATACTAAGTTGGCAATGGGTTCAAACATGAATCCATAAGATATGATTACGTTCTAGCAAACCGTCATACCTACCCAAATAGTATAACTAGATACAAGTTCGCATTCCTTTAGAATATGTCACAATCCCTTTATCCACGATCTCATTGAACAAGTCATGGTCAAACGGTCAACTTGTCTTTGTTCAATATTTTCTTGATTCCGAATATGTTGATAATCCAAATGAAATTAATCTAATCAATTCATTTGAGTCCGGCTGAATATTTTCATCAATATCATTCCTACGAGAGGCCTAAGCTTGAGATCTCTCCGAAGAGGGACAAATCTATTATTCTTCCCTACGTGAATCCGATTATGCCAATCATACACTTTATAACTACCCGGTTAAAGGTAGCGTTTGAATATGTCAAACATAATGTTCATCAAGTGGAAGACTATAATAACTTCATGTCTAAGGATTCGAATGACATAACTAATATGAGATATATGTACGACATAGACCATGTCCAGTACCTTGTTCCAAACAAGTACCCATAAATCTAACATGATCATCCCATGATCATTTAGCCTTTATACTAGTGCTTAACAAGTACTAGGGACGTAGATTATTATAAGTAAACATGAACAACAATAATAATCAAAACATCTCTTTATTGATATGAAATAAATGATGACAGTTACAACGTTTATTAAACGTGCCTAGGGCACCACTACCAACAAAACTAACTCTGAAACTCTTAGTTTAAGCTTTTTCGGCACCCTCGAAGCCTCTTTGAATCTTCAAAAAGCTTCAATCCTAAATCTTACCGATCAAGGCAAGTCTCCTAACCCTTTTACTTACGTTCTTGTTATGTTTTTAGGCTAGATCTGTTTTATGCATGTTTTCATTATGTTTATTCATTCATATTCATATGTTCTTCATGCGTACTTCATATTCTTTGTCGCGACCCCGAACCCCGCGGGCCCGAGACCGCGAGCTGGACGTCGACTTAAAACCAAAACTGTGAAATACCGAAGTTAAAAATTCCAGTTGATACCAAAAGGTGATGATCCAAAGTTTTACAAATCCAAGTTTGATAATAACCAAATACAACTATCATAAACTTCCACAAGTTTATGCCCAACAGAATATAAATGTACAATTCTTAATGACGTCATTGTTTGGTACAACTATCCCAAAAGGTTACACATTTATATAATGTAAACCAACCTATAACAACTTTCCCCAAAAGAATGTATCCACACTCGACGTCCTCTTTCTCGTGATCAGCGAGACTAATCCTTAGCACCTGGGGGGGGGGGTTAAGGAAAAACAAAGATAAAAGAAAGGGGGTGAGATAAATCTCAATAAGTTACTAATGCAACTACATGACATGCTATGGTGCAATATACAATAATAAATCATAGCTAGCACATAGCATTTATCACATAACAGATAGCAGCGGAAATAAACACATAACAAAGGATATTAGCCAAGGTTTCCAAACCGATACATCCAAATAAAGGATCGCTGCGCAGCTTCAATAATCAACCATCAACATCTTCATAATAGCATGAAAGCTGAAGAGAAATCCCCGGTACCGGAACAATAACCATAAGAGTGTCACAAAGGACAAGAGCCATGCCACAAAGTCATGCTCGGTAGCTAGATACATTCACAAAGGAAGCTAACTTATCTTTTCCAAGGCCGATCTGGAAAAGGGGGTATAGTAAGGGCAAAACAATGGTCAACATTATAATGGACTTGGCTTTGCCATTATAATCTTTCCCATCGCCCGATGCAACAAATATACCAGCTGGGCTTCCAAATAAATGCTAAGTAATAATATATTAGCATGAATAAACATCTTACGATTCCAAAGTAGGGAATCATACCAAGAAGTCACCAAGAAAGTGAAATGTACCAACAACGCACAATTAAAGTGTTCCAATAATCTCAATTAACACTTAATTAATTTCCAACACAACTTAATCACAAAGGACCCAATTCTATCACTAGAGTGTACTACAATGTTCACTAAGGTCAACTAGAAGGACACCCAAGATTTAGACCAAAACGCATTCTTCAATCACACAATTTAACAAATGAAAACTTTCAGAGGTTCTGTGCGGCCGCGCACTCGAGTCTGTGCGGTCGCCCAAAAAGCCATCAAACAAGAACAAAACCTTTCAGATAGATGTGCGGTCGCCCTACCATTTTTGGGCGGTCGCCCAATCCTCTTGCCTGTCGGAATTCGGGAGGGAAGAACTGGGTTCTTCCATTTTTCAACCCAAACCAAAACTCAACCAAAATCTAACACTCTTAACTAGCATATTAATGAACTAAAACAACTTATAGGTCAAAAGGACTCATATAACAACATTTAACAACCAAAATCAAGATTCAAACCAACATTCATAAAATCACTATTTTTGACCAAAACTCAAATAAATTCCAAATAAATTCGAAACTCAACCAAACTTCAAATATAACAACTCAAGCATTGTATAAGCATGATATGAACATTTTAGCATAAAAATGGGGGAAAAGCAACTTACTTGAGATTTCTCAAAGATGATGGATTTCAAATATTTTGGCTTCCTACGATCCTATCGACGATCTAAACACATTTCGTATAGAGAGAAATGAGAGAAGATGAGAGGAAGATAGCTAAAATGAAGAGAGAAGGGAAAGAGAAATTTACCTTTTTCAAGAAGAGAGAGAGAGAGTAACTGGGAAATGAATTTGTGAGGGAGAAGGAGAAGAAGGAAGGAGGTGAAGTTAAAATCGAAGTTACACTTAGGCCCCCTTCCCCATCTACTAACATAATACTTACACTCCCTGCTAACAACTAAGACCCAACAATACTGCACTAACACAAATGACCCAAATAAAATGCTAGGCATAATTATTATAACACATAAAATGCACACATAAATATTTAAATAAATAATAATTTAAATAAATAAATAAGCAAATAAATAAATAATAATTATTTACTACTAATAAAATAGAGCCTAGATTTCGGGTCGTGACATTCACTCCCCCTTAAAGAAAATTCGACCCGAATTTTAACGAGACTTACCCGAATTAAAAAGCCACGGAAATTTCCTCTCTATCTCATCTCGGAGCTCCCACGTCGACTCCTCGATATGATGATTCCTCCAAAGAACTCTAACCAATGAAAGGCTTTTGTTTCTCAATTCTTGGACATTAGAATCTAAGATTCGAACCGGCCGTTCCTCATAAGTCATATCGGGCTCGATATCCTCCGGTATCCTCGGTAACACGTGAGATGGATCATGAACATACTTCCGAAGCATAGAAACGTGAAAGACATTATGTAACCGGTCCAAAGATGGCGGTAACGCAAGACGATACGCTAGAAGTCCAACCTTTCCCAAAATCTCAAACGGGCCAATAAACCTCGGAGCCAATTTACCCTTCTTCCCAAACCTTTGGATACCCACCTTCGGAGACACCTTCAAGAACACAAAATCACCGGTCTGAAAACTAAGATCTCGCCTTCGGTTATCTGCATAGCTCTTATGTCGACTCTGGGCTGTTTTCAATCGATCCCGGATAACTCTAACCTTCTCAACTGAATCCTGAAGCAAATCAATACCCACGATCTTCGCTTCACCAACCTCATCCCAACAAATAGGCGATCTACATTTTCTTCCATACAAGGCCTCATACGGTGCCATCTCGATACTAGCCTGATAATTGTTGTTGTAAGAGAATTAAACTAACGGTAGGTGTGAATCCCAAGAATCAGAGAAGTCTATCGCACAAGCTCGCAACATATCCTCCAAAATCTGAATAGTCCTCTCGGATTGACCATCGGTCTGAGGATGAAAAGCTGTGTTGAATCGCAAATCTGTACCCAAAGCTTCCTGAAACGCCTTCCAGAATCTAGAAGTGAACCTCGGGTCTCGATCTGACACAATACTAACCGGAACCCCATGCAATCTAACAATCTCATCGATATAAAGGGTCGCAAGTTTCTCCATCGAATATCTGATATCAATAGGCAAGAAATGGGCACTCTTGGTCAATCTATCCACTATTACCCAAACACTGTCATACTTCCTACGGGTACGAGGTAGTCCCGTAACGAAATCCATAGTCACATGCTCTCATTTCCACTCGGGAATCTCTAACGGCTGAAGTAGACCTGCGGGTCTCTGATGCTCGGTTTTGACCTGCTGACAAGTTAAACATTTCGAAACATACTCGGCTATTTCCCTCTTCATATTAATCCACCAAAATTTTTGCTTCAGATCCTGATACATCTTCATACTACCCGGATGAATAGTATACCTCGATTTGTGACCCTCATCTAAAACTTGCCTCTTTAATCCACCAACATCGGGTACGCACAAACGACCACGGAAATTCAACACTCCACTCGAACTCAAAGAAAAATCCTCGAAATTCTTTTCCTTCAATTTACCCATTATCTTCACCAACTCGGGATCTTCTTTCTGAGCCTCTTTTATTCTTTGATTTAGGGTCGGAGACACCCTAATATTCGCAAAAATCGCCCCATATCTCGATTCACGAGGAGACCAATCTCGCACATCCTCAAGCATCTTCCACTCTCGAACCATCATCGAAGCCACATAAGATTTTCTACTAATCGCATCGGCTACCACATTCGCCTTCCCCGGATGATAAGAAATCGTGCAATCATAATCCTTCAACAATTCCATCCATCGGCGCTGCCTATTATTCAGCTCTTTCTGGGAGAAAAGGTATTTCAAACTCTTGTGATCCATAAAAATCTCAAACTTCGCCCCATAAAGGTAGTGCTTCCATTTGTGCAACGCAAATACTATCGCGGCTAACTCCATATCATGAGTGGGGTAATTCTGTTCACTAGGGGTCAACTTCCTCGAAGCATAAGCAATTACTTTCCCATTCTGCATCAACAAACAACCCAAACCCTCTTTCGAAGCATCACTGTAAATCACTAGGCCATCGCTCCCATTAGGCAAAGTCAAGATTGGTGCGGTAGTCAACCTCTTCTTCAATTCCTCGAAACTCTTGTCACATTTCTCGGTCCACACAAACGGGATATTCTTCCGGGTCAACTGAGTCATCGGAGTAGCGATCCTCGAAAACCCCTCAATAAATCTTCTGTAATAACCGGCTAAACCCAGAAAGCTTCTAATCTCTGTCACTGATTCGGGTCTCTTCCAATCCACTATTGCCTCTATCTTTGAAGGATCCACAGAAATCCCATCTTTTGAAATAACATGACCCAGAAATGACACCTTCTCGATCCAAAATTCGCATTTACTAAACTTCGCAAACAATTTCTCCCTCGCAAGAACGGATAAAACTGTCCTCAAGTGTTGCTCGTGCTCCTCTCGAGATTTAGAGTAGACGAGTATATCATCAATAAAAACCACCACGAACGAATCAAGATAAGGATGGAAAACCCGGTTCATCAAATCCATAAATACTGCAGGCGCGTTAGTCAGCCCAAACGGCATAACCAAGAACTCATAATGACCATAACGAGTGCGAAAAGCAGTCTTCGAAATATCCTCCGATCGAATCTTCAACAGATGGTACCCACTCCTCAAATCAAGTTTAGAAAACACAACGGACCCTTGAAGCTGATCAAACAAATCGTCAATGTGAGGTAGAGGATACTTGTTCTTCACCGTAACCTGATTCAACTTTCTGTAATCGATACACAATCTCAACGAACCATCTTTCTTCCGCACAAATAAAACCGGTGCTCCCCACGGGGAAACACTAGGGCGGATAAATCCTCGATCAAGCAACTCTTGCAATTGAACCTTTAATTCCTTCAACTCTGCGGGAGCCAACCTATAAGGTGCTTTCGAAATTGGAGCCGTACCCAGCAAAAGGTCTACACAAAACTCAATCTCACGATCGGGTGGCATATCATACTCGGTAGAGAAAACATCGGGAAATTCTCGAACTACCCGAACACTATCCAAACTAGGGGATTCCTTCCTAGTATCAAGAACACTAGCCAAATACCCCTCACAACCACTATGCAATAATTTTCTCGCTTTCATATAAGAAATTAAGCGAACCTTTCTACACAGAGGACTAACCTCAAACACAAATTTAGGCACATCGGGAATAGAAAAAGTAACAGTTTTCTTACGGCAATCAACAGAAGCATGAAACTTGCTCAACCAATCCATACCCAAAATGACATCAAAGTCTTGGATAGGAAGAACTACCAAATCCGCACAAAGGACACAACCACAAATAACCACATCACAAGCACGAAAGACTCGATCAGAAATCAAGCATTCTCCTATAGGGGTCGACACCTCTAGCACGTACGGTAAAGACTCGAATGCAGCATTTAACATGGAAGCAAATTGCACAGAAATGTATGAATGAGATGATCCTGGATCTACTAACGCTCGTGCGCTCATATTAGACACAGAGACAATACCTCCAATAACCGAAGGATCATCGGTCGCCTGTTGTTGATTCATGGCATATATCTTTCCTTGAACTTTGGGCTTCCCAGCGGCATCCCTTTTCTGACCCTGATTAGTACCAACCCCTGACCCGGATGACTGACCTCGGTACTTCGTGCAATCTCTCGCAAAGTGCCCCATTTCACCACAATTGGTACACTTGCCTTGCTTTTTCCAACACCTATCCTCCGTATGGCCTACCCTCTGACAAAAGGTACAAGGTTTCCTATTCTGAATCCCCAGAGTAGTACCCGGATTCCTCGGTGAGGTTGCCCCTTAAACTGAAATGATGCTCCCGGGTTACCTCAGTTGTCGGAACGGTGTTGAGGTTAAGATTTAGCATGGCTTCCCGGTTTACCCGCACCCGCAACCTCGGTTTTCCTATTGTGCTCCCCAATATCTTGCTCTATCAAGTAGGCTCGGTCTACCGCATCTTGGAAGGTCACAATCCGTTGGGCAATAAGTTGAGTACGGATGGAGGTCTTCAATCCCCGAATGAATCTCATAGCTTTTTGTTCCTTGGTCCTCACCAAATAGTCACAATACCGGGCTAATTCTGTGAACTTAGCCGAGTATTGTGCTATAGACAACAAACCTTGCTCCAGGTTGAGCAGCTAGATCTCCTTTCGGTTTTGATCAACAACCGGAATGAAATGTTCCTTGAATTTGCGCACAAACAACTCCCACGCATACGCCGTGTGAGTATCATCCCAACTAGCTTTAACACCCTTCCACCAATGCTCGGTGGCTCCCACAAGTTTGTAAGCCGCGAACCGGACCTTGTCCTCATCCGTGCAACCAAATACCTCATAAATCTTCTCCATCGACTCAATCCACAACTCAGCTTTCCGAACATCGGGTTCCCCATTGAATTCAACCGGTTTCAGTTTGAGAAATTGCTCCAATCCATAGTGGGGTGGTGCTTGTTCTACCCTCGGACCTTAATCATGTATGGCCTTCATGGCCGCCTCGAACATGCCTTGAAACATAGCACGTGCTTCTTCCCTTGTGTCATTCTGATTCTAGGCTCCACTAGAGCTTTCACCTGTTCTCCTTCTAGCCATTGGAAACAATTACCTGCATAAAACATCAACCGTTACTCACTCCGAACACAACTACCCTCCTAGGTCATACTAGTCCACCTAGACTTATACTTAGAGCTAAACCATGGCTCTGATACCAACTGTCGCGACCCCGAACCCCGCGGGCCCGAGACCGCGAGCTGGACATCGACTTAAAACCAAAACTGTGAAATACCGAAGTTAAAAATTCCATTTGATACCAAAAGGTGATGATCCAAAGTTTTACAAATCCAAGTTTGATAATAACCAAATATAACTATCATAAACTTCCACAAGTTTATGCCCAATAGAATATAAATGTACAATTCTTAATGACGTCATTGTTTGGTACAACTATCCCAAAAGGTTACACATTTATATAATGTAAACCAACCTATAACAACTTTCCCCAAAAGAATGTATCCACACTCGACGTCCTCTTTCTCGTGATCAGCGAGACTAATCCTTAGCACCTGGGGGGGGGGTTAAGGAAAAACAAAGATAAAACAAAGGGGGTGAGATAAATCTCAATAAGTTACTAATCCAACTACGTGACATGCTATGGTGCAATATACAATAATAAATCATAGCTAGCACATAGCATTTAGCACATAACAGATAGCAGCGGAAATAAACACATAACAAAGGATATTAGCCAAGGTTTCCAAACCGATACATCCAAATAAAGGATCGCTGCGCAGCTTCAATAATCAACCATCAACATCTTCATAATAGCATGAAAGCTGAAGAGAAATCCCCGGTACCAGAACAATAACCATAAGAGTGTCACAAAGGACAAGAGCCATGCCACAAAGTCATGCTCGGTAGCTAGATACATTCACAAAGGAAGCTAACTTATCTTTTCCAAGGCCGATCTCGAAAAGGGGGTATAGTAAGGGCAAAACAATGGTCAACATTATAATGGACTTGGCTTTGCCATTATAATCTTTCCCATCGCCCGATGCAACAAATATGCTAGCTGGGCTTCCAAATAAATGCTAAGTAATAATATATTAGCATGAATAAACATCTTACGATTCCAAAGTAGGGAATCATACCAAGAAGTCACCAAGAAAGTGAAATGTACCAACAACGCACAATTAAAGTCTTCCAATAATCTCAATTAACACTTAATTAATTTCCAACACAACTTAATCACAAAGGACCCAATTCTATCACTAGAGTGTACTACAATGTTCATTAAGTTCAACTAGAAGGACACCCAAGATTTAGACCAAAACGCATTCTTCAATCACACAATTTAACAAATGAAAACTTTCAGAGGTTTTGTGCGACCGCCCACTCGAGTCTGTGCGGTCGCCCAAAAAGCCTTCAAACAAGAATAAAACCTTTCAGATAGATGTGCGGTCTGTCGGAATTCGGGAGGGAAGAACTGGGTTCTTCCATTTTTCAACCCAAACCAAAACTCAACCAAAATCCAACACTCTTAACTAGCATATTAATGAACTAAAACAACTTATAGGTCAAAAGGACTCATATAACAACATTTAACAACCAAAATCAAGATTCAAACCCAACATTCATAAAATCACCATTTTTGACCAAAACTCAAATAAATTCCAAATAAATTCGAAACTCAACCAAACTTCAAATATAACAACTCAAGCATTGTATAAGCATGATATGAACATTTTAGCATAAAAATGGGGGAAAAGCAACTTACTTGAGATTTCTCAAAGATGATGGATTTCAAATATTTTTGGCTTCCTACGATCCTATCGACAATCTAAACACATTTCGTATAGAGAGAAATGAGAGAAGATGAGAGGAAGATAGCTAAAATGAAGAGAGAAGGGAAAGAGAAATTTACCTTTTTCAAGAAGAGAGAGAGAGAGTAACTGGGAAATGAATTTGTGAGGGAGAAGGAGAAGAAGGAAGGAGGTGAAGTTAAAATCGAAGTTACACTTAGGCCCCCTTCCCCATCTACTAACACAATACTTACACTCCCTGCTAACAATTAAGACCCAACAATGCTGCACTAACACAAATGACCCAACTAAAATGCTAGGCATAATTATTATAACACATAAAATGCACACATAAATATTTAAATAAATGATAATTTAAATAAATAAATAAGCAAATAAATAAATAATAATTATTTACTACTAATAAAATAGAGCCTAGATTTCGGGTCGTGACATTCTTAGTCTACACTCATAATATCTGTTGGGTTTTGAGGGTCCTTGCCCAGCGGAAAACGGTAATAAAATCAACAAAACCCTAAGCGCCAAGCTCCATTCATGATGATTAAATTAATAGGAAGATGAATTTATAATAATAACCGTTGTTGTGCGTTTAAATTTTCGGATCTTCAAATCTTCAAGTCTTCACCTCATCTTGTCATTTCGTCCTTGCTCATTCCCGTTAGGCCGAAGTCTTTGGCCTTTCCTTCTCCGCGCCCGCTCACGCTTCGCTGACCTATCGCATGGTAAAGAGAAGAAAGTACGAAAGAATAGTAAACGGAGCACACCGCAGAAAGATTCAAAATATGAGAAGTCCCCCTTGGATATTTGAGAGGCCACTTCGCTAATATCCTAAGCCAGGATCGAACTCTCCATGAGATTCATCGTTGCATTACTTATAGCTTCCTTGTTCGTAGACAAAGCGGATTCGGAATTGTCGTTCATTCCAAGGCCTAACTTGTCTATATAATGCAGTCTCCGAATAAGTCAAATCGAAGCAATTGGATGTCCAACTCGGACCTATAGGACATGACCGATCAATAGAAAGACTGTAAGACTCCACTTTTCTCATATATTCCATACATCACATTAGATAGATATCATATTCATGGACTACAATTCACTTGCAAGATGCCAAGCTTTAGATTTGATCTCCTCGTTCTTCACGTTCTTCGGATCACGATCATAAGAACACGAACTTGAGATGTCACGACCCGAAATCTAGGCTCTATTTTATTAGTAAAAATTAATTATTATTTATTTAATTGCCCATTTATTTATTTAAATTATTATTTATTTAAATAATTATGTGTGCATTTTATGTGTTATAATATTTATGCCTAGCATTTTAATTGAGTCATTTGGGTTAGTGTGGTATTGTTGGGTCTTAATTGTTAGTAGGGAGTGTAATATTTGTGTGTAGTGTGAGAGAGGGGGCCTAAGTGTAAGTTTTTGAATAATCTCCCTACTCCCCCTCACCTCCCTCACCTTCTCCCTCACTCTCTCCATCCCATTTCCCAGCCCATTTCTTCCTCTCTCTCCAAGCAAAAAGGTGAGTTTTTCTTCTCCTCCTTCTCTCTTCATTATCTTCCTCTTCCTCTCATAATCTCTCATTTCATAAAACGTGAAATGTGTTTAGATCGTCGATAGGATCGCGTAGAACCAAAAATAATTGAATTCCGTCATCTTTGAGAATTTGCAAGTAAGTTACTTTTCCCTCATTTTGATGCTAAAATGTTCATATCATGTTCATATAATGCTTTTATAGTTATATTTGAAGTTTGGATGAGGTTGCAATTTATTTGGAATTTATTTGGGAATTATTTGGATTTTGGGTTAAAAATTGTGAATATGTGAATGTTGGGTTTGATTCTTGATTTTGGTTGTTATATAAGTCCTTTTAGACTTACAAGTTGTTTTGGTACATTAGTAAACTAGTTGGAAGGTTGAAATTTTGGTTGAAATGTGTTTTGGGTTAAAAATGGAAGAACCCAGTTTGTTCTTCCCGAATTCCGGCAGTCCAGAATATTGGGCGACCGCCCAAAATTGTCTGGGCGACCGCACATCTATCTGAAAGATTTTGTTCTTGTTTGAGGGCCTTTTTGGGCGACCGCACAGACCCGTTTGGGCGGCCGCACAGACCTCTGAAAGTTTAACATTTGTTAAATTTGTGTGATTGAAGAACGCGTTTTGGTCTAAGTCTTGGGTGTCCTTCTAGTTGACCTTAGTGATCATGGTAGTACACTCTAGTGATAGAATTGAGTCCTTTGTGATCAAGTTTGTGTTTGAAATTAATTAAGTGTTAATTGAGATTTTTGGAACACTTTAATTGTGCGTTGTGGGTACATTTCACTTTCTTGGTGACTTCTTGGTATGATTCCCTACTTTGGAATCCTTTGTTGTTTATCGTGCTAGTATTTTATTACTTAGCATTTATTTGAAACTCCAGCTGGTATTTTGTGTGTGTTTGGGCGATGCGAAACATTATGATGGCACGGCCAAGTCCATTGTGATGTTGACCATTGTTTTGCCCCATTATTACCCTCCTCCAGATTGGCCTTGGATGTGAGAAGACTAGCTCCTTTGTGTGCATTTTAGCTTTACTTGGAGCATGACTTTGTGGCATGTCTCCCATCCCTTGTGACACTTCATTTGGTTATTGGTTCCGGTACCGGGGGTTTTCTCTTCGGCTTTCATGCTATGATGAAGATGATGATTGTTGATTATTGAAGCTGCGCAGCGATCCTTTATTTGGATGTTCCAGTTTGGAAAACCTTGGCTATATCCTTTGTTATATGTTTATTTCCGCTGCTATCTGTTATGTGATAAATGCTATGTGTTACGTGATATTTATTATTGCTTATCGGTTCGTGCATCATAGCATGTCATGTAGTTGCATTAGTAACTTATTGAGATTTATCTCACCCCCTTTTCTTTTATCTTTGTTTTTCCTTAACCCCCCCCCCCCCAGGTGCTAAGGAATAGTCTCGCTGATCACGAGAAAGAGGACGTCGAGTGTGGATACATTCTTTTGGGGAAGGTTGTTATAGGTTGGTTTACATTATGTAAATGTGTAACCATTTTGGGATAGTTGTACCAAGTAATGACGTCATTAAGAATTGTATATTTGTATTTTGTTGGGCATAAACTTGTGGAAGTTTATGATAGTTGTAATTGGTTTTTATCAAACTTGGTTTTGTAAAACTTTGGATCATCACCTTTTGGTATCAAATGGAATTTTTAACTTCGGTATTTCACAGTTTGGTTTTAAGTCGACGTCCAGATCGCGGTCTCGGGCCCGCGGGGTCCGGGGTCGCGACAGTTGGTATCAGAGCTATGACATTAGCTCTAAGTATAAGTCTAGGTGGATTAGTATGACCTAGGTGGGTAGTAGTGTGCGGAGTGATTAACGGTTGATGTTTTATACAGGTACTTGTTTACAATGGTTCGTAGAAGGAGTCGTGAAGGTAGTACCGGTAATGCAAATCAGAATGATACAAGGGAAGAAGCACGTGCTATGTTTCAAGGCATGTTCGAGGCGGCCATGAAGGCCATACATGATCAAGGTTCGAGGGTAGAACAAGCACCACCCCGCTATGGATTGGAGCAATTTCTGAAGTTGAAACCGGTTGAATTCAATGGGGAGCCCGATGTAAGGAAGGCTGAGTTGTGGATTGAGTCGATGGAGAAGATTTATGATGTATTTGGGTGTTCGGATGAGGACAAGGTCCAGTTTGCGGCTTACAAGCTTGTGGGAGCCGCCGAGCATTGGTGGAAAGGTGTTAAAGCTACTTGGGATGATACTCACACGGTGTATGCGTGGGAGTTGTTTGTGCGCAAATTCAAGGAGCATTTCATTCCGGTTGTTGATCAAAACCGAAAGGAGATCGAGCTACTCAACCTAGAGCAAGGTGTGTTGTCTATAGCACAATACTCGATTAAGTTCATAGAATTAGCCCGGTATTGCGACTATTTGGTGAGGACCGAGGAACAAAAAGCTATGAGATTTATTCGGGGATTGAAGACCTCCATCCGTACTCAACTGATTGCTCAACGGATTGTGACTTTCCAAGATGCGGTGGACCGAGCCTACTTAATAGAGCAAGATATTGGGGAGCATAAAAGGAAGTCCGAGGTAGCTAACCCGACAAGCCGGGAGGGCAAAGCAAGCCACAACACCGTTCCGATAACCGAGGTAACTTTGGGGGACAATCTCAGTTCCGAGGGCAACCGATCCCAAGGAACCCGGGTACCTCTTCCGGGAACCAAGGGAGCCAAATTAGGAGGCTTTGTTCGTATTGTCAAAAGGAAGGTCATTCTGAAGACCGTTGTTGGAAGAAGCAAGGAAAGTGCACCAATTGTGGTCAAATGGGTCACTTTGTAAAAGATTGCCCGAGAGGTAGAGTACAAGCATCCGGGTCAGGAGTTGGTACTAATCAGGGTCAAAAAAGGGATGCCGCTGGGAAGCCCAAAATTCAAGGAAAGATATTTGCCATGAATCAACAACAAGCGACCGATGATCCTTCGGTTATTGGAGGTATTGTTTCTGTGTCTAATGTGAGCGCACGAGCGTTAGTAGATCCAGGATCATCTCATTCATACATTTATGTGCAATTTGCTTCTCTGTTAAATGCTGCATTTGAGTCTTTACCGTACGTGCTAGAGGTGTCGACCCCTATAGGAGAATGCTTGATTTCCGATCGAGTCTTTCGTGCTTGTGATGTGGTTATTTGTGGTCGTGTCCTTTGTGCGGATTTGGTAGTTCTTCCTATCCAAGACTTTGATGTCATTTTGGGTATGGATTGGTTGAGCAAGTTTCATGCTTCCGTTGATTACCGTAAAAAAACTGTTACTTTTTCTATTCCCGATGTGCCTAAATTTGTGTTTGAGGCTAGTCCTCTGAGTAGAAAGGTTCGCTTAATTTCTTTTATGAAAGCGAGAAAATTATTGCATAGTGGTTGTGAGGGGTATTTGGCTAGTGTTCTTGATACTAGGAAGGAATCCCCTAGTTTTGATAGTGTTCGGGTAGTTCGGGAATTTCCCGATGTTTTCTCTACCGAGTATGATATGCCTCCCGATCGTGAGATTGAGTTTTGTATAGACCTTTTGCCGGGTACGGCTCCAATTTCGAAAGCACCTTATAGGTTAGCTCCCGCAGAGTTGAAGGAATTGAAGGTTCAGTTGCAAGAGTTGCTTGATCGAGGGTTTATCCGCCCTAGTGTATCCCCGTGGGGAGCACCGGTTCTATTTGTGCGGAAGAAAGACGGTTCCTTGAGATTGTGCATCGATTACAGAAAATTGAATCAGGTTACGGTGAAGAACAAGTATCCTCTACCCCACATCGATGATTTATTTGATCAGCTTCAAGGGTCCGTGGTTTTCTCTAAACTTGATTTGAGGAGTGGGTACCATCAGTTGAAGGTTCGATCGGAGGATATTCCGAAGACTGCTTTTCGCACTCGGTATGGTCATTATGAGTTCTTGCTTATGCCGTTTGGGTTGACTAACGCGCCTGCAGTGTTTATGGAGTTGATGAACCGAGTTTTCCATCCTTATCTTGATTCGTTCGTGGTGATCTTTATTGATGATATACTCGTCTACTCTAAATCTCGAGAGGAGCACGATCAGCACTTGGGGACAGTTTTATCCGTTCTTGCGAGGGAGAAATTATTTGCGAAGTTCAGTAAATGCGAATTTTGGCTCGAGAAGGTGACATTTCTGGGTCATGTGATTTCGAAAGACGGGATTTCGGTGGATCCGTCAAAGATAGAGGCTATAGTGGATTGGAAGAGACCCGAATCAGTGACAGAGATTAGAAGCTTTCTTGGTTTAGCCGGTTATTACAGAAGGTTTATTGAAGGGTTTTCGAGGATTGCTACTCCGATGACTCAGTTGACCCGGAAGAATGTTCCGTTTGTGTGGACCGAGAAATGTGACAAGAGTTTCGAGGAATTGAAGAAGAGGTTGACTACCGCACCGATCTTGACTTTGCCTAATGGGAGCGATGGCCTAGTGATTTACAGTGATGCTTCGAAAGAGGGTTTGGGTTGTGTGTTGATGCAGAATGGGAAAGTAATTACGTATGCTTCGAGGAAGTTGACCCCTAGTGAACAGAATTACCCCACTCATGACATAGTGTTAGCGGCTATTGTATTTGCGTTGCACAAATGGAAGCACTATCTTTATGGAGCGAAGTTTGAGATTTTTACCGATCATAAGAGTTTGAAGTACCTTTTCTCCCAGAAAGAGTTGAATAATAGACAGCGCCGATGGATGGAATTGTTGAAGGATTACGATTGCACGATTTCTTATCACCCGGGAAAGGCGAATGTGGTAGCCGATGCGATTAGTAGAAAATCTTATGTGGCTTCGATGATGGTCCGTGAATGGAAAATGCTTGAGGATGTTCGAGATTGGTCTCCTCGTGAATCGAGACATGGGGCTATTTTTGTGAATATTAGGGTGTCTCCGACCCTAATTCAGAGGATAAAGGAAGCTCAGAAAGAAGATCCCGAGTTGGTGAAGATAATGGGTAAATTGAAGGAAAAGAATTTCGAGGATTTTTCTGTTAGCCCGGTGGGAGTGTTGACTTTCCATGGAAGATTGTGTGTTCCGGATGTTGATGGAATTAAACAGAGAGTTCTTGATGAGGGTCACAAATCGAGGTATACTATTCATCCGGGTAGTACGAAGATGTATCAGGATTTGAAGCAACAATTTTGGTGGATTAATATGAAAAGAGAAATAGCCGAGTATGTTTCGAAGTGTTTAACGTGTCAGCAGGTCAAAGCCGAGCATCAGAGACCCGCGGGACTACTTCAGCCATTAGAGATTCCCGAATGGAAGTGGGAGCATGTGACTATGGATTTCGTTACGGGACTACCTCGTACCCGTAGGAAGTATGACAGTGTTTGGGTAATAGTGGATAGATTGACCAAGAGTGCCCATTTCTTGCCTATTGACATTAGATATTCGATGGAGAAGCTTGCGACCCTTTACATTGATGAGATTGTTAGATTGCATGGAGTTCCGGTTAGCATTGTGTCAGATCGAGACCCGAGGTTTACTTCTAGATTCTGGAAGGCGTTTCAGGAAGCTTTGGGTACAGATTTGCGATTCAGCACGGCTTTTCATCCTCAGACCGACGGTCAATCCGAGAGGACTATTCAGATTCTTGAGGATATGTTGCGAGCTTGTTCGATAGACTTTTCTGATTCTTGGGATTAGCACCTACCGTTAGTGGAGTTCTCTTACAACAACAGTTATCAGGCTAGTATCGAGATGGCACCGTATGAGGCCTTGTATGGAAGGAAATGTAGATCGCCTATTTGTTGGGATGAGGTCGGTGAAGCGAAAGTTTTGGGTATCGATTTGCTTCGGGATTCAGTTGGAAAAGTCAAAGTTATCCGGGATAGATTGAAAACAGCCCAGAGTCGACATAAGAGCTACGCAGATAACCGAAGGGGAGACCTTAGTTTTCAGACCGGTGATTTGGTGTTCTTGAAAGTATCTCCGAAGGTGGGTATTCGTAGGTTTGGGATGAAAGGCAAATTGGCTCCGAGGTTTATTGGTCCGTTTGAGATTTTGGGAAAGGTTGGACTTCTAGCGTATCGTCTTGCGTTACCGCTATCTTTGGACCGGTTGCATAATGTTTTTCACGTTTCTATGCTTCGGAAGTATGTTCATGATCCATCTCACGTGTTACCGAGTGTACCGGAGGATATTGAGCCCGATATGACTTATGAGGAACGACCGGTTCGGATTTTAGATACCAAAGTCCAAGAGTTGAGGAGCAAGAGCATCGAGTTGGTTCGAGTTCTTTGGAGGAATCATAATAGAGTCGACGTGGGAGCTTCGTGACGAGATCGAGAGGAAATTTCCGTGGCTTTTTGTTTAAGGTGAGTCTCGTTAAAATTCGGGTCGAATTTTCTTTAAGGGGGAGTGAATGTCACGACCCGAAATCTAGGCTCTATTTTATTAGTAAAAATTAATTATTATTTATTTAATAGCCCATTTATTTATTTAAATTATTATTTATTTAAATAATTATGTGTCCATTTTATGTGTTATAATATTTATGCCTAGCATTTTAATTGAGTCATTTGGGTTAGTGTGGTATTGTTGGGTCTTAATTGTTAGTAGGGAGTGTAATATTTGTGTGTAGTGTGAGAGAGGGGGCCTAAGTGTAAGTTTTTGAATAATCTCCCTACTCCCCCTCACCTCCCTCACATTCTCCCTCACTCTCTCCATCCCATTTCCCAGCCCATTTCTTCCTCTCTCTCCAAGCAAAAAGGTGAGTTTTTCTTCTCCTCCTTCTCTCTTCATTATCTTCCTCTTCCTCTCATAATCTCTCATTTCTTAAAACGTGAAATGTGTTTAGATCGTCGATAGGATCGCGTAGAACCAAAAAGAATTGAATTCCGTTATCTTTGAGAATTTGCAAGTAAGTTACTTTTCCCCCATTTTGATGCTAAAATGTTCATATCATGTTCATATAATGCTTTTATAGTTATATTTGAAGTTTGGATGAGGTTGCAATTTATTTGGGAATTATTTGGATTTTGGGTTAAAAATTGTGAATATGTGAATGTTGGGTTTGATTCTTGATTTTGGTTGTTATATAAGTCCTTTTAGACTTACAAGTTGTTTTGGTACATTAGTAAACTAGTTGGAAGGTTGAATTTTGGTTGAAATGTGTTTTGGGTTAAAAATGGAAGAACCCAGTTTGTTCTTCCCGAATTCCGGCAGTCCAGAATATTGGGCGACCGCCTAAAATTGGCTGGGCGACCGCACATCTATCTGAAAGCTTTTGTTCTTGTTTGAGGGCCTTTTTGGGCGACCGCACAGACCCGTTTGGGCGGCCGCACAGACCTCTGAAAGTTTAACATTTGTTAAATTTGTGTGATTGAAGAACGCGTTTTGGTCTAAGTCTTGGGTGTCCTTCTAGTTGACCTTAGTGATCATGGCAGTACACTCTAGTGATAGAATTGAGTCCTTTGTGATCAAGTTTGTGTTTGAAATTAATTAAGTGTTAATTGAGATTTTTGGAACACTTTAATTGTGCGTTGTGGGTACATTTCACTTTCTTGGTGACTTCTTGGTATGATTCCCTACTTTGGAATCCTTTGTTGTTTATCGTGCTAGTATTTTATTACTTAGCATTTATTTGAAACTCCAGCTGGTATTTTGTGTCTGTTTGGGCGATGCGAAACATTATGATGGCACGGCCAAGTCCATTGTGATGTTGACCATTGTTTTGCCCCATTATTACCCTCCTCCAGATTGGCCTTGGATGTGAGAAGAGCTAGCTCCTTTGTGTGCATTTTAGCTTTACTTGGAGCATGACTTTTTGGCATGTCTCCCGTCCCTTGTGACAATTGGTTCCGGTACCGGGGGTTTTCTTTTCGGCTTTCATGCTATGATGAAGATGATGATTGTTGATTATTGAAGCTGCGCAGCGATCCTTTATTTGGATGTTCCGGTTTGGAAAACCTTGGCTATATCCTTTGTTATGTGTTTATTTTCGCTGCTATCTGTTATGTGATAAATGCTATGTGTTACGTGATATTTATTATTGCTTATCGCTTCGTGCATCATAGCATGTCATGTAGTTGCATTAGTAACTTATTGAGATTTATCTCACCCCCTTTTCTTTTATCTTTGTTTTTCCTTAACCCCCCCCCCCCAGGTGCTAAGGAATAGTCTCGCTGATCACGAGAAAGAGGACGTCGAGTGTGGATACATTCTTTTGGGGAAGGTTTTTATAGGTTGGTTTACATTATGTAAATGTGTAACCATTTTGGGATAGTTGTACCAAGTAATGACGTCATTAAGAATTGTATATTTGTATTTTGTTGGGCATAAACTTGTGGAAGTTTATGATAGTTGTAATTGGTTTTTATCAAACTTGGTTTTGTAAAACTTTGGATCATCACCTTTTGGTATCAAATGGAATTTTTAACTTCGGTATTTCACAGTTTGGTTTTAAGTCGACGTCCAGATCGCGGTCTCGGGCCCGCGGGGTCCGGGGTCGCGACATGAGATGCTAAAGCTAACATCCTTTATGTGTATCCACACGCGAACGAATATCTAGAACAATTCTAGATCTGGACTGCTAGATCCCATAGAAACTCTTTCTATCAAAAGGCTATATGAATATTATGCGTTCTTGATCTTTGATTCTTAATCTTAGATCAAGAATTATGTTTATCAAACATATTGGGTTGCATTAGTTTAATGGCTGGTGAAAAGATGTATTTATAGTCCCTAGTAATTAACCCTTAATGACCTAGGAGACCTAAATCCCGTCACCCAATTAAACTGCACAAAATCCCTAGGAACTCTGGCACGGTCGTTCTCAAAAAATGGAACAGCCATGCCATTTGGTGTGAGCCAGACCTGCTGAAGTTGAATACTGGCACGGTCGTGCTTTGTTTATGGCATGGTCGTGCTGTTTGTCAAGGTCATGCTCACAAACTGGCACGGCCGTGCCCGCCAGAAATTCTGTTTTTGCCTTTTTCTTGATTCGTTCTTTTTGTGTGTAACCCCATAGGATTATATTAAGTTGGCAATGAGTCCAACCAAGGTCAAACCCATAAATCATGAACGGACTCTAGCAATCCATCATGACTACCCAATTAATATAACTTAAACAAAGTTCGTTAATGCTCATAGATCATATCAAAATCCTTTTGTCACGCGATATCATATTGAATATAAGTAATGGTCCACTTCAACTTATATTGTTCAATGCTTTCTCGATCCCGAGTAGATTGATATTAGCAAATGATATTGAACACATCAATTCATTCGAGCGTGGCTACGCATTTCATCAATCTCACTCTTTGAGTGACCTAAGCAGATATCTCTCTTGAGGGAGGACAAATTCCATCTTGACTTATCATTCTTCCCTACAAGAGTCCAATTATGCCAATCATAGCCTTTATGACTACCTGTTTAAGGGTAGCGGTTGACTATGTCAAACATAATGTTCATCATGTGGAAGACCATGATAATCTCAGGTCTAAGGATATCAAATGATATAACTATATGAGATTTAATTATGACATTTGACCATGACATAAATCTCATAGCGGGTCATGTCCAGTACTTGTTCACCAACAAGTACCCATAAGTTTAATTTGTATCACATACACATGTGTTGGGTATGCTTATCTCTTAACCCTCCCACTTATGTTAGAATTGATTGATACCATCACCTAAGTATATTTTAAGGACTTTAGGACCCTATGTAAGAAGTTTCATAACTTCAATTTTTAGCTAAGTCCTTCTCATAGACTAGGCTTAGTGATTAGGGCTTATTCTTTGAATTTGAGGTCTCACTTGCAAATGACTAAGTGTGATGCGCATGACTTTCATGCGCAGCACCCATCTGCGCACTCAATGCGCATGGCTTTTATGCGCGCGCAGATTTTCCTTAGTCAATTCTCTCATTTCCTGATCTCATATTCTAGAAGCTTGGAAAGCGTCAAGTCAAGCTACGCTTTTTGGAATGAACCAAAGTGCTGATGTGTACATACGACAAAACAAGCACACTCAGCATACACGTAGATGGAGACTCGCCTCAGTTTGAATTTTCAAATGAAGACAGCTGTCATCGTTCTAGAAGAAGTTTAAATTTTTTCCTCTTGCTCTGTCTCCAATGGCTATAAAGGACACCTGCGCACCAATCACATTGTGCCAGCTCATTGTCCTTTCTCAGAGCTCCAACGGCTAGTTTTTGAAGCTCCACTATAAATAGCCCGCTCATCCTCATTTCCAAGCTGCTTGTGTTTTGCTTTCAGAAAGAAACTTTGAAGATTTGAAGATTGCTTGCTCATTTCCAGAATTCTCAAGAACAACCTTCATACCTTCATACCTTACCAAGCCCAGATCCTAAAATCCTTGAATCACCAGAATATCTTGTGCTCTTCATCTCATAGATTTATAGAGCCCGGATTTCTGACACACACACATACCTCTTAAAGTTCCGATCTCATCGATCATACTTCTAGAGATACACCGGTTTTGTCTAGTATTTGTTCTTTCATAGATAATAGATCTTTGAGTTAGTTTTCCTGATCAAACCTCTCCAAATAGCTTGTTTCTATATTCTGCTTTTCATTATACATTTAAGCTTTTCTGATATATTGCTTTGTTTGATCTTTGTAGATTGTCTAGCACTGTTTGCATTGTGTTTGTGTGCTTTTTGCCTTAGTAACATTTTGCGCCTCTCTTTAAGCTAAACTTAGTGCGTGCGTTTTTACACTCCTGCGCATATACCTGCACATCAGTGATTGCTTGAAGTTTCCGCTGTGCATTTCACACTCTTGCTGCGCGCTATACTTAGCCAAAATTAGAGCTGTTCGCATTAGTCATTGATTTGCAAAAGGGTTTGAAAAGAATTTTTAAAACGCTATTCACCCCCCCTCTAGAATTTTTCATACCCTTGTTGAACGTTGCAAAGTTTGGACTCTTGTTCCAAGACCAAATGATCAAGGAGTGATTGGTACGAAATGGGTGTTCAGAAATACGATGGACGAGAATGGAACCATCACGAGAAACAAAGCAAGATTGGTTGCTATAGGCAAGAAGAAAGAATCGATTATGATAAAACTTTTGCACCCGTAGCATGACTTGAAGCTATAAGGATCTTTCTAGCTTATGCTGCTCACAAGCTTCAAGTTATATCAAATGGATGTGAAGAGCGCATTTCTAAATGGTGAACTCCAAGAACAAGTCTACGTAGCTCAACCGCCTGGTGTAGATACCCCGGGTGGAAAACCACGGCTTTAGGCTCGAGCGCGTGGGTTGTCCTAGGATGTCTAACTTGTTTTAGAGTCGCCACCTATGTTTTGAGGAACATAAGAAAAACCTATTGATTGTAGCCTAAGTTTGATTACGAAAACAGAGATTCTTTGTTTTGAGGTTCGGGGGTTAGATTACGAGATGGGAAGTACCGAAACACCCATCTCGCCCAACTTACATTGGTCTTGCTTGATCAAAATCTACATGAATAAAAATGTTCTTCTTCTTCTTCTTTAAGTCATAAAAATAGGGGTTTAAAATATGATTTGGAATGTAGGAGATAACCCCTTAATCAACCTCAATGAGATGGGGTGATCATTAGAGTCATGTCCCAAAATGATTTGGGTGATTGCACATTTGATTAAAGTAAAAGGGAGAGAGGAGATGAAGTAGAAAAGAAAGGAAAAGATGGACTTTTACCTACAATTTGAAGAACTTCAAATGTTGCTTGATGAGATCCTTGGAGAACCTTTAGAAAGTGATTTTTTGTATAGTTTTCGTAAGTTCAATCTTTTTTGTCTAAGTTTTCGATCCTTGAAAATGGAGGTAAAGGGAGGTTTTTATAGGTGAAAGAGGGGTGTTTTTGGTGCCAAAACTCAGTCACCAAGAAATCCTTCCCGGGCAAAATCTTGTAAATTGAGCAAGGGAGGGAATCCTGGCCAGAAATCTGTAACTGACGCCCAGAGGCACGCGCTTCCTGCTTTGGGGGCGGGAGGCGCGCGCGCCTGGCTCCTCCTGTCGGAGGCGCGCGACTCAGAGAAGGCAATTTTGACAGAATGGACTAGAAAGTCAGCCCTGTCATTCAGTTTAGTCCCTGGACTTAACAAAGTCAGTCAGGAACTTAACGGAAGTGACAGAAACTAACGAGGAACACTTAAAATGGGGAGAAACACAAAATCAAATATGCAATCGGGGTGAGCGGTCCAAGGCGGGGTGTCTACAGAGCCCCTCGGCGACGTGGACTGCAAAGCAAAACGCGTCGACGAAAGTTAAAAACACCCGCCGAGGACATCACCAAGAAAAAGCAAAGACTCGATGAAAGAAGGAATTTGAAATTGCGAGAGATAGTGGTGCGCTCCCTGTGTGAGCGGCTTTTGTTGATAGAGGGGGTGGCATGATCCGTTAGGTGAACCTGCCGGCTGAATGCTTTGAATGAGGCCGTTAGTGAACCTTTTGATGAATCCGTTAGTGAATCCCTTGAATGAGTCCGTTAGTGAACTCTTGTTGACGAATCCGTTAGTGAATCCTGTTGGGTATGCCCACACATATCTTTGTTTTAATGTAATAGGATTTATTAGATTTGATTGATCCATCACCTAAGTTTTATTTCATGGACTTTAGACCCACATGTAAGAAGTATTTATACATCATTTTTTTAAGTTGTCCATTGTTATAGAATAGGCTTAGAAATAGGGCAAGAAGATCAAGATTCAAGATAAATCACAAGTTCAGTTTGAGCCACGCGCCTATGCGCCCCTTCATGCTATGCGCCATGCGCCTTTCAGCGCGCGCGCATATAGCCTCGCGCTTCAAAGATCCACGCGCTCTGTTACGCGCCTCAAATGGACCATGCGCTCTAATGGCTCAACGCGCCTCATCATGGTTGATTTTACACTCAGTGATTTAATGAAGACTCGAAGACTTGAAGAGAATTCAAATTACGCCAATGATCCAACGGTGGTTAAAAGATGCATATACGCCCAATCTATTGACACGTGTCCATAACGGTCACATTTATGTTGAGTGTCAAAATGGCTATAATATATGCATGCTCCAATCAACGAGCGACAGCTCATCTTATCCACAAGGATTTCCAACGGCTAGTTTTTGAAGTTCACTATAAATACCCCATAACTTCAACATTTTGAAGTTGCTGAGTTTTGCTAAGAATTTCAAGAATTTCTCTCTCTAAAGCATTTGTTGAAGATTTGAAGATTGCCTTCGTTTTTTCCAGATTTCTCAAGAACATCTTCATACCTTCATCCTTAGCCCAGATCTTCAAAGCCTTAACACTTTAGTTTCTTGTGCTCTCCATCTCAAAGATCTAAAGAGCCTTGATACTAAGAACACACACGCACCTCTTTAAGATTAATCATTTAGATTCTTCTTTAAGAGATACACCGGTTATTGTTTTGGATTTGTTCTTTCATAATAATAGATCTTGAGTTAGTGTATAAGCTCAAACATTGTAATTTGTAACACTCACTCATTATATAAGATCTCGATTAGAAATCCAAGACTAACCATCTTGGTAGAGGAAGTAGATCTTTCATTGATCGAACCTCTCCAAATAGCTTGTGTTATTATCTTGTTATCTCTTTCAAGTTATTATTTTCACTCACTATTTGCTTGTTTACTCATTGTAGATTGATTGAACTGAATTGTGTTGTGTTTGTTATATCATTTGCCTTAGTTCCTTATTTCACTCACTTTGAGCCAAAATACTTAGTGTGTGTGTTGCGCTCCCTTTATCACTTTGCGCCTATTTTCATTACTAAATTCCGCTGTGCATTTCACTCACTCACTTAGGCGCATTTCATAACGCTTACTTGATAAAGTGCGCATTCGCAATTGAGTTTTTCAAGGGTACGAAAAGAATTTTAAAACAGCTATTCACCCCCCCCCCTCTAGCTATTTTTCATACCCTTGTTGCCCTTTGGGACCAACAAGTGGTATCAGAGCAAACACCTTTATAAAACATTTTTCGTTTTTCAAGCTTAACAGCTTGGGTGCCGATTCTAAATGGCAAACTCAAAACCTATGGCAACTGCAAACTACACTCACGTCCCGGTCTTTAATGAAGATCATTTTGACGTATGGAAATTCAGCATATTGACTCATCTCAACTCAATCGATGAAAGGCTCCATGACACCGTCGTTTATGGACCTTATATTCCGATGAAGGCGAATCCAAATCCACGCACCAACGCTGCCCAACCTACAATTCTCAAACCAAGGGAAGAATGGACCGAGGAAGAAATTAGAAGAGTTGCAAATGATGGGAAAGCAAGAAACATTCTTCTAAGCACTCTAAGCACGGCGATGAAACAACAAGTCATGCATTGTGCTACTGCAAATGAGCTATGGGATGCTATTGAAGAGCATATTGAAGGAGACACCGTTTGCAAGGAGAACAAGAAATACGAAGTACAAAAGAGATTCAACAATTTCTCTCAACTCCCCGGTGAAAACTTGAGGCAAACTTATGAACGCTACCGTGAAATTATCAATCTATGTATTTCACTTGGCATGAAGTTTACCAACAAAGATTTGAATGTAAATTTTCTACAAGCTTTTGGATCAAGATACCTACATAAATCTAGCGCTCTTGAAGACGCTGGAACTTTAGATGTTTGGACTTTAAGGAACCTATATGCAAATCTCAAAGTTTACGAACTCAAACTTCAACGAATCAGCGAAACTGAAGGAAAGTCAAAATCTATGGCTATGATGGCGCACAGAGAAGCTGCGCCTACACCCTACTCCTGCGCCTGTACAAGATGAGAAAAGCTCCGATCCCAAAATTTCTACTTCTGAGCTGTTAGACATGGATGATGAAGACTTCGCTTTATTTGTGAAGAAATTTCAAAAGTTCAGAAAATTCTCAAGACCCGGTTCAACCAACAAATTTCAAGGATCTACCAGCAAAGCTCCTCAAAAGTTTTCAAGGAGCAGTGATTCAAAAAGAAAGGAAGATCTTGTTTGTTTTAATTGCAGGAAACCCGGACATTTTGCATCAAGCTGCCCGATTCCCAAATTTGAATATATGCAGAAGAAGAGCAGCCATACTCCCAAATTCACTCCCAAGTTTACTCGTCACAAGGTAATGGTTGCTGAAGAAGAAGCACAAGCAAATGAGCACAATACTTGGATTGAAACAGACTCCGATGAGAGCGATGAAGATTCCGATGATGGACTCGTTTGTTTGATGGCAAATGATGATGAAGTTGATGCTTATGATTCTGATGATGACTTCTCCAAGGATGTTCCCGATATGAATGCCTTGAATAAACCTATCAAGAAATCTGTAGGTTTTCAAGAAGTGAAAAAGAAGAAAGGACCAACCATCAGCGAGCTCGTTGAACAAGGATTTCTCACTCTGGCTCAAAACGATGGTGGATTGTTATTCTCTCGATGTGATCTTGGAGCAAGGAACAAATTGAGAAAAGGAGCATACATTAGACCACAGGTTGAACCAACTGCTCCAATCTCCAAAATCAATGATGAAGTGATTGCTGAACAAGAAAAATTGTTCAAGAAGGCTGAAAAGGTAATCACTAGATTTGATAGTATGAAGGAAGCTTTAGCACTATCATGTGATGAAATTTCCCAGCTTAAGACCGAGAAATCTCTACTAAAATCTGAACTCACCCTCCTTAAGGAGCAGATAAAGAGCATGACTCCTCTTACTGTTAAAAACACTTTTCTAACAGAACAGAACTCACTTCTTAAAGTTCAAAACGATGAATTGGTTGCTCAAATTACTGATCTTAAAAAGATTACAAATGAGTGGTCCAATTCTCGTGTCACTATGGAGAATATATTTGAGTCCCAAAAAGTCAGTGGTGATAAAAATGGCTTGGGATTCTCATCAACTAGTGACAACTTTAAATGTGATGTCTGTGCTGAAAGAGATAGTGAATTTACCAACCAACAAACTTTTGAAATTCCCAAGGAAAAACATTCTAATTCAATGGGTAAAGGACAGGAAAAAGTCAAGAGACAAACATTCCATTATGTCTACCCAACGAAGCAATTTGGGAAAGCTAATGGGAAAGGTATAGCTACAGATGAACCATCTCCTAGCAAAATCATTCTTGAAAATAGGCACGCTCCTTCTCCGAGTGCTCATTATGCGCCTAAGAGCCACGCGCCTCATCGCCGTGCGCCTCCTAGCCCTATGCGCCCTCCGAGAAAAAGCGCTCCAAAATTTCAAAAGAAAGATTTTGTTAAGTCTAGTTCATCTGACCCAAAGAAGAATGCCATCCCCAAGAAAAGTAAAGAGTTTGTGAAAACTCACGTGATTGGTGGCTTTCATCATTGTTCCATTTGTGATTGTTCAGGACACAAGGCCGTGGAATGCCTTTTGCGATTCACTCCCAATGCCAAAGGACGTAAAAATCCTAAGGTCAAGCAAGAGTGGGTTGTCAAAAGTTGCTAACCCTAGGACCCAAAAGGAATAAAGGGGACCTGCTTAAATGTCTATATTTCAGGTTCTTTGTTTCATGGCTGGATCTTCAAAAGCTAGAAATTATGAATGGATTCTCGATAGTGGGTGTTCAAGACACATGACTGGAGATGAATCCTTATTAGAAGATGTCCATGAAGAAAGAGGTCCCTCCGTAACATTTGGCGATAATAACAAAGGTCAAGTTGTAGCATATGGAAAGCTCAAGAAAGACAAAGTGTGCATTGAAAGAGTCTCACTCGTCGAAGGGCTCAAGCACAACTTATTATCCATATCTCAATTCTGCGACAAAGGATTAGAATGCCATTTCACTTCAACGCAATGTCTTATCAAGAATGGCAAAACTGGAGCTATCTTACTCACGGGATATCGTAAGACAAATATTTATATTATTGATTTCCATAGTATGAACTCTAGTACTAATCTTTGTTTTGTAGCAAAAAGTGTGAACGAAAATAGTTGGCTGTGGCACAAGCGCTTAAGTCACTTGAACTTCAAGTATCTATCTAAACTCAGCAGGAATAATCTTGTCAAAGGACTTCCCAAGGTTGCTGATCATCATGACAAAAAGTGCGCCGCATGTCAACTTGGCAAACAACCAAAGCAGTCATTTTCAAGCAAGTCAAATCCTTCAACTACAAGATGTTTGCAACTGCTTCACATTGATCTATTTGGACCAGTTTCCACCGCAAGTATTAGAAGAAACAAGTATACTCTAGTTGTGGTGGATGATTATTCAAGATATACATGGGTAGAGATGATGATTACAAAAGATGATTGTTATGATATTCTCACTACCTTATTTCGACTGCTCCAAACCCAAAAAGAAGATGACATCGTTAGTGTTCGATCCGACAATGGAACAGAATTCAAGAACAACGGTGTTGCTCGATACTGTGAAGATCATGGGATAGATCACAACTTTTCAACCGCCGGAGTTCCTCAACAAAATGGCGTTGTTGAACGAAAGAATAGAACGTTGATTGAAGCTGGAAAGACGATGATAGCTGAAGCTAAATTGCCTAAGTACTTTTGGGAAGAAGCTATCAACACTGCATGTTTTACTCAAAATCGTTCCCTCATCAACAAACTGCACAACAAGACTCCGTATGAACTTTGGCGTGGTAGAACTCCCAACATTGCATTCTTCAAGATCTTTGGTTGCAAATGTTATATCCTCTACAACGGAAACGAACATAGAGGTAAATTCGACGCCAAAGCCGACGAAGGTATTTTTGTTGGGTATGCCAAACACTCTAAAGCTTTTCGTGTTTTCAATAGAAATACATTAGTGATAGTTGAATCTGTACATGTTACTTTTGATGAACATTCTCTCCTTGAGCCACATTTGGCTCCAAATGTTGCTGATGATTCTATTGAGCTAAATAATACAGGTGCACCTATTTATGTTGCGCCCACTCAAGATCAGAATCTATCAACACAAGGAAATCCTACATCAAATGCGCCTAATTCAATGTATAATGCGCCTGGTGAATCCTCTATTGCGCCTCACTCAAATGATGCGCCTCATGATTCCTCTCACGCGCCTATTTCTACTGCTGCATCTGGTGTAAACCCAAATTTCAATTCTGAGCCAGTTCAACCCCCAAATTTCAATGACTTTGAATCTGGTGAAGATGTACCAATTGAAGACCTTCAAGTTTCTACGACTCAACCTAACTTACCTCCTGAAATTCGTGAAGTTAGAGGTCACCCAATTGCTAATATCATCGGTGATCTACAAGTTGGTGTTCGTACTAGGAGAGCTACAAACTTTGATGCTTACACTGCTTTTATCTCTCAAATTGAACCGAAGAAGGCTGATGAAGCGCTCCAAGATCCTAATTGGGTTGTTGCAATGCAAGAAGAACTCAATCAATTTGAACGCTGTAAGGTTTGGACTCTAGTTCCAAGACCAAATGATCATGGAGTGATTGGTACAAAATGGGTGTTCAGGAACAAGATGGACGAGAATGGAACCATCACGAGAAACAAAGCAAGATTGGTTGCACAAGGCTATAGGCAAGAATAAGGAATAGACTACGATGAAACCTTTGCGCCCGTAGCAAGACTTGAAGCTATCAGATTATTTCTAGCTTACGCCGCTCACAAGAACTTCAAGTTATATCAAATGGATGTGAAGAGCGCGTTTCTAAATGGTGAACTCCAAGAACAAATCTATGTTGCTCAACCACCTGGGTTTGAAGATTCACAATTTCCAAATCATGTGTACAAACTCCAGAAAGCTTTGTATGGACTCAAACAAGCACCAAGAGCATGGTATGATACACTATCAAAGTTTCTCATCGAAAAAGGCTTCACTCGCGGTAAAATCGATACAACTCTTTTCATTGCCAAACATAATGGTCATAAATTACTTGTTCAAATTTATGTTGATGATATTATATTTGGTTCAACTAATGAACTGTTGTGCAAGCGTTTTGAGAAACTAATGAAGAGCAAGTTTGAAATGAGCATGATGGGAGAACTCACATTCTTCCTCGGGCTTCAAATCAAGCAAATGAGTGAAGGCATTTTTATCAACCAATCCAAATACACAAAGGACTTAATCAAGAAGTTTGGACTTGAGAACGCTAAATCATACGATACTCCAATGGCCACCGGCAACAAACTCGACAAAGATCTAAAAGGTAAACGTGTTGATCAAACGCTCTATCGAGGTATGATTGGCTCACTCCTTTATCTTACTGCTAGTAGGCCCGATATTATGTTTAGTGTTTGTGTTTGTGCTCGTTATCAATCCGACCCTAGAGAAGCACACTTAATTGCTGTGAAACGTATTATAAGATATCTCTCTGGCACTGTTAACCTTGGACTTTGGTACACCAAAGATTCGAACTTTAAGCTTGTAGGTTATTCAGATGCGGATTACGCAGCGTGCACCATTGATAGGAAAAGCACAAGTGGCACTTGTCATTTCCTCGGATATAGACTTGTGTCATGGGCGAGTAAGAAACAAGCTTCAGTATCTGTCTCAACAACCGAAGCCGAATATATTGCTGCGGGAAGTTGTTGTCAAATACTCTGGATGAAGCAGCAATTGGTGGACTATGATATCATCGAAGAAAATTGTCCCATCTACTGCGACAATACATCAACAATTGCGGTTTCTGAAAATCCTGTCATGCACTCAAAGACCAAGCACATCGACATCAAATATCACTTCCTCAAAGACCACGTGGAGAAAGGCAATATACATTTGGAACACGTGGGAACCGACTATCAAATCGCCGACATTCTAACGAAAGCACTCGACGCGAAACGGTTCATATTTTTGAGAGGCGAAATGGGTATGCTTGAACTCAACTAAATTCAATATAGTTTTGTCAATACTAATGATTTTACGTTGTGTTGAGTTATGAGTATATTAGGTACAAATGATTAAATCAATTTTTCAAAGTTTCAAGGAAACTATGCGCGCCTAATACTTCTGCGCGCTCAACTCTTTGCGCGCCAAAATCTAGCGCGCGCCTAACATTCAATGCCTCGTAAGTCATTTTGCGCGCCTAGATGAGTATCCGCCCTGTTAAGGTAATGCGCTCCTTCATGCGCGCATTAACTATTGCGGCTCAATCATTTCTCAAAATTCAATTTCAATGATTGAACGTATTAAATACACAAGTACCAGGTATGTTTATTCTGTTCATTTATTATAGGAATCTATGTCTTTTGACATTCCATTAATTGTTCAAGGGTACTTGTGCAATTAAATTTTTCCCTCGTTTTACGCTTTTCAAAAATTTTATTTTCTGGGGATTTATTTCTTGCACCCCAAACTTACACCAAAATAGATGTTTTTGGGGTTTGTGCAAAAATTAGTCAAAATTGCTCATACACTTAAAGGGAAAGTGGAGCAGTTTTTCTTTTACCCAATATGTCACATCATGACACTTTATGTCATTCTGCATTTAATGCCCTTCAAATCCATATATCCCTCATTAATGCGCCGTACACATGTCATGATGAGCCGCCGTTTTTCAAAATCCCTCATAAATACACATCCTTTCAACTTCCCATCTTTTTAAATTTTTGACAGTATTATTTCCATATCAGTGCAAATTTTTTTTAAACCTAACCTATATATACACTTCCCTTCTCTCTCTCTCTTTCTCACCAACTCCCTCATCTCTCTGCACCTCCCTACACTCTCCGCTTCCCTTCTCTCTCTCTCTTTCGTTTCTCTATTTTTTTCTTATATATCTCGTTAATGGGTCCGAAGAAAGCTACAAAATCTACCCAAGACGAAATGGTAATGAATTCTAACTCTTAAACTCTTTAAATTTCTGAATTTTTTTTCCTGTGTTCGTCTTTTTCAAAAACCCGAATGCCCATTTTTCTTGATTAATCTTGCTTCGGTGATCCGTTTTCAAAATCGTTCGTTAGGTTATGTTCGTTTTGCAATTTCGAGTCTTTATAACTAACTTTTTCAACGATCAATTCGCTATTTGGCGCGAATCTGAAAAATCACCATTTTCGACTTTTTGGTTTTTAAGATCTTTGAATCCATTTTTTGGATTCGTTGTTGATTTTTACTTGTTTTGATTTACATATTTGTTATCCTTGTCTTCTTGCGGTCATTTTGATATATTATATGCTTGATTTGGTGAAGTTTCTCGAAATATGTGTTCTTGGTGTTCTTGGTGTTCTTCGAGCATTCAAGACATGTTCTTCGTGTTCTTCATTATTTTTGCTTGACTTGGGTCTCATAAATTTTCAAAACTTGTTTTTCAAAATTTTCACTTTTTGATTCTGAAAAATTGCATATG
Source organism: Campanula takesimana (assembly GCA_026119855.1). Classification (NCBI taxonomy): domain Eukaryota; kingdom Viridiplantae; phylum Streptophyta; class Magnoliopsida; order Asterales; family Campanulaceae; genus Campanula; species Campanula takesimana. The sequence continues at coordinate 1,055,137 of JAOWBW010000276.1, forward strand.
TATGTTTGCATGTGTTTGTGTGTCTTTATACTCAGTTTACATTTCTACATAAGTAATGCGCCTAGTATGATTAAGCGCACATTGACATTATGCGCCTCAAAGAGATTCTCGCGCTCACATGTGTTTGCGCCTCAATCCGTTATGCGCCTAATATCATTATGCGCCTACACTTACTATGCGCCCCAATTCATACTTAGTCAATTCTTATGTTCAAACTTTTCTTAGTATATTTCATAGAACCATAAATATGCGCCTTGTATTTCTCTGCGCCTCATAAATTTCATGCACCTACTCAAACACCATCTTTTGATCGTCAACAAGTCAGAGATAAAATTTCTGCAGATTTATTTGGTGAAGATATTGAGGATCAAGCTCAGGGGGAGCCAGATCAGTTAAGGCGCAAACCATCATCTGTGCGCCCAAAGGCTCCTGCGCCTCATCCTGAAGAAATTTCTTCAAGCGCAGAATATATTCCATCTCCTCCCCGCGCTCCTACTCCGCGCCCCTCTACTCCTGCGCCTCCTCCTCCCACTCCTGATATGAGTGTGGTTATTTCTCTTCTAAAGCAACTCCAGCAAGGCCAGTCTCAAATGAACTCACAGTTGGAGCTTCATACTTCAATGCTTACCCAGCAGGCTGATGAGATTGCTGCCATTAAGGGGGAGATAAAGCGCATAGATGCCAACATCAAGGACAAACATTTCTAAAGCGCATAGATGCCAACATCAAGGACAAACATTTCCTGACTCCTCAACAATGGAATGACGCTATTGATCAAATGAATGAGCTCTTCAAAGGCACTCTTGCCTCCCTTCATGAGCGCATAGATGGTGGCATCAAACTCACTGATGGCCAAGATTTCATTAATGCTATAAGGGAGGTAGAGTTGAACATAGCGGGTGATATAAGGAAGTTCTTTGAAATGGTGGCTGGAGATAGCCAAAAATTGCTGAGTGTGGTTGATAAACTCAAGGAAGTTAAGGATGAGCTAGAAATCCTAAGTTTAACTGTGTATGGTGCTGATCCTGGCGCAGAACCCAAAGCTTCTGAAACTCCTGCGCCTCCAGCTCCTGAAACTCCTGCGCCCTCTTCCAGCTCTGCTCCCAGCGCGCCTGTTGACATTAACTCCCTACTTTCAAAGATTGATGTTTTGAAAGAGTTAGTTGTCACTCACTTCAACGCCGCACACTCCAGCGCAGACAGGCGCTCAGATAGGATTTCCTCTGACATTGTTTCAGCGCAGGCTGCTATTGAAGCTAACTTTCAGAACGTTGCAGAAAACGTCGCTCATCAGCAAGCCATTACTCAACGCACCATTGATGAATATCAAAACATTAATGTTGGTCATTTGCGCTACCTCGGAGACGGCGTCACAGACACTCATGGTTTAGTGAACCGCGCCTATCAACTTTCTAAACAAATCCAGCGCTCCGTTTCTGAAATTGAAGAAGGTTTGAAGGAAGATGGCGCGCCTCCTAATCATTAGTTTTCTTTGAATGTAAGAATTTTTTTTGTTAGTAAATCCCTTTTGAAGATAGTGTTTTTAGTGCTTACTTGTTTTAGCACATCTTTTGTCTTTGTTCTATTCGAAACTTGTAACTTGTAACTCCTTCCCAAGTTTTAATAAGAACAATGCATCACTTATTATCAAACCTTGTTCACTCAAACTCCTTGTTTGTAGAACAATGAATATTGTTTAAATTCATATGCATCATATTGAATTGTTTCATACTTTCATGCATTAAGTTTAAACTTGGTTTAAACACATTTCAAAACTAAAAATCATATATCATCTTGAATGTGTTAAAACTGTTGTTTCTATCTTTCCATATGTAACTCTTTATTCTTATTGGAATAGATTAGGAATCTATATCTTGGACTAGTGTGTACATTAACTTGAGACATGATTTACCAATTTCATTCATTTGGACATGTTTTTATCAAGTATAATGTTTGTCCTTGATATAGTAGGTAATGGCATCAATCAAATAGGGGGAGATTGTTGGGTATGCCCACACATATCTTAGTTTTAATGTAATAGGATTTATTAGATTTGATTGATCCATCACCTAAGTTTTATTTCATGGACTTTAGACCCACATGTAAGAAGTATTTATACATCATTTTTTTAAGTTGTCCATTGTTATAGAATAGGCTTAGAAATAGGGCAAGAAGATCAAGATTCAAGATAAATCACAAGTTCAGTTTGAGCCACGCGCCTATGCGCCCCTTCATGCTATGCGCCATGCGCCTTTCAGCGCGCGCGCATATAGCCTCGCGCTTCAAAGATCCACGCGCTCTGTTACGCGCCTCAAATGGACCATGCGCTCTAATGGCTCAACGCGCCTCATCATGGTTGATTTTACACTCAGTGATTTAATGAAGACTCGAAGACTTGAAGAGAATTCAAATTACGCCAATGATCCAACGGTGGTTAAAAGATGCATATACGCCCAATCTATTGACACGTGTCCATAACGGTCACATTTATGTTGAGTGTCAAAATGGCTATAATATATGCATGCTCCAATCAACGAGCGACAGCTCATCTTATCCACAAGGATTTCCAACGGCTAGTTTTTGAAGTTCACTATAAATACCCCATAACTTCAACATTTTGAAGTTGCTGAGTTTTGCTAAGAATTTCAAGAATTTCTCTCTCTAAAGCATTTGTTGAAGATTTGAAGATTGCCTTCGTTTTTTCCAGATTTCTCAAGAACATCTTCATACCTTCATCCTTAGCCCAGATCTTCAAAGCCTTAACACTTTAGTTTCTTGTGCTCTCCATCTCATAGATCTAAAGAGCCTTGATACTAAGAACACACACGCACCTCTTTAAGATTAATCATTTAGATTCTTCTTTAAGAGATACACCGGTTATTGTTTTGGATTTGTTCTTTCATAGTAATAGATCTTGAGTTAGTGTATAAGCTCAAACATTGTAATTTGTAACACTCACTCATTATATAAGATCTCGATTAGAAATCCAAGACTAACCATCTTGGTAGAGGAAGTAGATCTTTCATTGATCGAACCTCTCCAAATAGCTTGTGTTATTATCTTGTTATCTCTTTCAAGTTATTATTTTCACTCACTATTTGCTTGTTTACTCATTGTAGATTGATTGAACTGAATTGTGTTGTGTTTGTTATATCATTTGCCTTAGTTCCTTATTTCACTCACTTTGAGCCAAAATACTTAGTGTGTGTGTTGCGCTCCCTTTATCACTTTGCGCCTATTTTCATTACTAAATTCCGCTGTGCATTTCACTCACTCACTTAGGCGCATTTCATAACGCTTACTTGATAAAGTGCGCATTCGCAATTGAGTTTTTCAAGGGTACGAAAAGAATTTTAAAACAGCTATTCACCCCCCCCCCTCTAGCTATTTTTCATACCCTTGTTGCCCTTTGGGACCAACAAATCCGCTTGATGAATCCTTTAGTGAATCCCTTGGATGAGTTCGTTGGTGAACCCTTATTGACGAATACGTTAGTGAATCCGTTTGATGAATCCGTTAGTGAAGCCCTTGGATGAGTCCGTTGGTGAACCCTTGTTGACGAATCCGTTAGTACATCCGTTTGATGAGTCCGTTGGTGAACCCTTGTTGACGAATCCGTTAGTGAATCCGTTTGATGAATCCGTTAGTGAATCCCTTAGATGAGTCCGTTGGTGAACCCTTGTTGACGAATCCGTTAGTGAATCCATTTGATGAATCCGTTAGTGAATCCCTTGGATGAGTCCGTTGGTGAACCCTTGTTGACGAATCCGTTAGTGAATCCGTTTGATGAATCCGTTAGTGAATCCCTTGGACGAGTCCGTTGGTGAACCCTTGTTGACGAATCCGTTAGTGAATCCGTTTGATGAATCCGTTAGTGAATCCCTTGGATGAGTCCGTTGGTGAACCCTTGTTGACGAATCCGTTTAGTGAATCCGTTTGATGGATCCGTTAGTGAATCCCTTGGACGAGTCCGTTGGTGAACCCTTATTGACGAATCCGTTAGTGAATCCGTTTGATGAATCCGTTAGTGAATTCGTTTGATGAATCCGTTAGTGAATCCCTTGGACGAGTCCGTTGGTGAACCCTTGTTGACGAATCCGTTAGTGAATCCGTTTGATGAATCCGTTAGTGAATCCCTTGGATGAGTCCGTTGGTGAACCCTTGTTGACGAATCCATTAGTGAATCCGTTTGACGAATCCGTTAGTGAATCCCTTGGATGAGTCCGTTGGTGAACCCTTGTTGACGAATCCGTTAGTGAACTCGTTTGATGAATCCGTTAGTGAAATCCGTTGATGAAATATTGCTTTGAAGTCTCGTGCCACTTGGAGTCACACTTGACCTTTTGAATTGTGGGGTGCGAGCACAGTTGACCGTGACCAGAAAAATGTTCTTGCTGGGGATGAAATGTTGGGATTGACCCTTGAGGGGGGTGTGGCACCCGTGACAGAATTTTGAAGAGGACAACCTACTTTTGAGTGGGAGTTTTTATCCTACTTTCAATTTTTTGACATGCCTTAAGGGCGGACCAGAAGAATGTGTGCCCAACTGGGTGTCCGAGGACATGGGCTGTGCCTTGATTTAAGCTGGAGATCTCTGACAAGGCCTTTTCTTGAAGCGATTTAGACTTGGGAGGCGCGCGCTTTCCCATGTAGGCTTGGGACGCGCGCGCATTTCAGACTGCTGGCGGGTGGGGCGCGCTTATGGGAGGCGGAATTCCGGGCTTGACATTTACTGACCAAAAGAGCCCCCAACAGCTATAACATCATCTTCTGTTCGACCTCTTGATTCTCACAGCTCATTTCTGCCATTCTTGAACATCATATCATTGCTTAACTTTGCTTGTGATCAACATTTTCCATGGCTTCCAATTCTTTTGCCCTCGATGCCAAGGTTGTTAGTGAGTATGAAAAGGACTTGGGTACTTTTGTGTATTCTTTCAAGACCCATCCCAAGAAGGCCTTCATTAAAGACTTCGGGTTCCGAATTCTTTTCACTTTGCGGACATTGAAACCGGATTGGGATTTGTTGAGAGCTGCCGCGGCTTTCTGGGATTGCGACAGCCATACTTTCAACCTTTCAGCTAATGAAATGGTGCCGACTGTTGACGATTTCGGGGCCATCCTTGGCATGCCTTTGGCCGGTCGGACTGCCGTCCCTAAATATCACCGTGGTGCCATCGACTCTTGGGTTGAGTTACTGAATCTCCCTGTTGAGGACGTGAGGAAGATGTTGCACGGTACCGTGATTGACATAACTGAGTTGCCGATGTTCTTCAGTTTACACTCGGAGGACCCGGTGGTTCAATCTTTCAAAATAAATGCCATGGCCGTTTGTCTCTTCAGCGAAGTACTGTTTGTTACACCCTTCGGGACTGCGGACGCGCAGTTGGCTGAGATTATTTTGCAAGCTAAGGACCAGCAATTTAGTGTAATCCCTCTTATTGTAGGGGAGACGTTGCACGGCCTTGATGAGTTACATAGGACGGGCAAGATGTGTCGGGGAAGCCCTTTGCTCTTGACCATATGGCTCCGGGAACACTTCAAGATTTATTCCTCGGATGGTGATTTGTCTCCCTTTGCTGTTCATAGGAGGAAGTTGTTGATCTGGGATTTATCTGAAGATGGTTGGAAGAAATTCTTTGCCTCTCGGGTGACCGTTGATATTGAGTGGTGTCCTTCTTCTTGGGGCCTTCGTCCTTTTGTGGAGTGGACTCTTGGTTTTCAGCACGTGGTCGTACCCGGTTTGAGAGATTCTTCATTTTACCAGCCAGAGCGGGTTCTGCGGCAGTTCGGTCGCCAACAGACCATTCTTTTTCCGAGGGATGGAATGCTTCGTTCAGTTTCTTACATGGGTCCTGACTTCTCAAGTGAGCTTCAGTCGGCTTGGGGAGATGACCGCAACCGTTGGGCTTTCGGTCCTCTGCATCGGGGGAGTGTCTTCCTTCCTGAGAGCTACTTGGATTATCTATTTGTCACCCTTTACCGTGGAATCACTTGGGTTGATGTGCTTCGTGCCGAGTTGTTGGGAAAGGGTTTTGAGCCTAGCAGCACTTTTGAGATATAGGGAGGCTGCTGCTGATTCGAGTAACATTCTCGCTGACCCTTTCGGTACTCCTTTGGATGACTTTTGTGCTAGGAGACGTGTTGCAACACAGAAGGTTTCGGTGCGCATTAGTGCTCCTTCGTTACCCAAGAAGAAAAGGATTGAGAAACGATCGGGTGGTCCTTTGAAAGTTAAGAGAAAATTGGATTTTTCTTAGTACCCTAAGAGATTGCAATTAGACCACTTTGTTTTAGGATTCAATATTTTGATGTATTTTGTTGCTCAATAAATCCGTTGTAATGGTTTGAATGATTCATTGAATGAATAAAAATTGCATTTTGTTATTTGAAGTGAATTGGGTATTTTTGATATGTTTTAGACCGCACCCGAAGGTTGTCTACGTTCCTCCAGTTGGGAGGCTCAGGTCTTCGTAGTTCAAACAAACAAAGACCATTTTTTTTTTTTTTTTTTTTGTTGTGCACCCTGTTTTTTGCCTAGACCGCCCTTTCGGGTTTTCAATCTAGCGGGCTTCTTTTTTGCACGTGCTCTATTTTTTGCCTAGGCCGCCCTTGCAGGTTTTCAACCTAGCGAGCGATTTTTTTTTTTTTTTTTTTTAATGGTCTTTGTTTATTAAGCGTAGAACCTCTTGAGCTTGTCGAGGTTGACCTCCTTTGGCAGCTGGTCACCATCTAAATCCACGAGCCAGACTGCACCACCGCTTAGTATCTTTTTGACCACGTACGGACCGATCCATCGGGGTCCCCATTTCCCCAGGGGATTCATGGCATTAGGAGGATGTTGTCTTAAAACCAAATCTCCCACATTGATGTTTCGAGGCTTCACCTTTTTGTTGAAAGCTCTTGCCATCCTTTGCTGATACGCCCTCGTGCGTTCGAGTGCTCTTAACCTTTTCTCGTCGAGCAAGGCTAGTTGTTCGTATCGACTTTGCATCCAGTCGACCTCGTTGACTTGATTCTCGAGGAGGACCCGTAGAGATGGGACTTCAAGTTCGATAGGGAGTACGGCTTCAGAACCATAGACTAATGCATAAGGAGTTTCTCCTGTTGCGGACCGTATTGATGTGCGGTAGCCCCACAATGCTAATGGTAGCTTCTCGGGCCAATCCCTTCCTGTTGAGGCCATTTTCTTGACGATGGTCTCGATGGTCTTATTTGCTGCTTCGACTGCGCCATTTGCTTGGGGACGGTAAGGAGATGACTTGTGCTTGGTGATCTTGTATTCTACCAAAAGTGCATCCATTTCCTTCTCAAAGTGAGAGCCGTTGTCGGAAATGATTTCATGAGGCACGCCGTATCGGCACATGATATTAATCTTTACAAATTCGGCCACTTTCTTGGCGTTGAGGGTTCGATAGGCTTGTACTTCGACCCACTTTGTGAAGTAGTCGACTGCCACTAGGACGAATGACTGCCCATTGCTTCCGGCGGGATGAACTTTACCGATGATGTCTATCCCCCAACAAGAGAAAGGCCAAGGTGTGACCATGTTGTAAAGTTGTGAGGGTGGAGCATGTTGCAGATTAGCGTGGAATTGGCACTTGGCACACCTTTTGACTTTCTCAATACAGTCTCGTTCCATAGTGCTCCAATAGTAACCAATGCGAAGTATCTTCTTGACTAGCATGAACCCATTCATGTGGGGTCCCATTCTCCTTCGTGCACTTCACACATTATCTCTTGAGCTTCGGTCTCATTGGCGCATAAGAGATTGATCCCGTCGTGGTGCCTTTTATAGACTCGGTCCCCAATCAGTACGTACCGAGAGGCTAACCTTTGCAGAGCTGCTTGAGACTTCTTATTGATGTTCTCGGGATAAGTGCCATCTTTGAGGAAGTTCATGATATCCGAATACCACAGAGAGATTGTTTGTATCTCGTTAATCTCGATACTCATGCAATATGCCGGACTGTTCCTTCGAGCAATTTTGAAGGGCTTCACCATTTTCCCTTTGGGCATTTCGACTAATGAAGCTATAGTGGCCAGTGCATCGGCGAAGCGATTCTTATCCCTTGGCAGGTAGTTGAAAGTGATCTCTTGGAATTGTTCAACCAGTTCTTCAAGGTGCTGACCATACTATTGGAGAGTCGGGTATTGGGTTAGCCATTTACCCGACGCTGATTGATAAGGAGCAAAGAGTCGCCGAACACTTCTAGTTCCGTGACGTTTCTTTCGAGAGCTGCTTCGAGCCCTGCTATGCATGCTTCGTACTCGGCAATGTTGTTGGTAGCTTCGAATTCCAGGCGGATGGCAATGGGAGTGTAGATGTCTTTTGGATCGACAAGCAATACCCCTATACCAAAACCGTGTTTATTGGCGGCGCCATCGAAAAAAAAGTTGCCACTTATTTTCCTCTGTTGCAGTACAAATTAAATGCTCGTCGGGGAACTGTGCGTCTTCCCCCTTCACTTCGTCACACGGGAATTCGGCAAGCTGGTCACTGAATGTCACGACCCGAAATCTAAGCTCTATTTTATTAGTAATTAAATGATTATTATTTAATTATTTGCTTATTTATTTATTTAAATTATTATTTATTTAAATAATTATGTGTGCAATTTATGTGTTATAATAATTATGCCTAGCATTTTATTCGCGTTAGTTGGGCTAGTGTAGAAGTGTTGAGTTTTAATTGTTAGTTGGGAGAGTAAGCATTTGCGTTAGTGAAGGGGAGGGGCCTAGATGTAACTTTTTGAATAATTTCCCCTACTTCCCTCACCTCCCTACTCTCCTCCCTCACTCATCTTCCTCCTCCCAGCAACTCCCTCTCTCTCTCCTCCCTTTTGGTAAGTTTCTCATTCTCTACCTTCTCTCTTCTTTTCCTTCATCTTCTTCTAGTTATTTCTCATTTCTTAAAACGTGAAATGTGTTTAGATCGTCGATAGGATCGCGTAGAATCAAAAAGAATTGAATTCCGTCAACTTTGAGAAAATTCAGGTAAGTTACTTTTCCCCCATTTTGATGCTAAAATGTTCATATCATGTTTAGATAATGCTTGATGTGTTATATTTGAAGTTTGGTTGGGTTTTGAATTTGTTTGGAATTTATTTGAGTTTTTGGTTAAAAATGGTGAAATCTTGAATGTGGGATTTTGGTCTTGATTTTGGTTGATAAAGGGTGTTGTTAAGGTCCCCTTTTTTGCTAAATGTTGTTTGGGTACCTTAGAAATCTTGTTGGGAGTGTTGATTTTGGGTGTTATGGATTTGGTATGAAAATGGTAAGGCAATTTGAAGAACCCAGCTCTGTTTTTCCTCCCAGCCCGCAGACCAGGCGCCCGCCCGCCTTGACCCGAGCGCCCGCCTGCACCCCCTTTTCCAGCGACCCAAACCTTCTGGCCAAACAGGCGCCCGCCTGCCTATGCCCAGGCGCCCGCCCGCCCGCCTGTTGGGGATTTTGCCTTTTTTTGCTTGGTTTAAGACTTAAGGCTTAACTAGTTGAGGTTTATTTCTTCTAATTAACTTAAAATAACACCGTGGAACACTTATTTAAGTGGAATTGATTCTTTTGTGAATAAATGTGTTATGAAATTTATTTAAGTATCGTTTTGGGAATGTTGGGCATCTTTGATGCGCTGTTTATATTGGTTTACCTTTGTGGTGATTTAATTGGATTGGTTCCCTACTTTGGAACCTTAAGTTGTTTATCCATGCTAAATTATTATTACTTAGCATTTATTTGGAAGCCCAGCTGGCATATTTGTTGCATCGGGCGATGGGAAAGATTATAATGGCAAAGCCAAGTCCATTATAATGTTGACAATTGTTTTTCCCCCTTCTATACCCCCCCCCTTTTCCAGATTAGCCTTGGAAAGGATAAGTTAGCTTCCTTTGTGAATGTATCTAGCTACCGGGCATGACTTTGTGTCATGGTCCTTGTCCTTTGTGACACTTTTATGGTTATTGGTTCCGGTACCGGGGTTTTCTCTTCGGCTTTCATGCTATTATGAAGATGATGATTTGTTGATTATTGAAGCTGCGCAGCGATCCTTTATTTGGATGTTCCGGTTTGGAAAACCTTGGCTATATCCTTTGTTATGTGTTTATTTCCGCTGCTATCTGTTATGTGATAAATGCTATGTGTTACGTGATATTTATTATTGCTTATCGCTTCGTGCATCATAGCATGTCATGTAGTTGCATTAGTAACTTATTGAGATTTATCTCACCCCATTTCTTTTTATCTTTGTTTTTCCTTAACCCCCCCAGGTGCTAAGGATTAGTCTCGCTGATCACGAGAAGGAGGACGTCGAGTGTGGATATATTCTTTTGGGGAAGGTTGTTATAGGTTGGTTTAGATTATATAAATGTGTAACCTTTTGGGATATTTGTACCAAACATTGACGTCATTAGGATTTGTGTATTTTGTAACTTTGGTGTATAAGCTTATGGAGTTTATACTAGTTTTACCTTGTTGTTCAAGTTGATTTTCAAAACCTTGTGTTATCACCTTTTGGTATCAAACGGAATTTTTATCTTCGGTATTTCACAGTTTTGGTTTTAGAGTCGACGTCCAGATCGCGGTCTCGGGCCCGCGGGGTCCGGGGTCGCGACAGTTGGTATCAGAGCTATGGCATTAGCTCTAAGTATAAGTCTAGGTGGATTAGTATGACCTAGGTGGGTAGTAGTGTGCGGAGTGATTAACGGTTGATGTTTTATGCAGGTACTTGTTTACGATGGTTCGTAGAAGGAGTGGTGAAGGTAGTACCGGTAATGCAAATCAGAATGATACAAGGGAAGAAGCACGTGCTATGTTTTAAGGCATGTTCGAGGCGGCCATGAAGGCCATACATGATCAAGGTCCGAGGGTAGAACCAGCACCACCCCGCTATGGATTGGAGCAATTTCTGAAGTTGAAACCGGTTGAATTCAATGGGGAACCCGATGTAAGGAAAGTTGAGTTATGGATTGAGTCGATGGAGAAGATTTATGATGTATTTGGTTGCTCGGATGAGGACAAGGTCCGGTTCGCGGCTTATAAGCTTGTGGGAGCCGCCGAGCATTGGTAGAAGGGTGTTAAAGCTACTTGGGATGATACTCACACGGTGTATGCGTGGGAGTTGTTTGTGCGCAAATTCAAGGAGCATTTCATTCCGGTTGTTGATCAAAACCGAAAGGAGATCGAGCTACTCAACCTGGAGCAAGGTGTGTTGTCTATAGCACAATACTCGGCTAAGTTCATAGAATTAGCCCGGTATTGCGACTATTTGGTGAGGACCGAGGAACAAAAAGCTATGAGATTCATTCGGGGATTGAAGACCTCCGTCCGTACTCAACTTATTGCTCAACGGATTGTGACATTCCAAGATGCGGTGGACCGAGCCTATTTGATAGAGCAAGATATTGGGGAACATAAGAGGAAGACCGAGGTGGCCAACCCGAGTAAGTAAGGAGCACAAAGCAAGCCACAACACCGTTCCGACAACCGAGGTAACCCGGGAGCATCATTTTAGTTTAAGGGGCAAACCTCACCGAGGAATCCGGGTACTACTCCGGGGATTCAGAATAGGAGACCTTGTACCTTTTGTCAAAGGGTAGGCCATACGGAGGATAAGTGTTGGAAAAAGCAAGGCAAGTGTACCAATTGTGGTGAAATGGGGCAATTTGCGAGAGAGTGCACGAGGTACCGAGGTCAAGCATCCGGGTCAGGAGTTGGTATTAATCAGGGTCAGAAAAGGGATGCCGCTGGGAAGCCCAAAGTTCAAGGGAAGGTTTATGCCATGAATCAACAACAAGCTACCGATGATCCATCCGTTATTGGAGGTATTGTTTATGTGTCTAATGTGAGCGCACGAGCGTTAGTAGATCCAGGATCATCTCATTCATACATTTCTGTGCAATTTGCTTCCATGTTAAATGCTGCATTCGAGTCTTTACCGTACGTGCTAGAGGTGTCGACCCCTATAGGAGAATGCTTGATTTCTGATCGAGTCTTTCATGCTTGTGATATGGGTATTTGTGGTCGTGTCCTTTGTGCGGATTTGGTAGTTCTTCCTATCCATGACTTTGATGTCATTTTGGGTATGGATTGGCTGAGTAGGTTTCATGCTTCCGTTGATTGCCGTAAGAAAACTGTTACTTTTTCTATTCTCGATGTGCCTAAATTTGTGTTTGAGGCTAGTCCTCTGAGTAGAAAGGTTCGCTTAATTTCTTTTATGAAAGCGAGAAAATTATTGCATAGTGGCTGTGAGGGGTATTTGGCTAGTGTTCTTGATACTAGGAAAGAATCCCCTAGTTTGGATAGTGTTCGGGTAGTTCGGGAATTTCCCGATGTTTTCTCTACCGAGTATGATATGCCGCCCGATCGTGAGATTGAGTTTTGTATAGACCTTTTGCCGGGTACGGCTCCAATTTCGAAAGCACCTTATAGGTTAGCCCCCGCAGAGTTGAAGGAGTTAAAGGTTCAGTTGCAAGAGTTGCTTGATCGAGGGTTTATCCGCCCTAGTGTTTCCCCGTGGGGAGCACCGGTTTTGTTCGTGCGGAAGAAAGATGGTTCGTTGAGATTGTGTATAGATTACCGGAAGTTGAATCAGGTTACGGTGAAGAACAAGTATCCTCTACCGCACATTGATGATTTGTTTGATCAGCTTCAAGGGTCCGTGGTTTTCTCTAAACTTGATTTGAGGAGTGGGTACCATCAGTTGAAGGTTCGATCGGAGGATATTCCGAAGACTGCCTTTCGCACTCATTACGGTCATTATGAGTTCTTGGTTATGCCGTTTGGGTTGACTAACGCGCCGGCCGTATTTATGGATTTCATGAACCGGATTTTCCATCCCTATCTTGATTCGTTCGTGGTAGTCTTCATCGACGACATTCTTGTTTATTCAAAATCTCGAGAGGAGCATGATCAACACTTGAGGACAGTTTTATCCGTTCTTGCGAGGGAGAAATTATTTGCGAAGTTCAATAAGTGCGAATTTTGGCTCGAGAAGGTGTCATTTCTGGGCCATATGATTTCTAAAGATGGGATTTCTGTGGACCCGTCAAAGATTGAAGCCATAGTGGATTGGAAGAGACCCGAATCAGTGACAGAGATTAGAAGCTTTCTTGGTTTAGCCAGTTATTACAGAAGATTTATTGAGGGGTTTTCGAGGATCGCTACTCCGATGACTCAGTTGACCCGGAAGAATGTTCCGTTTGTCTGGACCGAGAAATGTGACAAGAGTTTCGAGGAATTGAAGAAGAGGTTGACTACCGCACCGATCTTGACTTTGCCTAATGGGAGAGATGGCCTAGTGATTTACAGTGATGCTTCGAAAGAGGGTTTGGGTTGTGTGTTGATGCAGAATGGGAAAGTAATTGCTTATGCTTCGAGGAAGTTGACCCCTAGTGAACAGAATTACCCCACTCATGATATGGAGTTGGCCGCGATAGTATTTGCGTTGCACAAGTGGAAGCACTACCTTTATGGAGCGAAGTTTGAGATTTTTACCGATCACAAGAGTTTGAAGTACCTATTCTCTCAGAAGGAATTGAACAACCGACAGCGCCGATGGATGGAATTGTTGAAGGATTATGATTGCACGATTTCTTATCATCCGGGGAAGGCGAATGTGGTAGCCGATGCGATTAGTAGAAAGTCTTATGTAGCTTCGATGATGGTTCGTGAATGGAAAATGCTTGAGGATGTCGAGATTGGTCTCCTCGTGAATCGAGACATGGGGCTATTTTTGCGAATATTAGGGAGTCTCCGACCCTAATTCAAAGGATAAAGATTTTTGTGGACCCGTCAAAGATTGAAGCGATAGTGGATTGGAAGAGACCCCAATCAGTGACAGAGATTAGAAGCTTTCTTGGTTTAGCCGGTTATTACAGAAGATTTATTGAGGGGTTTTCGAGGATCGCTACTCCGATGACTCAGTTGACCCGGAAGAATGTTCCGTTTGTCTGGACCGAGAAATGTGACAAGAGTTTCGAGGAATTGAAGAAGAGGTTGACTACCGCACCGATCTTGACTTTGCCTAATGGGAGAGATGGCCTAGTGATTTACAGTGATGCTTCGAAAGAGGGTTTGGGTTGTGTGTTGATGCAGAATGGGAAAGTAATTGCTTATGCTTCGAGGAAGTTGACCCCTAGTGAACAGAATTACCCCACTCATGATATGGAGTTGGCCGCGATAGTATTTGCGTTGCACAAGTGGAAGCACTACCTTTATGGAGCGAAGTTTGAGATTTTTACCGATCACAAGAGTTTGAAGTACCTATTCTCTCAGAAGGAATTGAACAACCGACAGCGCCGATGGATGGAATTGTTGAAGGATTATGATTGCACGATTTCTTATCATCCGGGGAAGGCGAATGTGGTAGCCGATGCGATTAGTAGAAAGTCTTATGTAGCTTCGATGATGGTTCGTGAATGGAAAATGCTTGAGGATGTTTGAGATTGGTCTCCTCGTGAATCGAGACATGGGGATATTTTTGCGAATATTAGGGTGTCTCCGACCCTAATTCAAAGGATAAAGGAAGCTCAGAAAGAAGATCCCGAGTTGGTGAAGATAATGGATAAATTGAAGGAAAAGAATTTCGAGGATTTTTCATTGAGCTCGAGTGGAGTTTTGACTTTCCGTGGTCGTGTGTGCGTGCCCGATGTTGGTGGAATAAAGAGACAAGTTTTAGACGAGGGTCACAAATCGAGGTATACTATTCATCCGGGTAGTACGAAGATGTATCAAGATTTGAAGCAACAATTTTGGTGGATTAATATGAAGAGGGAAATAGCCGAGTATGTTTCGAAGTGTCTAACGTGTCAGCAAGTCAAAGCCGAGCATCAAAGACCCGCGGGATTGCTTCAGCCGTTAGAGATTCCCGAGTGGAAATGGGAGCATGTGACTATGGATTTCGTTACGGGACTACCTCGTACCCGTAGGAAGTATGACAGTGTTTAGGTAATAGTGGATAGATTGACCAAGAGTGCCCATTTCTTGCCTATTGACATCAGATATTCGATGGAGAAGCTTGCGACCCTTTATATTGATGAGATCGTTAGATTGCATGGGGTTCCGGTTAGTATTGTGTCAGATCGAGACCCGAGGTTTACTTCTAGATTTTGGAAGGCGTTTCAAGAAGCTTTGGTTACAGATTTGCGATTCACTACAGCTTTTCATCCCCAGACCGACGGTCAATCCGAGAGGACTATTCAGATTTTGGAGGATATGTTGCGAGCTTGTTCGATAGACTTTTCTGATTCTTGAGATTCGCACCTACCGTTAGTGGAATTCTCTTACAACAACAACTATCAGGCTAGTATCGAGATGGCACCGTTTGAGGCCTTGTATGGAAGGAAGTGTAGATCGTCTATTTGTTGGGATGAGGTCGGTGAAGCGAAAGTTTTGGGTATTTATTTGCTTCGGGATTCGGTTGAGAGAGTTAAAGTTATCCGGGATAGATTGAAGACAGCTCAGAGTCGACATAAGAGCTATGCAGATAACCGAAGGCGAGATCTCAGTTTTTAGATTGGTGATTTGGTATTCTTGAAAGTGTCTCCGAAGGTGGGTATTCGTAGGTTTGGGAAGAAAGGCAAATTGGCTCCGAGGTTTATTGGCCCGTTTGAGATTTTGGGAAAGGTTGGACTTCTAGCGTATCGCCTTGCGTTACCGTCATCCTTAGACCGGTTGCATAACGTCTTTCACGTTTCTATGCTTCGGAAGTATGTTCATGACCCATCTCACGTGTTACCGAGGATACCGGAAGATATTGAGCCCGATATGTCTTATGAGGAACGACCGGTTCGGATTTTAGATGCCAAAGTCCAAGAGTTGAGGAACAAAAGCATTGCGTTGGTTCGAGTTCTTTGGAGGAATCATAACATCGAGGAGTCGACGTGGGAGCTCCGAGGTGAGATCGAGAGGAAATTTCCGTGGCTTTTTGTTTAAGGTGAGTCTCGTTAAAATTCGGGTCGAATTTTCTTTAAGGGGGAGTGAATGTCACGACCCGAAATCTAGGCTCTATTTTATTAGTAATTAAATGATTATTATTTAATTATTTGCTTATTTATTTATTTAAATTATTATTTATTTAAATAATTATGTGTGCAATTTATGTGTTATAATAATTATGCCTAGCATTTTATTCGCGTTAGTTGGGCTAGTGTAGAAGTGTTGAGTCTTAATTGTTAGTAGGGAGAGTAAGCATTTGCGTTAGTGAAGGGGAGGGGCCTAGATGTAACTTTTTGAATAATTTCCCCTACTTCCCTCACCTCCCTACTCTCCTCCCTCACTCACCTTCCTCCTCCCAACAACTCCCTCTCTCTCTCCTCCCTTTTGGTAAGTTTCTCATTCTCTACCTTCTCTCTTCTTTTCCTTCATCTTCTTCTAGTTATTTCTCATTTCTTAAAATGTGAAATGTGTTTAGATCGTCGTTAGGATCGCGTAGAATCAAAAAGAATTGAATTCCGTCAACTTTGAGAAAATTCAGGTAAGTTACTTTTCCCCCATTTTGATGCTAAAATGTTCATATCATGTTTAGATAATGCTTGAAGTGTTATATTTGAAGTTTGGTTGGGTTTTGAATTTGTTTGGAATTTATTTGAGTTTTTGGTTAAAAATGGTGAAATCTTGAATGTGGGATTTTGGTCTTGATTTTGGTTGATAAAGGGTGTTGTTAAGGTCCCCTTTTTGGCTAAATGTTGTTTGGGTACCTTAGAAATCTTGTTGGGAGTGTTGATTTTGGGTGTTATGGATTTGGTATGAAAACGGTAAGGCAATTTGAAGAACCCAGCTCTGTTTTTCATCCCAGCCCGCAGACCAGGCGCCCGCCCGCCTTGACCCGAGCACCCGCCTGCAGGCGCCCGCCTGCCTGCCTATGCCCAGGCAGGCGGGCGCCTGCCTGCCTATGCCTATGCCCAGGCGATGGGACACTTATTTAAGTGGAATTGATTCTTTTGTGAATAAATGTGTTATGAAATTTATTTAAGTACCGTTTTGGGAATGTTCTGCATCTTTGATGCGCTGTTTATATTGGTTTACCTTTGTGGTGATTTAATTGGATTGGTTCCCTACTTTGGAACCTTAAGTTGTTTATCCATGCTAAATTATTATTACTTAGCATTTATTTGGAAGCCCAGCTGGCATATTTGTTGCATCGGGCGATGGGAAAGATTATAATGGCAAAGCCAAGTCCATTATAATGTTGACCATTGTTTTGCCCCCTTCTATACCCCCCTTTTCCAGATTGGCCTTGGAAAGGATAAGTTAGCTTCCTTTGTGAATGTATCTAGCTACCGGGCATGACTTTGTGTCATGGTCCTTGTCCTTTGTGACAGTTTAATGGTTATTGGTTCCGGTACCGGGGTTTTCTCTTCGGCTTTCATGGTATTATGAAGATGATGATTTGTTGATTATTGAAGCTGCGCAGCGATCCTTTATTTGGATGTTCCGGTTTGGAAAACCTTGGCTATATCCTTTGTTATGTGTTTATTTCCGCTGCTATCTGTTATGTGATAAATGATATGTGTTACGTGATATTTTTTATTGCTTATCGCTTCGTGCATCATAGCATGTCATGTAGTTGCATTAGTAACTTATTGAGATTTATCTCACCCCCTTTCTTTTTATCTTTGTTTTTCCTTAACCCCCCCCCCAGGTGCTAAGGATTAGTCTCGCTGATCACGAGAAGGAGGACGTCGAGTGTGGATATATTCTTTTGGGGAAGGTTGTTATAGGTTGGTTTAGATTATATAAATGTGTAACCTTTTGGGATATTTGTACCAAACATTGACGTCATTAGGATTTGTGTATTTTGTAACTTTGGTGTATAAGCTTATGGAGTTTATACTAGTTTTACCTTGTTGTTCAAGTTGATTTTCAAAACCTTGTGTTATCACCTTTTGGTATCAAATGGAATTTTTATCTTCGGTATTTCACAGTTT
Organism: Campanula takesimana; assembly: GCA_026119855.1. NCBI lineage: Eukaryota > Viridiplantae > Streptophyta > Magnoliopsida > Asterales > Campanulaceae > Campanula > Campanula takesimana. The sequence continues at coordinate 1,073,061 of JAOWBW010000276.1, forward strand.
TGGTTTTAGAGTCGACGTCCAGATCGCAGTCTCGGGCCCGCGAGGTCCGGGGTCGCGATACTGAACACTTTCCCCCTGACGGATTTTAGTGTGACGTAAGTGATATCATAGCCGGCGAGCATGAAGTACCATTTGGCTATTCTTGTTGACATGAAAGGTTTCTCGAAGATGTAGCGGAGCGGGGCTACTAGCTTGATCGGAAAAGCTTCCATATAGTGTTTGAGCTTTTGAGTGACCCAAACCAATGCTGCACATGACTTCTCTAAGACAGAGTAGTTCTTTTCGCCTCCTTGGAATCGGCGACTGACAAAATAAATGGCGTTCTCGTTTGTAGACTCTCGTTGCTCTTGTGCTAACATAGCCCCTAGGGCTTCATCATTGACAGTGAGATAAAGCAACAGAGGTTTCTCCTTGTGCGGCAGAACTAGAACAGGAGGACACGTCAAGTAATGCTTTACTTGATCAAAGGCTTCTTGGCACGCGTCGGTCCATTCTAGAGCCACATTCTTCTTGAGTAGCTTGAAGATTGGCTCGCACATGGAAGTGAGTTGGTGTACAAACCGACTGATGTATTGTAGTCTGCCCATGAAACCTTTAATCTCTTTCTGCGTCTTTGGAGGAGGCATGTCAATGATTGCCTTGATTTTGGAGGGGTCTACTTCAATTCCCCTTTCAGTGACCATATAACCAAGAACTTTGCCTCGGATAACCCCGAACGTGCACTTTGCAGGGTTGAGCCTCATCTTGTGTTGACGAAGCCTTTCGAAGAACTTGCGAAGATCGACTAAATGTTGGCCATCGGCCCCTTTGGAGTGAATGATCATGTCATCCACATAGACCTCGATTTCTTTGTGAATCATATCGTGGAACAAGTCTGTCACGGCTCTTTGGTAGGAAGCCCCAGCATTTCTTAACCCAAATGGCATGACTGTGTAGCAAAAGGTACCCCACGGTGTTGTGAAGGCTGTCTTATGTTGATCTTCCTCGGCCATGAGAATCTGATTGTACCCAGCGAACCCATCCACGAATGAGCGAACCTCATAGGCAGCAGTGGAGTCGACTAGCATGTCGATATTAGGGAGTGGAAAATCATCCTTTGGGGAAGCTTTGTTTAAATCCCGGAAGTCTACACAAACTCGAACCTTGCCGTTCGCCTTCCTGACTGTCACAATGTTGGCTAACCATGTCGGATACTCGATAACCTTGATGAAACCCACACTGAGGAGCTTCTCAATCTCTTCTTTGACCTGCAGAGACCATTCTGGCTTGATCTTTCTGAGCTTCTGCTTTACTGGCCTGGCATCTTCTCTGATCGGAATCCTGTGCTCCGCTACCTTTCTGTCCAAACCCGGCATGTCTTTGTATGACCATGCGAACACATCCACGAACTCCTGTAGTAATGCAGTCAACCTGTCTTTTTCGTCCCCTTTGAAGAAGCTTCCAATCTTCGTTTCTTTTGGCTCTTCTTCGGTACCCAGATTAACAACATGCAATTCTTCGTCAACCTTTGGACCATTCTCGCCACGACTACGGACTTGTTGAGCAAGTTCATTTAAGTATGTTGTGTTTTCGTGGTCTATTTTATCATAATTTGAATCGTTATTAACTTGTTCGTTAAATTCATTATTAGTTAATTCATCATTTATGATGTTTGGAATCTCAGGGTACTCAGAAATATCAAATTTTTCATTAGCAAAGAAAGGAAACACACGCTCGGCTATGGCCTCCAAATCCTCTTGGGTGAGGGTATTAGAGACACTCTCGGACTCGAAAGTAAGTGTGAGCTGCTCTTCCTTTGTTGCTGTGCGAGGTATGCAACCCATTTCTTGGACTAAGAATTCGGATACCACTGGCCCTTTTGTTGAATACCAATTGTTGATCGGCTCGGAGCTTGGCGGGATCTTACTGATAGTCTCGTTCATGATGACGGTGTCATGGATGGCGTTAACTTGGCATTCATTCATCATGGCAAGCTCTTCAAACATGGAGGCTAAATCTGTCCGTTCTTCCCCCACGGTGATTTCTGTCTCGGACTCTATGGTTATCTTCCTTCCCCACCATTCACGGGGTGACATGGGAGTTTGTTCCCTTTCGGATTTCTGGATCTCACAATCGGAGAAGATTTCGAGGCCGGGCTTTTTGACACCTTTATTGTTAACCCACGGCTCGGGAAAGATCATGTATGGGACGTCTTCCCCTTGGCGGACAAAATAACCATTCAACGTCTTGCGGTAAGGCCTTAGATTAGGGACTTCATAGTGACGGCCTTCTTTACGAGCTCGGGCCTTTTCGTTCTTGATTGCTTGCTCTTGCTTCAAGTCTTCTTTGGAAGGCTTGTACCCCAAACCGAATGTATTCTTGACAAATGGGACTTGCACAGGGTGTAGGGTTCCTTGTTGATATCTCCCTAGGCCTAAACCAGGGAAGTAGTCCATATTCCTCATTATGCGGAGGACTTTGTGGTTGCTGGGGTTCCATGATCCGTTTCCCCCTTCTTTGTCAATGGCGTTGATTGAGACGCCGGAGAGAGTGGAGTCTGGTAGACCATGCTGAACTTGGTGGACGGGCTCACCTTTTCTGTGGATAGTGATGTTTTCAGCCATTACGGTCACTATTTCATCACCATTTCGGATCTTGACACATTGGTGGAGAGTTGACGGTACGGCATTAGCACTGTGAATCCATGGTCGACCCAAAAGTAAGTTGAACGAGGCCGGGATATCAAGCACTTGGAATGGAACAGACATGATCATGCTCCCAAACTCAATGTCTATTTCGATCATACCCATGACTGTACGGGCGGTGCTGTCATAACCTCGGATTACTTGAGTAGAAGGCTTCAAATCGGAATCCTTAAGCCCCAGTATGCCCATGATCCTACCAGGCATGAGATTGAGTGCGGAACCACCGTCCACTAAGACTCTTGAGACGGGCCTCCCCCTTGCTCATACCTTGAGGTAAATAGCTTCGTTATGGTCGGAACCAGACGGTGGAAGGTCCATATCGGCAAAGGTGATGACGTTGCTAAAATGAATGTGACCAATCATTGCCGTGAGGTCCTCAGGAGTAGTATCGGGAGAAACTGATGTATCATCGAGATTGTGGATGACAAGGTCTCGGTGTTTCTTTGAGGATGCAATGAGGTCCCAAATAGAGATGTTGGCTTGAGTTTTCTTGAGTTGGACAAGTAGAGGATCTTCGGGAGTGTCGCGAGCTTGCGGCTTTTGAGAAGAGGAGCTCGGTGCGGAAGTGGGAGGGTTTCTTGCTATGACTCGACCGGATCGAGTTAGCATGTTGACGTTCCCATCTTGCTTCTTTTTCCTATTCTCTAGTACTTCCCTCATTACCTCATCGTAAGTCACTACATAACAAGAATTGTCAAGTTTATTCATAACATTGGGGCCCCCATTCACAATTGGGATTGAATGGGTGGTCCCCTCGAGTTCTCCTATCTCTATTACATTGACATGCTCGTCATTAGCTACTACAAATTCCTTCTTATCTATGAGATCTTGAATGACATTGCGGAGAACGAAGCAATCCTCGGTGGTGTGGCCACTATATTGGTGGTAGCCACAATATTTGTGGTGAGCATGATTGGAGTGGATCATCTTGGGTTGGTACCCTTGCACGGGTGTGACTTGACCCTTTTCCTTGAGGACCTCGAACACTTCGGTTTGAGTCATGCCTTGGAGAGGCGTGTAGACACGGTCACTTCGGGACTTTTTCCCTTGAGGTGGAGGAACCTTTTTGTAATTCCCCTTGTCAATAGTGACGGTGTTGACCGAGGCCTCTTTTGTGGAGTTGGAAGTGGCCTTGTAGCGGTAAGTAGGAGTGGTCTTCTTAATCTCCTTGAGCAAGTCATCCATGCTTACCCCCGCCTCATACATTTGGGAGAAGTCGGAGTAGCAAGCCCCACTTAGGTGGGTGCGGAGATCAATCTTGAGACACTTGAGAAATATGTCCATTTGCTCTTTTGTGTTCGGTTTCTCAGTAATTTCAGAGAGTTTATCATTCCATCTCCTTGTGAAGTCGATGAAGGACTCATTGTCTCGTTAAGTAGTGTTCTCTAGCTCTTTCCTTGTGGGCCGGTGAGTGGTGTTGCCTTGGTATTGGTTCTTGAAGGCAAGCATGGCGGAGTCCCAATCAAGACGGACAGTGAGTGGGAGAGTAGCATACCAATCTTTTGTCGCCCCCTCGAGAGTGAGAGGAAAGCATTGAGCCATCACCTTGGGGGAGACCTTCTTTGGAACCATTGCCCAAATATAAGTCTCAATGTGAGCCATAGGACAAGAGTTGCCCTTGAATTTGCTTATGTCGGGCATCTTGAACTTATCGGGAAGAGCGGCCATAGTACTCATGAGGATGGATGATTGATAAAGGCTTGTGTCGGAGCCTTTCCCCATGTTGAGCCCATTGAATTTTTGGTCGATGTAGGCCATGATAGAATCCACCATTTTGGGCTCATTGTTCTCGGAACTTGGTTCCCCCATTTTCTTGGTGCGGGTGTTGACATACGGACTTTTGAACAAACCCTCGGTCCACTCGGATTCATCATCATTGTTCTTGTTCTTCCCCTTGGCAAGGTTAGTGAGCTTTTCTTTCATTAGCTCCATCTCGGCCTTGTGGGCCTCCCTTTGGCTGTCGAGGTGGGATTGCCAAATGTCGTCTTTGCTTTATGCCTCCTTATTAAGGGTGGAGACTTGCTCTTGGAGGAGTTGGACCATGGTTGAGAGCTGTTCGAGAGACATGGTGTTGCTGCTGCCGGTCATGGTTGATGTTGGAGCTGTTGGAGTGATCTCTTCACGGACTAACCGATTTGCTGAATCTCGGTAGACTCTGTAAGTACCAATTGAACCTATATTGCAGAAGAGGCCCTTGTCAGTCTTGAGTAACACTTGCGGTCCATGAAGAGGCTTAGAACACACAGTTGGGCACACGACTCGAACCACATAAGAAAAGACTCTTTTTTTTTTTTTTTTTTTTTATAAGTCGGAGGGAATGAATCCCTTTTGGGGTTTCTAAGAAAATAATGGAATTGTCACACTAGTATATAGACCATCTCGCGGTCCCATATACTCATCGGATTCCATCGCGTTTGTGAATCCTACATGTATCGGGATTAAACTAAATTAATGTAGTAAAGCATACATGCGGGGACGGATTTTTTATTTTCGTCCAAAATAACCACTTTTGGGGACGGATTTTTATTGCGTCCATTTCAACAAGTTGGCATGTATGATTTGAAGACATTAGTTTAGGGAAATCTCGGTACATGGAAACCGACTTGAGTCACGGAGTGTTAGACCCTAACTAGAATTTGTGTGGTTTGTGCTCGGCTTGAATATGAGGCTCAAAGGTCACCCCCGGCATGTAGTCTTGAACTATGCCACGGGCTGAGGTTTACCGCTTCGAAAGAGCCAAGGTCTGGTGGAGCTTGAAACTTTCTAGGACGGGCCTCGACGGGTTTGGGGTTGGACTTGTGCGACTCGATAGTGAGCAGTTCATAGGAATATGTGCATGTAGTGTGAGGTCTAACAAGTGACAAATTTTTTTATTTTTTTTATTTTTATATTTTTTTTAAAAGAAAGAAAAAACACACAAAACACATAAGCACATAAAATTACAACTCCCGAATCACCCGTGTGACCGGTAAATAAAACACAAAATTAAAACAGTCTGAGGGTTCAATTCTGTTCTGATGCAGGCAACTGTGCCCACACCCCACTGTTCTGCTCAATCACTGAAACCTGTCTCTGTTCTAGAAACCAACCCAGAAGCGTGCGCCTCTTAGTGTTGATGTGGGACACGCGCGCTTCTGGGGAACACCTGTCAGAATGTCAGACTTTGGACTCAGGGGATTGCCCTGGTCCTATGTTCATATTGTAACCCCTGCAAAAGTGATTAGTGCAGAATAACAGAAGAAAAAGATGAAGAATATGAAGAAGTGGGCGATTCTGGTTCTTGATGCGGGATGCGCGCGCCTTAGGATTAAGAGGCCAGACGCGCACGCCTCCCCCATCAGGAATCAGAATGCCCAGAAAAGATGTAGATTTCGATCAAAATTCAAGTTTAACCCTCAAATAATCCCCAGCAGAGTCGCCACTGTAGATACCCCGGGTGGAAAACCACGGCTTTAGGCTCGAGCGCGTGGGTTGTCCTAGGAAGTCTAACTTGTTTTAGAGTCGCCACCTATGTTTTGAGGAACATAAGAAAAACCTATTGATTGTAGCCTAAGTTTGATTACGAAAACAGAGATTCTTTGTTTTGAGGTTCGGGGGTTAGATTACGAGATGGGAAGTACCGAAACACCCTTCTCGCCCAACTTACGTTGGTCTTGCTTGATCAAAATCTACATAAATAAAAATGTTCTTCTTCTTCTTCTTTAAGTCATAAAAAGAGGGGTTTAAAATATGATTTGGAATGCAGGAGATAACCCCTTAATCAACCTCAATGAGATGGGCTGATCATTAGAGTCATGTCCCAAAATGATTTGGGTGATTGCACATTTGATTAAAGTAAAAGAGAGAGAGGAGATGAAGTAGAAAAGAAAGGAAAAGATGGACTTTTACCTACAATTTGAAGAACTTCAAATGTTGCTTGATGAGATCCTTGGAGAACCTTTAGAAAGTGATTTTTTGTATAGTTTTCGTAAGTTCAATCTTTTTTTGTCTAAGTTTTCGATCCTTGAAAATGGAGGTAAAGGGAGGTTTTTATAAGTGAAAGAGGGGTGTTTTTGGTGCCAAAACTCAGTCACCAAGAAATTCTTCCCGGGCAAAATCTTGTAAATTGAGCAAGGGAGGGAATCCTGGCCAGAAATCTGTAACTGACGCCCAGAGGCGCGCGCTTCCTGCTTTGGGGGCGGGAGGCGCGCGCGCCTGGCTCCTCCTGTTGGAGGCGCGCGACTCAGAGAAGGCAATTTTGACAGAATGGACTAGAAAGTCAGCCCTGTCATTCAGTTTAGTCCCTGGACTTAACGAAGTCAGTCAAGAACTTAACGGAAATGACAGAAACTAACGAGGAACACTTAAAATGGGGAGAAACACAAAATCAAATGTGCAATCGGGGTGAGCGGTCCAAGGCGGGGTGTCTACACTTGGGTTTGAAGATTCACAATTTCCAAATCATGTTTACAAACTCCAGAAAGCTTTGTATGGACTTAAACAAGCACCAAGAGCATGGTATGATACACTATCCAAGTTTCTCATTGAGAAAGGCTTCACTCGCGGTAAAATCGATACTACTCTTTTCATTGCCAAGCATAATGATCATACATTACTTATTCAAATTTATGTCGATGATATTATTTGGCTCTACTAATGAATTGTTGTGCAAGCTCTTTGAGAAACTAATGAAGAGCAAGTTTGAAATAAACATGATGGGAGAACTCTCATTCTTCATTGGGCTTCAAATCAACCAATTGAATGAAGGCATATTTATCAACCAAGCCAAGTACACAAAGGATCTAATCAAAAAATTTGGACTTTAAAATGCTAAAGCATACGACACTCCTATGGCCACCGGCAACAAACTCGACAAATATTTAAAAGGTAAAAAGTTTGATCAAACTCTCTACCGAGGCATGATTGGCTCACTCCTTTATCTTACTGCTAGTAGACCCGATATAATGTTTAGTGTTTATGTTTGCGCTCGTTATCAATCTGACCCAAGAGAAGCGCACTTGATTGCTATGAAACGTATTATACGATATCTCTCTAGCACTGTTAAACTTGGACTTTTGTACACCAAAGATTCGAATTTTAAACTTGTAGGTTACTCAGATACGGATTATGCAGCGTGCACGATTGACAGGAAAAGCACAAGGGGCACTTGTCATTTCCTCGGATATCGACTTGTGTCATGGGAAAGTAAGAAACAAGCTGCAGTATCTGTCTCAACTACAGAAGTAGAATATAACGCTGCTGGAAGTTGTTGCTGTCAGATTCTAAGGATGAAGCAGCAATTGGTGGACTATGACATCATTGAAGAAAATTGTCCCATCTACTGCGATAATACATCAACAATTGCAGTTTCTGAAAATCCTGTCATGCACTCAAAGACCAAACACATAGACATCAAGTATCACTTCCTCAAAGACCAAATGGAGAAAGGCAACATTCATTTGGAACACGTAGGAACCGACTATCAAATCGTCGATATTGTTACAAAAACACTAGATGCTAAAAGGTTCATCGTTTTTAGAGGTGAAATGGGTATGCTTGAACTTAGTTAAATTTTGTCCATATAATTTGTCAATACTAATGATCTTGTGTTGACTTGAAAATATCCTAAGTTAGTAATGCCTCATGCGCCTGCGCATATGAAGCGCACATGGTATTGCGCATAAGGCAAAACATTTATGAGTTTTCAAGAAACTCTACGCATTATAAGATTTGCGCAAAAGCATCATGTGCATGCCACGTGGATCTCAGGTAAGTTTTCTTTTCATTAATTGCACCTAGGTCCTTGACTTGCTGATTCAGCACATAATTCGTAAGGGTACTTGTGCAATTATTTTTTCCCTCGTCCTTATTTTTGAAATTTATTGGGAAATTACTATTTTACCCCTGCGCATGTCCCACTTCATTTAATGCTAAAAGCATTGATTGATGCGCCATAAATGCTCTTTGTGTGCTACTTATGAGGGAAGTGGAAAAGATTCTTTTTGGCCATTAATGCTGACACACGCGCGCGCCTAGGTCATTTCACGCGCGTTCCTCATTGGGCCACGTCATCTGCACGTGCGCTCACTCGCCAGTTCACCAAACTTGTCAGTGCTTGATGATGTCACACTTACCTTTTTGATGATTAACCCCTCTGAACCGCTGTTTCTCTCCTCACTCTGTTCCTTCTCTCTTTCGCTCCCGTTTTCTCTCTCTCTCTCTGACATCTTTTTTTCTCTGCACAAACCCTTCTTTTTACTCATTTTCGTGAAAGATTTGTCTATATATATATATTCATGGCACCAAAGAAAATAAAAACCAAGAAACAAGAAGACCCACAAATGGTAAGAATTTCAACTCCCTTTTCAATTTCCGCCATTATTGTTCGAAGGTTTGGTTTTTCCCCTATGTGATTTCTCTATGATCCGTTGCTCGTTTTTCAAATTATTTGATGCTATATGCTCGGTTTTCTTTTCCGTATTCATATATGTAACTTGTTTACGATCAATGATTGACTGATATGGTTTCTGTGAAGTTTTCGAGTTTTTACCTTTTCGTATTCTCTTTTCGTTTTTCTCATATTCTGGGTTGATGATCTTTTTGTTTTAGTTATGGTTTACCTATTTGTGTATGATTTTTCATTACGAACATTTTGATATGATTTTTATGCATTTTGGAACACTTTGACATTTTCATGTTCTTCATGTTCTTCGTGTATTCAATACATGTTCTTCATGTTCTTAGTGAATAGTCATATATTGTGCCTTAACATGATTATTGATTCTGTTTATGCTTTTCACGCCTATTTTAGGCGTTTAATTTAAATTTGTGTTTTTGGACATTTTTACCCTTTATATTTGTAATATTTTATTCTAAGTATGGAGTCCAGTTCATGCGCCTGCGTTTATCGCTAATGCGCATGCGCTTCTCTCCATGCGCATGTCCAGATCTAACTTATTTTTTGTTTTGCGCAGAATCTTAATTACTTCATCCCTGGATGAGAAATTGATGCTGATGATCATAGAAAGGATGCGCTTGGGCGCTATATGATGGAGCTCATGGATAAATCTTGCATTTTGCCTCTCTTCACCAAAGGACAGTCTTTTATCCTTCCATCCTACATCGATGAGTTCTTCAGCAACGCAGACGAAGTAGAGCGCATCTATGATGACATCCCAGTTCAATGTCTGAAAAGTTCTATCCGTGAGGTTTCTGCCACGATTAACTACGCGCACATAAGTCAGACCATGGGACTTCCTGCGTGCAACAAGAAGAAGTTATCTTAAGATACACAAGATAAGGTTGCACAGAAGCTGATCAAGATCCCTACTCTGGTTGGTCAATACAACAACCATGATAGGAAAGAATTTGGTGAACTGATGTATCACCTCCGCACGCTCATTGGTGATACTATCAACTGCAAAAATGGCAACAAATCCACCATCATCAGCAAACAGTGGATGTGTTGCGCAGCCATCTACAAGTCCAAAACATTGAGTTGCGCTGGGATAATTTTTGATGAGCTCGTGCGTTGGGTGCGCGTCTATAAGAAGATAGCTGGTGATTCCAAGAAGCCTGCTAACTACAAGACTCAGCGTAGAGTGAAGAAGTGCGCCACTAAGAGATCAATGCAGGACCTATCTCTGATCCTCCAAGGCAGTCTCCTCCGCGCACTGAAATGAATGTGTGTGACATCGCAAGGCAAGCAAGGCTAGCTGCCGTTACGCAAAGAAATGTTGCGCAGCAAGCCCCACCTATCTTCATTGATGGTCAAGGCTTTCCTTTTGATGCACCTGATCCTACAGTTGATCCAGATGCACCAATTATTGAAGATGATGTAGATTCAAGTTCTAAGGACTATGCTATGCCTCCATCTCATGTCCCTGCGCAAGGTACTCCTGCTACTCCTGCTGCTGCTGCTACTGCTATACCTGCGCATACAACTGGGGCTTCTCAAACTTCACCTCAAGTTATTCTAATAGTGCCTCCAGCTCCTGCTCCCTCAGATCTCTCTAATTCCTCAATTGACATGCGCCAAATCATGGCCATGCTCCAAACAATCCAGGCCAATCAGTTTGCTGCGCAAACTCAACACTTCCAGGTGGTCACTGCGCTAGCTAAAATTCAAGAACAACTGGATGTACAGTCTGTTAGGCTAGATGCACAAGCCAGTTTACTTCAGGCAATTGATTGTGCCATTAAGGGGGAGAGTTCTACAACCAAGGCAACCAGTTCTGATGCTGCGCCTACTTTTGATTCTCTGCGCCAAGACCTTGAGCATGACTTTGGTGTTCTTACCACTGCGCTCTTAAAGATCCCCTCTACTCATGGTTTGAATGAAGCTCTGTGCACCTTGGTAAGCACTATGAATGATGTTATTCAAGTTGAAACTGCCAAGGTCTTAAATGCATTTTAGAACTTTACGCCAGGTGATTCCAGCTCCTCCTCTTCCCTTGATGCGCTCAAAAATCATATGACCAACTGCTTAGTTCAGTTTGGTGATACTTTCAATGGCAAGATGAACCAGGCTATACTAGACATGCAAGCCAGTCAGAATATGGTTCAAGTAGAGCTGACCAAGAGCTTGGTGCATGCGCAGAAGGAAATTCAGGACTTAATTTCGTCTTCTCAGCAAACCCTATCAAATCAGATAGATGCGCTTGAAAATGGATTCAATAGAGTTTCTTAAGATCTACTAAAGGACAATGACCTGATGCGCAGTGGGATGAAGACTTATGTCAATCAGGCTATGGAATACAACGCCAAGTTTCAGCAACTAAAGATTGAGTTGATGAATAAGTTCACAAGCCTGCAGAATGAGCTAAGGGAAGCGCTGTCAAGAATCAACATAGACTGGAATTGTATTCTTTTTGTTGCGCATAGGTAATACCTTTTTGATGCACATTTATTTTTTTCTTTTGATTTTTCTTCTATGTAAAACTTGTATCCTATAACTCTTATTTTTTCAAGTTTTAATGAGAAGAATGCATCATTGCGTTTTCATAAAACCTTGTTCAATTCAAACCATTTGTTTGTGGAACAATGAATGCATTATTTAACTGAACTTCATGCGCATATTTATAACTGCTCATATTTCATCATGATGTTTAAACATTCAGTTTAAACGCATACTTAAACTTAAACTCATAATATTTTGTATGCGCTGAATGATATTTTTGTCTTTCCCATATTGTAAGTTATTCTTTTGGATAGACTAGAAATCTATAATACTGGCTAGTGTGTACATTGACTTGAGACATGATTTACCATTTACATTCTTATAGACATGTTGTTATCAAGTACGATGAATTGCCTTTGTTATAGTAGGTAATGGCATCAATCATTTAGGGGGGAGATTGTTGGGTATGCTTATCTCTTAACCCTCCCACTTATGTTAGAATTGATTGATACCATCACCTAAGTATATTTTAAGGACTTTAGGACCCTATGTAAGAAGTTTTATAACTTTAATTTTTAGCTAAGTCCTTCTTATAGACTAGGCTTAGTGACTAGGTCTTATACTTTGAATTCAATACAACAAAAACACTCATTAACAATGTTTGAAAAATGTTGTAATAGACCTTTTACAACGTTTGGCTAAACGTTGTGACAGCCGACGTTGTAATAGGTCCCAGACTACTACAACGTTTAGTAAACGTTGTACTACACGTTTTTTACAACGTTTGAAACGTTGTAACATCACTTACAACGATTTAAAAACGTTGTGGTACATGTTTTTCTACAACGTTTAAACGTTGTAAAATCACTTTTTACAGCGTTTATATAAAACGTTGTAGATTTCTTTCTACAACGTTTACATCAAACGTTGTAGATCTCACTTTTTACAACGTTTATATAAAACGTTGTAGATTTTTTCTACAACGTTTACATAAAACGTTGTAGATCTATTTCTATAACGTTTACATCCAACGTGGTAAATTTTATTAGGACAACTTTTTTAGAAACGTTGTGATAGTCAAGAAAATTAAAAAAAAATTATTTTATTTTCCTCCCCACCACCTCTCCCGCCCTCGCGCCCCATCTCCCGCCCCCGCGCCCCTGCCCCCACCTACCACCACCACCACTAATTTCAGTTGAAACCATAAAACAAATTGACAAATACCGAAAGACGACTTTCGGAGATAGAGAAATTTCATAAATAAGATAAATTTCATAGTAATTATATAATAGGTGCTACTGCTCTTTCGCTAAGATACATAATTTAGAATCGATTTAAACTATCAACAACCTGTACAAACTACAAATAATGTATCATGTCACGACCCGAAATATAGGCTCTATTTTATTATTAATTAAATGATTTTTATTTAATTATTTGCTTATTTATTTATTTGAATTATTATTTATTTAAATATTTATGTGCTCATTTATGTGTTAGAATAATTATGCCTAGCATTTTATTTGGGTTATTTGGGTTAGTGTAGTATTGTTTGGTCTTAGTTGTTAGTGGGGAGTATTAGAGGAGGGGGTCTTTGTGTAAGATTTTAAATAATACCCCTACCCTCTCCCTACACCTCCTTCTCCCTCATACACTCCTTCTCCCTCACTCTCTCCATTCTTCCTCCCAGACAACTCTCTCTCTCTCATCCTTAGGTAAGTTTTTCTTCTTCTTTCCTTCTCTCTTCTTTTTCTTCATCTTCTTCTAGTTATTTCTCATTTCTTAAAACGTAAACATTGTTTAGATCGTCGATAGGATCGCGTAGAATCAAAAAGATTTGAAATCCATCAACTTTGAGAATTTGCAAGTAAGTTACTTTTCCCCCATTTTAATGCTAAAATGTTCATATCATGTTTATATGATGTTTGATGTATTATATTTGATGTTTGGTTGGGTTTTGAATTTATTGAGAATTTATTTTGGGTTTTTGGTCAAAAAATGGTGATTTTGGAATGTTGGGTTTGATTCTTTGTTTTGGGTTGATGAATGGTGTATTTGAGTCCCCACCTTAGTTATAAATTGTTTTGGTACATTAGTACATGAGTTGGAAGTTGGGATTTTGGTTAAATGTGTTTTGGGTTGAAAATGGAAGAACCCATGTTGTTCTTCCCGATTTCTGGCAATCCGGAAGGTTGGGCGGCCGCACAAAACTTCCTGGGCGACCGCGCATCTTTCTGAAAGATTTTGTTCTTGTTTTGAGGCCTTTTGTGCGACCGCACAACCCACTTTGGGCGGCCGCACAGTCCCCTGAAAGTTTACATTTTGTTAATGTGTGTGATTGAAGAACGTGTTGTGATCCAAATCTCGGGTGTCCTTCTAGTTGACCATAGTGAGCATTGTAGTACACTTTACTGTTGGAATTGGGTCCTTTGTGATCAAGTTTGTGTTTGAAATTTGTTAATGGTTAATTGGGACTTTGAAGCACCTTTATTGTGTATTGTTGGTTCATTTCATCTTCTTGGTGATTATTTGGCATGATTCCCTACTTTGGAATCCTTTGTTGTTTATCGTGCTAGTATTTTATTACTTAGCCTTTACGTGAAAGTCCAGCTGGTATTTTGTGTGTGTTTGGGCGATGCGAAACATTATGATGGCACGGCCAAGTCCATTGTGATGTTGACCATTGTTTTGCCCCATTATTACCCTCCTCCAGATTGGCCTTGGATGTGAGAAGAGCTAGCTCTTTTGTGTGCATTTTAGCTTCTTGGAGCATGACTTTGTGGCATGTCTCCCGTCCCTTGTGACAGTTCTTTGGTTATTGGTTCCGGTACCGGGGTTTTCTCTTCGGCTTTCATGCTATTATGAAGATGATGATTTGTTGATTATTGAAGCTGCGCAGCGATCCTTTATTTGGATGTTCCAGTTTGGAAAACCTTGGCTATATCCTTTGTTATGTGTTTATTTCCGCTGCTATCTGTTATGTGATAAATGCTATGTGATATGTGATAATTATTATTGCTTATTGTATATTGCATCATAGCATGTCATGTAGTTGCATTAGTAACTTATTGAGATTTATCTCACCCCCTTTTCTTTTATCTTTGTTTTTCCTTAACCCCCCCCCCCCCAGGTGCTAAGGAATAGTCTCGCTGATCACGAGAAAGAGGACCTCGAGTGTGGATACATTCTTTTGGGGAAGGTTGATATAGGTTGGTTTACATTATGTAAATGTGTAACCATTTTGGGATAGTTGTACCAATCAATGACGTCACTAAGAATTGTATATTTGTATTTTGTTGGGCATAAACTTGTGGAAGTTTATGTTAGTTGTAATTGAATTTTATCAAGCATGGTTTTGTAAAACTTTGGTTCTTCACCCTTTTGGTATCAATTGGAATTTTTAACTTCAGTATTTCTGAGTTTTGGTTTTAGAGTCGACGTCCAGATCGCGGTCTCGGGGCCCGCGGGGTCCGGGGTCGCGACAGTTGGTATCAGAGCTATGGCATTAGCTCTATGTATAAGTCTAGGTGGATTAGTATGACCTAGGTGGGTAGTAGTGTGCGGAGTGATTAACGGTTGATGTTTTATGCAGGTAATTGTTCTCAATGTCTGGAAGAAGAAACAGAGGAGGTACTAGTGGGGCACAGAATCAGAATGATACAAGGGAAGAAGCACGTGCCATGTTTCAAGGCATGTTCGAGGCGGCCATGAAGGCCATACATGATCAAGGTCCAAGGGTAGAACAAGCACCACCCCGCTATGGATTGGAGCAATTTCTGAAGTTGAAACCGGTTGAATTCAATGGGGAACCCGATGTAAGGAAGGCTGAGTTGTGGATTGAGGCGATGGAGAAGATTTATGATGTATTTGGGTGTTCGGATGAGGACAAGGTCCGGTTCGCGGCTTACAAGCTTGTGGGAGCCGCCGAGCATTGGTGGAAAGGTATTAAAGCTACTTAGGATGATACTCACACGGTGTATGCGTGGGAGTTGTTTGTGCGCAAATTCAAGGAGCATTTCATTCCGGTTGTTCATCAAAACCGAAAGGAGATCGAGCTACTCAACTTGGAGCAAGGTGTGTTGTCTATAGCACAATACTCGGCTAAGTTCATAGAATTAGCCCGGTATTGCGACTATTTGGTGAGGACCGAGGAACAAAAGGCTATGAGATTCATTCGGGGATTGAAGACCTCCATCCGTACTCAACTTATTGCTCAACGGATAGTGACATTCCAAGATGCGGTGGACCGAGCCTATTTGATAGAGCAAGATATTGGGGAACATAAGAGGAAGACCGAGGTAGCTAACCCGAGCAAGCCGGGAGGGCAGAGCAAGCCACAACACCGTTCCGATAACCGAGGTAACTTTGGGGGACAATCTCAGTTCCGAGGGCAACCGACCCCAAGGAACCCGGGTACCACTTCCGGGAACCAAGGGAGCCAAATTAGGAGGCTTTGTTCGTATTGTTAAAAGGAAGGTCATTCTGAGGACCGTTGTTGGAAGAAGCAAGGAAGGTGCACCAATTGTGGTCAAATGGGTCACTTTGTAAAAGATTGCCCGAGAGGTAGAGGACAAGCATCCGGGTCAGGAGTTGGTAATAATCAGGGTCAGAAAAGGGATGCCGCTGGGAAGCCCAAAGTTCAAGGAAGGGTATTTGCCATGAATCAACAACAAGCTACTGATGATCCATCCGTTATTGGAGGTATTGTTTCTGTGTCTAATGTGAGCGCACGAGCGTTAGTAGATCCAGGATCATCTCATTCATACATTTCTGTGCAATTTGCTTCCATGTTAAATGCTGCATTCGAGTCTTTACCGTACGTGCTAGAGGTGTCGACCCCTATAGGAGAATGCTTGATTTCCGATCGAGTCTTTCGTGCTTGTGATGTGGTTATTTGTGGTCGAGTCCTTTGTGCGGATTTGGTAGTTCTTCCTATCCAAGACTTTGATGTCATTTTGGGTATGGATTGGTTGAGCAAGTTTCATGCTTCCGTTGATTGCCGTAAGAAAACTGTTACTTTTTCTATTCCTGATGTGCCTAAATTTGTGTTTGAGGCTAGTCCTCTGAGTAGAAAGGTTCGCTTAATTTCTTTTATGAAAGCGAGAAAATTATTGCATAGTGGTTGTGAGGGGTATTTGGCTAGTGTTCTTGATACTAGGAAAGAATCCCCTAGTTTTGATAGTGTTCGGGTAGTCCGGGAATTTCCCGATGTTTTCTCTTCCGAGTATGATATGCCTCCCGATCGTGAGATTGAGTTTTGTATAGATCTTTTACCGGGTACGGCTCCGATTTCGAAAGCACCTTATAGGTTAGCTCCCGCAGAATTGAAGGAATTAAAGGTTCAATTGCAAGAGTTGCTTGATCGAGGGTTTGTCCGCCCTAGTGTTTCCCCGTGGGGAGCGCCAGTTTTGTTTGTGCGGAAGAAAGATGGTTCGTTGAGATTGTGCATAGATTACCGGAAATTGAATCAGGTCACGGTGAAGAACAAGTATCCTCTACCGCATATTGATGATTTGTTTGATCAGCTTCAAGGGTCCGTGGTTTTCTCTAAGCTTGATTTGAGGAGTGGGTACCATCAGTTGAAGGTTCGATCGGAGGATATTCCGAAGACTGCTTTTCGCACTCGTTATGGTCATTATGAGTTCTTGGTTATGCCGTTTGGGTTGACTAACGCGCCGGCAGTATTTTTGGATTTGATGAACCGAGTTTTCCATTATCTTGATTCGTTCGTGGTGGTCTTTATTGATGATATACTCGTCTACTCTAAATCTCGAGAGGAGCACGAGCAGCACTTGAGGACAGTTTTATCCGTTCTTGCGAGGGAGAAATTATTTGCGAAGTTCAGTAAGTGTGAATTTTGGCTCGAGAAGGTGTCATTTCTGGGTCATGTGATTTCTAAAGATGGGATTTCGGTGGATCCTTCAAAGATAGAGGCAATAGTGGATTGGAAGAGACCCGAATCAGTGACAGAGATTAGAAGCTTTCTTGGTTTAGCCGGGTATTACAGAAGATTTATTGAAGGGTTTTCGAGGATTGCTACTCCGATGACTCAGTTGACCCGGAAGAATGTTCCGTTTGTGTGGACCGAGAAATGTGACAAGAGTTTCGAGGAATTGAAGAAGAGGTTGACTACCGCTCCGATCTTGACCTTGCCTAATGGGAGCGATGGCCTAGTGATTTACAGTGATGCTTCGAAAGAGGGTTTGGGTTGTGTGTTGATGCAGAATGGGAAAGTGATTGCTTATGCTTCGAGGAAGTTGACCCCTAGTGAACAGAATTACCCGACTCATGATATGGAGTTGGCCGCGATAGTATTTGCGTTGCACAAATGGAAGCACTACCTTTATGGAGCGAAGTTTGAAATTTTTACCGATCACAAAAGTTTAAAATACCTTTTCTCCCAGAAAGAGTTGAATAATAGGCAGCGCCGATGGATGGAATTATTGAAGGATTATGATTGCACGATTTCTTATCACCCGGGAAAGGCGAATGTGGTAGCCGATGCGATTAGTAGAAAGTCCTACGTGGCTTCGATGATGGTTCGTGAATGGAAAATGCTTGAGGATGTTCGAGATTGGTCTCCTCGTGAATCGAGACATGGGGCTATTTTTGCGAATATTAGGGTATCTCCGACCCTAATTCAGAGAATAAAGGAAGCTCAGAAAGAGGATCCCGAGTTGGTGAAAATAATGGGTAAATTGAAGGAAAAGAATTTCGAGGATTTTTCTATTAGCCCGACTGGAGTGTTGACTTTCCGTGGTCGTTTGTGTGTTCCGGATGTTGATGGAATTAAACAGAGAGTTCTTGATGAGGGTCATAAATCGAGGTATACTATTCATCCGGGTAGTACGAAGATGTATCAGGATTTGAAGCAACGATTTTGGTGGATTAATATGAAAAGGGAAATAGCCGAGTATGTATCGAGGTGTTTAACGTGTCAGCAGGTCAAAGCCGAGCATCAGAGACCCGCGGGACTACTTCAGCCGTTAGAGATTCCCGAGTGGAAATGGGAGCATGTAACTATGGATTTCGTTACGGGACTGCCTCGTACCCGTAGGAAGTATGACAGTGTTTGGGTAATAGTGGATAGATTGACTAAGAGTGCCCATTTCTTGCCTATTGATATCAGGTATTCGATGGAGAAGCTTGCGACCCTTTATATTGATGAGATTGTTAGACTGCATGGGGTTCCGGTTAGCATCATGTCTGATCGAGACCCGAGGTTTACTTCTAGATTCTGGAAGGCGTTTCAGGAAGCTTTGGGTACAGATTTGCGATTCAGCACAGCTTTTCATCCTCAGACCGACGGTCAATCCGAGAGGACTATTCAGATTTTGGAGGATATGTTGCGAGCGTGTTCGATAGACTTTTCTGATTCTTGGGATTCGCACCTACCGTTAGTGGAGTTCTCTTACAACAACAGTTATCAGGCTAGTATCGAGATGGCACCGTTTGAGGCCTTGTATGGAAGGAAATGTAGATCGCCTATTTGTTGGGATGAGGTCGGTGAAGCTAAAATTTTGGGTATTGATTTGCTTCGGGATTCGGTTGAGAAAGTTAAAGTTATCCGGGATAGATTGAAATCAGCCCAGAGTCGACATAAGAGCTACGCAGATAACCGAAGGCGAGATCTTAGTTTTCAGACCGGTGATTTTGTGTTCTTGAAAGTATCTCCAAAGGTGGGTATTCGTAGGTTTGGGAAGAAAGGCAAGTTGGCTCCGAGGTTTATTGGCCCGTTTGAGATTTTGGGAAAGGTTGGACTTCTAGCGTATCGTCTTGCATTACCGTCATCTTTGGACCGGTTGCATAACGTCTTTCACGTTTCTATGCTTCGGAAGTATGTTCATGATCCGTCTCACGTGTTACCGAGTGTACCGGAGGATATTGAGCCCGATATGACTTATGAGGAACGACCGGTTCGGATCTTAGATTCCAAAGTCCAAGAGTTGAGGAGCAAAGTATTTCATTGGTTCGAGTTCTGTGGAGGAATCATAACATCGAGGAGTCGACGTGGGAGCTTCGTGATGAGATAGAGAGGAAATTTCCATGGCTTTTTGTTTAAGGTGAGTCTCGTTAAAATTCGGGTCGAATTTTCTTTAAGGGGGAGTGAATGTCACGACCCGAAATATAGGCTCTATTTTATTATTAATTAAATGATTTTTATTTAATTATTTGCTTATTTATTTATTTGAATTATTATTTATTTAAATATTTATGTGCTCATTTATGTGTTAGAATAATTATGCCTAGCATTTTATTTGGGTTATTTGGGTTAGTGTAGTATTGTTTGGTCTTAGTTGTTAGTGGGGAGTATTAGAGGAGGGGGTCTTTGTG
Source organism: Campanula takesimana (assembly GCA_026119855.1). Taxonomy (NCBI): domain Eukaryota; kingdom Viridiplantae; phylum Streptophyta; class Magnoliopsida; order Asterales; family Campanulaceae; genus Campanula; species Campanula takesimana. Next base: position 1,092,957 of record JAOWBW010000276.1, read on the forward strand.
TAAGATTTTAAATAATACCCCTACCCTCTCCCTACACCTCCTTCTCCTTCATACACTCCTTCTCCCTCACTCTCTCCATTCTTCCTCCCAGACAACTCTCTCTCTCTCATCCTTGGGTATGTTTTTCTTCTTCTTTCCTTCTCTCTTCTTTTTCTTCATCTTCTTCTAGTTATTTCTCATTTCTTAAAACGTAAACATTGTTTAGATCGTCGATAGGATCGCGTAGAATCAAAAAGATTTGAAATCCATCAACTTTGAGAATTTGCAAGTAAGTTACTTTTCCCCCATTTTAATGCTAAAATGTTCATATCATGTTTATATGATGTTTGATGTATTATATTTGATGTTTGGTTGGGTTTTGAATTTATTGCGAATTTATTTTGGGTTTTTGGTCAAAAAATGGTGATTTTGGAATGTTGGGTTTGATTCTTTGTTTTGGGTTGATGAATGGTGTATTGAGTCCCCACCTTAGTTATAAATTGTTTTGGTACATTAGTACATGAGTTGGAAGTTGGGATTTTGGTTAAATGTGTTTTGGGTTGAAAATGGAAGAACCCATGTTGTTCTTCCCGATTTCTGGCAATCCGGAAGGTTGGGCGGCCGCACAAAACTTCCTGGGCGACCGCGCATCTTTCTGAAAGCTTTTGTTCTTGTTTTGAGGCCTTTTGTGTGACCGCACAACCCACTTTGGGCGGCCGCACAGTCCCTGAAAGTTTACATTTTGTTAATGTGTGTGATTGAAGAACGTGTTGTGATCCAAATCTCGGGTGTCCTTCTAGTTGACCATAGTGAGCATTGTAGTACACTTTAGTGTTGGAATTGGGTCCTTTGTGATCAAGTTTGTGTTTGAAATTTGTTAATGGTTAATTGGGACTTTGAAGCACCTTTATTGTGTATTGTTGGTTCATTTCATCTTCTTGGTGATTATTTGGCATGATTCCCTACTTTGGAATCCTTTGTTGTTTATCGTGCTAGTATTTTATTACTTAGCCTTTACGTGAAAGTCCAGCTGGTATTTTGTGTGTGTTTGGGCGATGCGAAACATTATGATGGCACGGCCAAGTCCATTGTGATGTTGACCATTGTTTTGCCCCATTATTACCCTCCTCCAGATTGGCCTTGGATGTGAGAAGAGCTAGCTCCTTTGTTTGCATTTTAGCTTCTTGGAGCATGACTTTGTGGCATGTCTCCCGTCCCTTGTGACACTTCTTTGGTTATTGGTTCCGGTACCGGGGTTTTCTCTTCGGCTTTCATGCTATTATGAAGATGATGATTTGTTGATTATTGAAGCTGCGCAGCGATCCTTTATTTGGATGTTCCGGTTTGGAAAACCTTGGCTATATCCTTTGTTATGTGTTTATTTCCGCTGCTATCTGTTATGTGATAAATGCTATGTGATATGTGATAATTATTATTGCTTATTGTATATTGCATCATAGCATGTCATGTAGTTGCATTAGTAACTTATTGAGATTTATCTCACCCCCTTTTCTTTTATCTTTGTTTTTCCTTAACCCCCCCCCCAGGTGCTAAGGAATAGTCTCGCTGATCACGAGAAAGAGGACGTCGAGTGTGGATACATTCTTTTGGGGAAGGTTGATATAGGTTGGTTTACATTATGTAAATGTGTAACCATTTTGGGATAGTTGTACCAATCAATGACGTCACTAAGAATTGTATATTTGTATTTTGTTGGGCATAAACTTGTGGAAGTTTATGTTAGTTGTAATTGAATTTTATCAAGCATGGTTTTGTAAAACTTTGGTTCTTCACCCTTTTGGTATCAATTGGAATTTTTAACTTCAGTATTTCTGAGTTTTGGTTTTAGAGTCGACGTCCAGATCGCGGTCTCGGGGCCCGCGGGGTCCGGGGTCGCGACATATCAGACCAATCTTCTTTGCTTCTATCTTCATTAGTTGCCACAAGTACTTGCCCCCACTAACTGACCTGAAAAAAATAGTAAAGCCTATTTTCAAAAAAAAAAAAAGGAAAGTAATTTTACTCCTCAAGAAACATTGAGCTGAATAATAATGATCACACATGAAAAGATTTTCTATAGCCACAATAGCACACAATCACGATCTAACTTAAGCTTCATTAAACTTGTCTACTTATCACTTATCACACTGTAATAGAAATTGTGTTGTTATTAAGTAACACCGGGCGTAAAGTATAGAAATTTTATCACTTATCACCAACGCTGATCAATAATTCAACCACACATCTTCACTATTCCATCTACCTCACTGCCAGCGATCGGAAATTATTGCATATTATAAGTTCAGGTGCGCTATACCTTGCGAAGAAGTAGCTCAGCAAGAACACAGCCAGAGGACCAGATGTCAATAGCTGAAGTGTACTCTGTTGCTCCAAATATAAGTTCAGGTGCTCTATAGTACCTAGAGCATATGTAGGATATACTGGGCTCCCCTTTTACCTACCAAACATCCAGAGACAAAATCATTCAAAAAACTACTAAAAAGAAACAAAAATATAGGAATATGGTGGACCAACAAGAAAGTTCACGATCGAAAGAAAGTCCTTGGGTCCTCGAGGAGATCAGTCATAAAGTATGAACCTACCTGATAAAGGATGAATAATTTAATATGATGTTCTTCTGAAAATCATCATCTGAAGCCTCCTTCAGCTCAACTAGTTCGGAACAAAGCCGCTTGATTCCTTGCATTGGTAAACGGGAACAAGCATACATAATGTAAATGAAACTGTGCGCTGACAATTTGATTTGAGTTAAAAGGCAACTCAACCATAGCTAGGGAAGACTGTGAATAATGCTTATCATGACAATCCCTCTGAAATTGGATGAGCCATGCAATTTTCGCCATCAGAAAAAGGAATAACTCATTAGACACTACACTGGTCTATGCGGAATTCACTGCTCCTTTATTTTGCATCACTTTGACCCTAGTAAAGTCCATCTTAAATAAATTAGTAGGTTTAGTTTACACTTGATCTTTGACTATTAACCTCCTCTCCATGTAATCAGAAATCCTGACAAGCACATTTCACAAGCATCGAAGTCAAAGGCATAGACAAAGTGTGCAAAGTTCCTAGACATTGTATAGCGAAGCTACAAACAAAAATTTCAGGCCTGAATTTTTTAAAATTAATCATGATATGGAACATAAAAGCCCTGCTTCTACAAAATGATCAATTCCCAATTCACCAAGCCTAAACTGGTTCCGAGTTGAACACCCATATTCAAGTGCATATCATTTGCCTCTAAAAATATATTTATCCTATCTGAAATTCCCTTTAACGTGAGAAATTAATTTTTTCCTGCAAATGAAGTATTGCAGAAATTACTAAACGCGATTAACGCTGAGTTTTAGATATATCTACCGAAAATATTCTAGTACTAATTCAATTATAACCAGAACTCTAGAAGTAGTCATTAATCCCACTAGATGATGATTCCTAATGATTTTGCAGTCACATTAGCAATTCTTATTCACTGAGCCCTTCATTTGGCTGTATGCAATATGTGATTATACAAATCTTTAGAAGTAGTCATTAATCCTCTCTCCTCCAATTGGTAAGTTTTTCTTCCTCTTCCTTCTCTCCTCATTTTCTTCCTCTTCCTCTTGTAATCTCTCATTTCTTAAAACATGAACCTTGTTTAGATCGTCGATAGGATCGCGTAGAACCAAAAAGAATTGAATTCCGTCAACTTTGAGATTTATCAAGTAAGTTGCTTTTCCCCCATTTTTATGCTAAAGTGTTCATATCATGCTTATATGATGTTTGAGTTGTTATATTTGAAGTTTGGATGAGTTTAGAATTTATTTGGAATTTATTTGAGTTTTGGTCAAAAATGGAGATTTTATGAATGTTGGGATTTGATCTTGTTATTGGTTGTTAAATGTTGTTATATGAGTCTTTTCATACTTATAAGTTGTTTTGGTACATTAGTAAACTAGTTGGAAGGTTGGATTTTTGGTTGAAATGTGTTTTGGTATGAAAATGGAAGAACCCAGTTTGTTCTTCCCGATTTCCGGCACTCCAGAAGGTTGGGCGGCCGCACAAAAATGTCTGGGCGACCGCGCATCTATCTGAAAGCTTTTGTTCTTGTTTGAGGGCTTTTTGGGCGACCGCACAGTCCCTTTTGGGCGGCCGCACAGAACCCCTGAAAGTTTACATTTGTTAATTTTGTGTGATTGAAGAATGCGTTTTGGTCTAAGTCTTGGGTGTCCTTCTAGTTGACCTTAGTGAACATTGTAGTACACTTTAGTGATAGAATTGGGTCCTTTGTGATCAAGTTTGTGTTTGAAATTCATTAATTGTTAATTGGGATTTTGGAGCACCTTTATTGTGTATTGTTGGTTCATTTCATCTTCTTGGTGATTATTTGGCATGATTCCCTACTTTGGAATCCTTTGTTGTTTATCGTGCTAGTATTTTATTACTTAGCATTTAATTGGAAGCCCAGCTGGCATATTTGTTGCATCGGGCGATGGGAAAGATTATAATGGCAAAGCCAAGTCCATTATAATGTTGACCATTGTTTTGCCCCCTTCTATACCCCCTTTTCCAGATTGGCCTTGGAAGGGATAAGTTAGCTTCCTTTGTGAATGTATCTAGCTACTGGGCATGACTTTGTGTCATGGCTCTTGTCCCTTGTGACACTTTTATGGTTATTGGTTCCGGTACCGGGGGTTTCTCTTCGGCTTTCATGCTATTATGAAGATGATGATTTGTTGATTATTGAAGCTGCGCAGCGATCCTTTATTTGGATGTACCGGTTTGGAAAAACCTTGGCTATATCCTTTGTTATGTGTTTATTTCCGCTGCTATCTGTTAAGTGATAAATGCTATGTGCTATGTGATATTTATTATTGCTTATTGTATATTGCATCATAGCATGTCATGTAGTTGCATTAGTAACTTATTGAGATTTATCTCACCCCCTTTTCTTTTATCTTTGTTTTTCCTTAACCCCCCCCAGGTGCTAAGGATTAGTCTCGCTGATCACGAGAAAGAGGACGTCGAGTGTGGATACATTCTTTTGGGGAAAGTTGTTATAGGTTGGTTTACATTATATCAATGTGTAACCTTTTGGGGATATTTGTACCAAACATTGACGTCACTAGGATTTGTGTATTTTGTAACTTTGGTGTATAAGCTTATGGAGTTTATACTACTTTTACTTTGTTGTTCAAGTTGATTTTCAAAACCTTGTGTTATCAACTTTTGGGTATAAAAGGAAATTTTATCTCCATTATTTTAGAGTTTATTGTTTAAGTCGACGTCCAGATCGCGGTCTCGGGCCCGCGGGGTCCGGGGTCGCGACAGTTGGTATCAGAGCTATGGCATTAGCTCTAAGTATAAGTCTAGGTGGATTAGTACGACCTAGGTAGGTAGTAGTGTGCGGAGTGATTAACGGTTGATGTCTTATGCAGGTAATTACTCAAAATGTCTGGAAGAAGAAGCAGAGGAGGTACTAGTGGGGCAAAGAATCAGAATGATACAAGGGAAGAAGCCCGTGCCATGTTTCAAGGAATGTTCGAGGCGGCCATGAAGGCCATACATGATCAAGGTCCCCCACTATGGATTGGAACAATTTCTCAAACTGAAACCGGTTGAATTCAATGGGGAACCCGATGTAAGGAAAGCTGAGTTGTGGATTGAGTCGATGGAGAAAATTTATGATGTGTTTGGGTGCACGGATGAGGACAAGGTCCGGTTCGCGGCTTATAAGCTTGTGGGAGCCGCCGACGATTGGTGGAAGGGTGTTAAAGCTAGTTGGGATGATACTCACACGGTGTATGCGTGGGAGTTGTTTGTGCGCAAATTCAAGGAGCATTTCATTTCGGTTGTTGATCAAAACCGAAAGGAGATCGAGCTGCTCAACCTAGAGCAAGGATTGTTGTCTATAGCACAATACTTGGCTAAGTTCATAGAATTAGCCCGGTATTGCGACTATTTGGTGAGGACCGAGGAACAAAAGGCTATGAGATTCATTCGGGGATTGAAGACCTCCATTCGTACTCAACTTATTGCCCAACGGATTGTGAGCTTCCAAGATGCGGTAGACCGAGCCTACTTGATATAGCAAGATATTGGGGAGCATAAAAGGAAGACCGAGGTAGCTAACCCGAGTAAGCAAGGAGCTCAAGGCAAGCCACAACACCGTTTCGACAACCGAGGTAACCCGGGAGCATCATCTCAGTTTAAGGGGCAAACCACACCGAGGAATCAAAATACTACTCGGGGATTCAGAATAGGAAGCCTTATACCTTTTGTCAGAAGGTAGGCCATTCAGAGGATAGGTGTTCGAAAAAGCAAGGCAAGTGTACCAATTGTGGTGAAATGGGGCACTTTGCGAGAGAGTGCACGAGGTACCGAGGTCAAGCATCCGGGTCAGGGGTTGGTACTAATCAGGGTCAGAAAAGGGATGCCGCTGGGAAGCCCAAAGTTCTAGGAAAGATATATGCCATGAATCAACAACAAGCTACCGATGATCCTTCGGTTATTGGAGGTATTGTTTCTGTGTCTAATGTGAGCACACGAGCGTTAATAGATCCAAGATCATCTCATTCATACATTTCTGTGCAATTTGCTTCCATGTTAAATGCTGCATTCGAGTCTTTACCGTACGTGCTAGAGGTGTCGACCCCTATAGGAGAATGCTTGATTTCTGATCGAGTCTTTCGTGCTTGTGATGTGGTTATTTGTGGTCGTGTCCTTTGTGCGGATTTGGTAGTTCTTCCTATCCAAGACTTTGATGTCATTTTGGGTATGGATTGGTTGAGCAAGTTTCATGCGTCCATTGATTGCCGTAAGAAAACTGTTACCTTTTCTATTCCCGATGTGCCTAAATTTGTGTTTGAGGCTAGTCCTCTGAGTAGAAGGGTTCGCTTAATTTCTTTTATGAAAGCGAGAAAATTATTGCATAGTGGTTGTGAGGGGTATTTGGCTAGTGTTCTTGATACTAGGAAGTAATCCCCTAGTTTGGATAGTGTTCGGGTAGTTCGGGAATTTCCCGATGTTTTCTCTACCGAGTATGATATGCCTCCCGATCGTGAGATTGAATTTTGTATAGACCTTTTGTCGGGTACGGCTCCAATTTCGAAAGCACCTTATAGGTTAGCTCCCGCAGAGTTGAAGGAATTAAAGGTTCAATTGCAAGAGTTGCTTGATCGAGGGTTTATCCGCCCTAGTGTTTCCCCGTGGGGAGCACCGGTTTTATTTGTGTGGAAGAAAGATGGTTCCTTGAGATTGTGCATCGATTACCGGAAGTTGAATCAGGTTACGGTGAAGAACAAGTATCCTCTACCTCACATTGATGATTTATTTGATCAGCTTCAAGGGTCCGTGGTTTTCTCTAAACTTGATTTGAGGAGTGGGTACCATCAGTTGAAGGTTCGATCGGAGGATATTCCGAATACTGCTTTTCGCACTCGGTATGGTCATTATGAGTTCTTGGTTATGCCGTTTGGGTTGACTAACGCGCCGGCCGTGTTTATGGATGTGATGAACCGAGTTTTCCATCCCTATCTTGATTTGTTCGTGGTGGTCTTTATTGATGATATACTCGTCTACTCTAAATCTCGAGAGGAGCACGAGCAGCACTTGAGGACAGTTTTATCCGTTCTTGCGTGGGAGAAATTATTTGCGAAGTTTAGTAAATGCGAATTTTGGCTCAAGAAGGTGTCATTTCTGGGCCATGTGATTTCGAAAGATGGGATTTCTGTGGATCCTTCAAAGATAGAGGCTATAGTGGATTGGAAGAAACCCGAATCAGTGACAGAGATTAGAAGCTTTCTTGGTTTAGCCGGTTATTACAGAAGATTTATTGAGGGGTTTTCGAGGATCGCTACTCCGATGACTCAGTTGACCCGGAAGAATGTTCCGTTTGTGTGGACCGAGAAATGTGACAAAAGTTTCAAGGAATTGAAGAAGAGGTTGACTACCGCACCGATCTTGACTTTGCCTAATGGGAGCGATGGCCTAGTGATTTACAGTGATGCTTCGAAAGAGGGTTTGGGTTGTGTGTTGATGCAGAATGGGAAAGTGATTGCCTATGCTTCGAGGAAGTTGACCCCTAGCGAACAGAATTTCCCGACTCATGATATGGAGTTAGCGGCTATTGTCTTTGCGTTGCACAAATGGAAGCATTACCTTTATGGAGCGAAGTTCGAGATTTTTACGGATCACAAGAGTTTGAAATACCTTTTCTCCCAGAAAGAGTTGAATAATAGACAGCGCCGATGGATGGAATTATTGAAGGATTATGATTGTACGATTTCTTATCACCCGGAAGGCGAATGTGGTAGCCGATGCGATTAGTAGAAAATCTTATGTGGCTTCGATGATGGTTCGTGAATGGAAATGCTTGAGGATGTTCGAGATTGGTCTCCTCGTGAATCGAGACATGGGGCTATTTTTGCGAATATTAGGGTATCTCCGACCCTAATTCAGAGAATAAAGGAAGCTCAGAAAGAAGATCCCGAGTTGGTAAAGATAATGGGTAAATTGAAGGAAAAGAACTTCGAGGATTTTTCTGTTAGCTCGAGTGGAGTGTTGACTTTCCGTGGTCGTTTGTGTGTTCCGGATGTTGATGGAATTAAACAGAGAGTTCTTGATGAGGGTCACAAATCGAGGTATACTATTCATCCGGGTAGTACGAAGATGTATCAGGATTTGAAGCAACAATTTTGGTGGATTAATATGAAAAGAGAAATAGCGAAGTATGTTTCGAAGTGTCTAACTTGTCAGCAGGTCAAAGCCGAGCATCAGAGACCCGCGGGATTACTTCAGCCGTTAGAGATTCCCGAGTGGAAATGGGAGCATGTGACTATGGATTTCGTTACGGGACTACCTCGTACCCGTAGGAAGTATGACAGTGTTTGGGTAATAGTGGATAGATTGACCAAGAGTGCACATTTCTTGCCTATTGACATTAGATATTCGATGGAGAAGCTTGCGACCCTTTACATTGATGAGATTGTTAGATTGCATGGAGTTCCGGTTAGGATTGTGTCAGATCGAGACCCGAGGTTTACTTCTAGATTCTGGAAGGCGTTTCAGGAAGCTTTGGGTACAGATTTGCGATTCAGTACAGCTTTTCATCCTCAGACCGATGGTCAATCCGAGAGGACTATTCAGATATTGGAAGATATGTTGCGAGCTTGTGCGATAGACTTCTCCAATTCTTGGGATTCGCACCTACCGTTAGTGTAGTTCTCTTACAACAACAGTTATCAGGCTAGTATCGAGATGGCACTGTATGAGGCTTTGTATGGAAGAAAGTGTATATCGCCTATTTGTTGGGATGAGGTTGGTGAAGTGAAGATCGTGGGTATTGATTTGCTTCGGGATTCAGTTGAAAAGGTTAGAGTTATCCGGGATAGATTGAAGACAGCCCAGAGTCGACATAAGAGCTATGCAGATAACCGAAGGCGAGATCTTAGCTTTCAGACCGGTGATTTGGTGTTCTTGAAGTGTCTCCAAAGGTGGGTATTCGTAGATTTGGGAAGAAAGGCAAATTGGCTCCGAGGTTTATTGGCCCGTTTGAGATTTTGGGAAAGGTTGGACTTCTTGCGTATCAACTCGCGTTACCGCCATCCTTAGACCGGTTGCATAACATCTTTCACGTTTCTATGCTTCGGAAGTATGTTCATGATCCATCTCACGTGTTACCGAGGGTACCGGAAGATATTGAGCCCGATATGACTTACGAGGAACGACCGGTTCGGATATTAGATGCCAAAGTCCAAGAGTTGAGGAACAAAAGCATTGCGTTGGTTCGAGTTCTTTGGAGGAATCATAATATCGAGGAGTCGACTTGGGAGCTCCGAGATGAGATCGAGAGAAAATTTCCGTGGCTTTTTGTTTAAGGTGAGTCTCGTTAAAATTCGGGTCGAATTTTCTTTAAGGGGGAGTGAATGTCACGACCCGAAATCTAGGCTCTATTTTATTAGTAATTAAATGATTATTATTTAATTATTTGCTTATTTATTTATTTAAATTATTATTTATCTAAATAATTATGTGTGCATTTTATGTTTCATAATAATTATGCCTAGCATTTTGATTGAGTCGTTTGGGTTAGTGTAGTATTGTGGGGTCTTAATTATTAGTATGGAGTGTAGTATTTGTGTGTAGTATAGTGGAGGGGGCCTAAGTGTAAACCTTTTAAATCATTTCCCTACTCCCTCCCTACTCCTTCCCTCACCTCCCCCATCCTCACACTCCACCTCCATCTTTCACCTCCCAGCAACTCATCTTCCTCTCTCCTCCATTTGGTAAGTTTTTCTTCCTCTTCCTTCTCTCCTCATTTTCTTCCTCTTCCTCTTGTAATCTCTCATTTCTTAAAACATGAACCTTGTTTAGATCGTCGATAGGATCGCGTAGAACAAAAAAGAATTGAATTCCGTCAACTTTGAGATTTATCAAGTAAGTTGCTTTTCCCCCATTTTTATGCTAAAGTGTTCATATCATGCTTATATGATGTTTGAGTTGTTATATTTGAAGTTTGGATGAGTTTAGAATTTATTTGGAATTTATTTGAGTTTTGGTCAAAAATGGAGATTTTATGAATGTTGGGATTTGATCTTGTTATTGGTTGTTAAATGTTGTTATATGAGTCTTTTCAGACTTATAAGTTGTTTTGGTACATTAGTAAACTAGTTGGAAGGTTGGATTTTTGGTTGAAATGTGTTTTGGTATGAAAATGGAAGAACCCAGTTTGTTCTTCCCGATTTCCGGCAGTCCAGAAGGTTGGGCGGCCGCACAAAAATGTCTGGGCGACCGCGCATCTATCTGAAAGCTTTTGTTCTTGTTTGAGGGCTTTTTGGGCGACCGCACAGTCTCTTTTGGGCGGCCGCACAGAACCCCTGAAAGTTTACATTTGTTAATTTTCTGTGATTGAAGAATGCGTTTTGGTCTAAGTCTTGGGTGTCCTTCTAGTTGACCTTAGTGAACATCGTAGTACACTTTAGTGATAGAATTGGGTCCTTTGTGATCAAGTTTGTGTTTGAAATTCATTAATTGTTAATTGGGATTTTGGAGCACCTTTATTGTGTATTGTTGGTTCATTTCATCTTCTTGGTGATTATTTGGCATGATATACTACTTTGGAATCCTTTGTTGTTTATCGTGCTAGTATTTTATTACTTAGCATTTAATTGGAAGCCCAGCTGGCATATTTGTTGCATCGGGCGATGGGAAAGATTATAATGGCAAAGCCAAGTCCATTATAATGTTGACCATTGTTTTGCCCCCTTCTATACCCCCTTTTCCAGATTGGCCTTGGAAGGGATAAGTTAGCTTCCTTTGTGAATGTATCTAGCTACCGGGCATGAGTTTGTGTCATGGCTCTTGTCCCTTGTGACACTTTTATGGTTATTGGTTCCGGTACCGGGGGTTTCTCCTCGGCTTTCATGCTATTATGAAGATGATGATTTGTTGATTATTGAAGCTGCGCAGCGATCCTTTATTTGGATGTACCGGTTTGGAAAACCTTGTCTATATCCTTTGTTATGTGTTTATTTCCGCTGCTATCTGTTAAGTGATAAATGCTATGTGCTATGTGATATTTATTATTGCTTATTGTATATTGCATCATAGCATGTCATGTAGTTGCATTAGTAACTTATTGAGATTTATCTCACCCCCTTTTCTTTTATCATTGTTTTTCCTTAACCCCCCCCCAGGTGCTAAGGATTAGTCTCGCTGATCACGAGAAAGAGGACGTCGAGTGTGGATATATTCTTTTGGGGATAGTTGTTATAGGTTGGTTTACATTATATCAATGTGTAACCTTTTGGGGATATTTGTACCAAACATTGACGTCACTAGGATTTGTGTATTTTGTAACTTTGGTGTATAAGCTTATGGAGTTTATACTAGTTTTACTTTGTTGTTCAAGTTGATTTTCAAAACCTTGTGTTATCAACTTTTGGGTATAAAAGGAAATTTTTATCTGCATTATTTTAGAGTTTATTGTTTAAGTCGACGTCCAGATCGCGGTCTCGGGCCCGCGGGGTCCGGGGTCGCGACAATGAATCTATAGTCTTGTTTCTAAATTCCATGTCTCATCAATTTCAGTAATCCAGAACAATTCAGGATTCTGATTTCAGTTTTTTTTTTAATTCTGAATTGATATCACTTTTCACGAAACACGGTTTCGAAAACCAGCCATCTGAAACTAGATTCAACCCAAAGTAATTTTGAAATTGACATTTAATTTCAGGAAACACGGTTTCTAAAACCAGCCATCTGACAATTAAATTCAACTCAAAATATTTATCATCGAAGCAGTAGATTTTTATTTCCAAAATTTACCATAAAATTGATTTCATTGATTCAATTAGGATTTGGTGTTTACGGTGATCAAATCATTATGATCATCAAAACCAAAAATAAACAATATATTCATTAATCTAAGATCATCAACAAGTTAATCAAATTAAATTTTGATGATCCTATGGAACATATTAATCAAATTAATATTGCAATTTAGGTTACTTAGGATTATTAACAATGTATAATTTCCGTTCTTGCTTTAGAACAATTCTTAAGCTCATGATCCAATCAAAAAATATTAATTCCATTCTCTTTTATAACTTTGTCCTTTTAAAGAACACATCGCACTAACAAACATAATTAAAGTTTAATATAATATTCTACAGAAATATGCAAATAAATATACACCTATATTTCATACCAATCATTTAAGAGATAAATTATTTGTATTCATAAATACTCCCACTAAATTATATAACCTTCATATACAAAAATTGTATAATATAATTTATGTGGGTTAAGATTCATATTTCACCCAATTTTGAGTCGGCTAGGGCACGACTGCTCAAAACCAAGTTATTTAGGTAGACAACTCTTGTCAATCATATCATATATGACTCTTGGATCTTTTATGAGATTGTTTTGGACATCTTATGTCAAACATGTTTTAATCTCATCTTGTGCCTTAGGCCCAAAACTCTTTTGATAGCCTAATTAAGTCAAACCACGTTGAACGTATAAGAAACTCTCATTCACTCATCTTACTCATACACAGATAGAATCAATGCACCTCGCTAGGGTGTAGCCTGTACAAAACTACCCGGTGTACTCACAAGTGTTTTAATAATGGATTGGCACATGACTTAAATTTTCAAGAAGGTTCTTTCATATAGTAACACGCATAACAAAGGTATAATTAATAAAATTAATTAATGAATGGATAATATGTGAATATAATTATAAATTTTAGATTTTCATAGAGCCTACTATTTGTATAATACATATTGAATAATGAATTCTTTCATAGAGTCCAACTCTATTAAGAATACATTACTTCATAGAATCCAATTCCATGAACAATACGTATTTTACAATGCATCTCCAAGTCTGAAAAACACGAATTCAAGAATCTGCGCTGCACGCGAACTGCACGAAAAATCTGCACAAATTCGTGCATTGCAAGTGAACTGCACGAAAATTCTGCACAAAATTCTGGACTGCTCGTGCGCTGTACATAATCTGCACAAAAATTCTGGATGAAAATTTTGCACGAAAACGTGTATTTGCACGCGAACTGCACGAACGCAATTTATCAAATCTTGATCCTTTAAGGATTCAACTATTTATGATAATCAAATTATCATAAACATCAAACCCTAAGAACAAACAATTTGTTCTTCAAGATCAAGAATCATCAATTCAATAATCATATTAAAGAGATTGATGATCCGATAAATAGATTATCATATTAATCATGCATCTTAAAAACCTTGTTCATAATTATACTATATCATATATAATTGTTTCACCAAATAATTCACATAAATCTATTATTCTAAATTCACATAATGCTAGATCATATAATCAAATCATATACTCCCTCCGTCCCACCTCACTTGAGACTTATTTCCATTTTGGGCCGTCCCACTTAACTTGAGACTTCCTAAAATGGTCATCTTTTTATAATTTTATATTCAATCTACCCCACCCACTCATTCTCTCTCTTTATTTTCCACCACATAATTTATTCAACCAACCTACTTTTAACCCCACTTATTCTCTCTCTTCATTTTCTACCACACATTTTCCTTATTTTACCACACATTTTCCTTATTTTATTCTTTTTCCTTAGTTATCGTTCCCAACTCTTAGGTCTTAAGTGAAGTGGGACGGATGGAGTATTTAACATGATAATATTAAAATAACCATACATGAACGGGGCTCTGATACCATTGTTGGGTTTTGAGGGTCCTTGCGCAGCGAAAAACGGCAATAAAATCAACAAAACCCTAAGCCCCAAGATCCATTCATGATGATTAAATTAATAGGAAGATGAATTTAGAATACTAACCGTTTTTGCGCGTTTAAAATTTTTGGATCTTCAAATCTTCAAGTCTTCAAGCTTTAGATTTGATCTCCTCGTTCTTCACGTTCTTCAGATCACGATCACATGAATACGAACTTGAGATGCTAAAGCTAGCATCCTCTATGCGTATCCACACGCGAACGAATATCTAGAACAATTCTAGATCTGGACTGCTAGATCCCATAGAAACTCTTTCTATCAAAAGGCTATATGAATATTATGCATTCTTGATCTTTGATTCTCAATCTTAGATCAAGAATTATGTTTCTCAAACATATTTGGTTGCATTAGTTTAATTGCTGGTGAAAAGATGTATTTACAGTCCCTAGTCATTAACCCTTAATGACCTAGGAGACCTAAATCCCGTCACCCAATTAAACTGCACAAAATCTAGCCTAAGGAACTCTGGCACGGTCGTGCCATTTGGTGCGAGCCAGACCTGCCGAAGTTGAATACTGGCATGGTCGTGCTTTGTTTCTGGCACGGTCGTGCTGTTTGGCAAGGTCGTGCTCACAAACTAGCACGACCGTGCCCGCCAGAAATTCAGTTTTTGCTTTTTTCTTGATTTGTTATTTTTATGTGTGAAACCATAGCATTATATTAAGTTGGCAATGAGTCCGACCATGGTCAAACCCATAAATCATGAGCGGACTCTAGCAAGCTGTCACGACCCGAAAACTAGGCTCTATTTTATTAGTAATAAATAATTATTATTTAATTATTTGCTTATTTATTTATTTAAATTATTATTTATTTAAATATTTATGTGTGTGCATTTTATGTTTCATAATAATTGCCTAGCATTTTATTTGGGTCATTTGGGTTAGTGTAGTATTGTTGGGTCTTAATTGTTAGTAGGGAGTGTAAGTATTTGTGTGTAGTGTAGAGGAGGGGGCCTAAGTGTAAATTCTTTAAATCATTTCCCCTACTCCCTCCCTACTCCTTCTCTTCTCCCTCACTCTTCCCCTTCACCCTCATCATCTCCCAACAACTCTCTCCCTCTCTCATTAGCATTTGTGGGTAAGTTTTCTCTCTTCCTTCTCTCTTCATTTTCTTCCTCTTCCTCTCATAATCTCTCATTTCTTAAAACTTGAAATGTGTTTAGATCGTCGATAGGATCGCGTAGAATCAAAAATATTCGAATTCCGTCAACTTTCATTATTTTCAGGTAAGTTGCTTTTCCCCCATTTTTATGCTAAAATGCTCATAACATGTTTCTACAATGCTTTAATTGTTATATTTGAAGTTTGGTTGAGTTTGGAATTTATTTGACTTTTTGGTTAAAAATGGTGAATTGATGAATGTTTGGTTTGATTCTTGGTTTTGGTTAATAAATGGTGTTGTTAAGGTCCCCTTGTTGGTTAGTTATGGTTTGGGTACCTTGAGGATCTTATTGGATGTGTTTGATTAACAGAGTTGTGAAAATGGTAAGGAAAATTGATGAACCCAGCTGGGAATTCCTCCCAGCCCGTAGACCAGGCGCCCGCCTGGGTTGGACCAGGCGCCCGCCTACATACCCTTTTTTGATGGCCAGACCTTCTGGTCATTCAAGCGCGCGCTCGCCCCCTGCCAGGCGCCCGCCCGCCCTCTATTCCAGGATTTTGACCTTTTTGCTTGGTTTAAGACTAATGGCTTAACTAGTTTAGGTTTATTTCTTCTAATTAACTTAAGATAACACCGTGGAACACTTTATTAAGTGGAATTGATTCTTTTGTGAACAAATATGTTATGGAATTTGATTGAGTATCATTTTGAGAATGTGGTTCATCCTTGATGTGTTGTTTGGATTGGTTTACCTTTGTGGTAATTTATTTGGATTGGTTCCCTACTTTGGAACCTTAAGTTGTTTATTCATGCTAATATATTATTACTTAGCATTTATTTGGAAGCCCAGCTGGCATATTTGTTGCATCAGACGATGGGAAAGATTATAATGGCAAAGCCAAGTCCATTATAATGTTGACCATTGTTTTGCCCTTTCTTTACCCCTTTTCCAGATTGGCCTTGGAAAAGATAAGTTAGCTTCCTTTGTGAATGTATCTAGCTACCAAGCATGACTTTGTGGCATGGCTCTTGTCCTTTGTGACACTTTTATGGTTATTGTTCCGGTACCGGGGATTTCTCTTCAGCTTTCATGCTATTATGAAGATGTTGATTTGTTGATTATTGAAGCTGCGCAGCGATCCTTTATTTGGATGTATCGGTTTGGAAACCTTGGCTAATATCCTTTGTTATGTGTTTATTTCCGCTGCTATCTGTTATGTGATAAATGCTATGTGCTAGCTATGAATTATTATTGTATATTTCACCTTAGCATGTCATGTAGTTGCATTAGTAACTTATTGAGATTTATCTCACCCCCTTTCTTTTATCTTTGTTTTTCCTTAACCCCCCCCCAGGTGCTAAGGATTAGTCTCGCTGATCACGAGAAAGAGGACGTCGAGTGTGGATACATTCTTTTGGGGAAAGTTGTTATAGGTTGGTTTACATTATATAAATGTGTAACCTTTTGGGATATTGTACCAAACATTGACGTCACTAGGATTTGTGTATTTTGTAACTTTGGTGTATAAGCTTATGGAGTTTATACTAGTTTTACTTTGTTGTTCAAGTTGATTTTTAAAACCTTGTGTTATCATCTTTTGGGTATAAAAGGAAATTTTTATCTCCATTATTTTAGAGTTTATTGTTTAAGACGACGTCCAGCTCGCGATCTCGGGCCCGCGGGGTTCGGGGTCGCGACAGTTGGTATCAGAGCTATGGCATTAGCTCTATGTATAAGTATAGGTGGATTAGTTTGACCTAGGAGGGTAGTAGTGTGCGGAGTGATTAACGGTTGATGTTCTATGCAGGTACTTGTTTACAATGGTTCGTAGAAGGAGTGGTGAAGGTAGTACCGGTAATGCAAATCAGAATGATACAAGGGAAGAAGCCCGTGCCATGTTTCAAGGCATGTTCGAGGCGGCCATGAAGGCCATACATGATCAAGGTCCAAGGGTAGAACAAGCACCACCCCGCCATGGATTGGAGCAATTTCTCAAACTGAAACCGGTTGAATTCAATGGGGAACCCGATGTTCGGAAAGCTGAGTTGTGGATTGAGTCGATGGAGAAGATTTATGAGGTATTTGGTTGCACGGATGAGGATAAGGTCCGGTTCGCGGCTTATAAACTTGTGGGAGCCGCCGAGCATTGGTGGAAGGGTGTTAAAGCTAGTTGGGATGATACTCACACGGTGTATGCGTGGGAGTTGTTTGTGCGCAAATTCAAGGAGCATTTCATTCCGGTTGTTGATCAAAACCGAAAGGAGATCGAGCTGCTCAACCTGGAGCAAGGTTTGTTGTCTATAGCCCAGTACTCGGCTAAGTTCATAGAATTAGCCCGGTATTGTGACTATTTGGTGAGGACCGAGGAACAAAAAGCTATGAGATTCATTCGGGGATTGAAGACCTCCATCCGTACTCAACTTATTACCCAACGGATTGCGACCTTCCAAGATGCGGTAGATCGAGCCTACTTGATAGAGCAAGATATTGGGGAGCACAAAAGGAAAACCGAGGTTGTGGGTACGGGTAAACCGGGAGGCCATGCTAAATCTCAACCTCAACACCGTTCCGACAACCGAGGTAACCCGGGAGCATCATCTCAGTTTAAGGGGCAAACCACACCGAGGAATCCGGGTACTACTCCGGGGATTCAGAATAGGAAGCCTTGTACCTTTTGTCAGAGGGTAGGCCATACGGAGGATAAGTGTTGGAAAAAGCAAGGCAAGTGTACCAATTGTGGTGAAATGGGGCACTTTGCGAGGGATTGCACGAGGTACCGAGGTCAGTCATCCGGGTCAGGGGTTGGTACTAATCAGGGTCAGAAAAGGGATGCCGCTGGGAAGCCCAAAGTTCAAGGAAAGATATATGCCATGAATCAACAACAGGCGACAGATGATCCCACAGTTATTGGAGGTATTATTTCTATATCTAGTGTGAGTGCACGAGCGTTAGTAGATCCAGGATCATCTCATTCATACATTTCTGTGCAATTTGCTTCCATGTTAAATGCTGCATTTGAGTCTTTACCGTACGTGTTAGAGGTGTCGACCCCTATAGGAGAATGCTTGATTTCTGATTGAGTCTTTCGTGCTTGTGATGTGGGTATTTGTGGTCGAGTCCTTTGTGCGGATTTGGTAGTTCTTCCTATCCAAGACTTTGATGTCATTTTGGGTATGGATTGGTTGAGCAAGTTTCATGCTTTCGTTGATTTCCATAAGAAAACTGTTACTTTTTCTATTCCCGATGTGCCTAAATTTGTGTTTGAGGCTAGTCCTCTGAGTAGAAAGGTTCGCTTAATTTCTTATATGAAAGCGAGAAAATTATTGCATAGTGGTTGTGAGGGGTATTTGCCTAGTGTTCTTGATACTAGGAAGGAATCCCCTAGTTTGGATAGTGTTCGGGTAGTTCGGGAATTTCCCGATGTTTTCTCTACCGAGTATGATATGCCTCCCGATCGTGAGATAGAATTTTGTATAGATCTTTTGCCGGGTACGGCTCCAATTTCGAAAGCACCGTATAGGTTGGCTCCCGCAGAGTTGAAGGAATTAAAGGTTCAATTGCAAGAGTTGCTTGATCGAGGGTTTATCCGCCCTAGTGTTTCCCCGTGGGGAGCACCGGTTTTATTTGTGCGGAAGAAAGACGGTTCCTTGAGATTATGCATCGATTACAGAAAGTTGAATCAGGTTACGGTGAAGAACAAGTATCCTCTACCTCATATTGACGATTTATTTGATCAACTTCAAGGGTCCGTGGTTTTCTCTAAACTTGATTTGAGGAGTGGGTACCATCAGTTGAAGGTTCGATCGGGGGATATTCCGAAGACTGCCTTTCGCACTCGCTATGGTCATTATGAATTCTTGGTTATGCCGTTTGGGTTGACCAATGCGCCTGTAGTGTTTATGGATTTGATGAACCGAGTTTTCCATCCGTATCTTGATTCGTTCATGGTAGTCTTCATCGACGACATTCTTGTTTATTCGAAATCCCGAGAGGAGCACGAGCAACACTTGAGGACAGTTTTATCCGTTCTTGCGAGGGAGAAATTGTTTGCGAAGTTTAGTAAATGCGAATTTTGGCTCAAGAAGGTTTCGTTTCTAGGTCATGTTATTTCGAAAGATGGGATTTCGGTGGATCCTTCAAAGATAGAGGCTATAGTGGATTGGAAGAGACCCGAATCAGTGACAGAGATTAGAAGCTTTCTTGGTTTAGCCGGGTATTACAGAAGATTTATTGAGGGGTTTTCGAGGATCGCTACTCCGATGACTCAGTTGACCCGGAAGAATATCCCATTTGTGTGGACCGAGAAATGTGACAAGAGTTTCGAGGAATTGAAGAAGAGGTTGACTACCGCACCGATCTTGACTTTGCCTAATGGGAGCGATGGCCTAGTGATTTACAGTGATGCTTCGAAAGAAGGTTTGGGTTGTGTGTTGATGCAGAATGGGAAAGTAATTGCGTATGCTTCGAGGAAGTTGACCCCTAGTGAGCAGAATTACCCGACTCATGATATGGAGTTGGCTGCGATAGTATTTGTGTTGCACAAATGGAACCATTACCTTTATGGAGCGAAGTTTGAAATTTTTACCGATCACAAGAGTTTGAAATACCTTTTCTCCCAGAAAGAGTTGAATAATAGGCAACGCCGATGGATGGAATTGTTGAAAGATTATGATTGTTCGATTTCCTATCATCCGGGGAAGGCGAATGTGGTCGCCGATGCGATTAGTAGAAAATCTTATGTGGCTTCGATGATGGTTCGGGAGTGGAAAATGCTTGAGGATGTGCGAGATTGGTCTCCTCGTGAATCGAGACATGGGGCTATTTTTGCGAATATTAGGGTATCTCCAACCCTAATTCAGAGAATAAAGGAAGCTCAGAAAGAGGATCCCGAGTTAGTGAAGATAATGGGTAAATTGAAAGAGAAGAACTTCGAGGATTTTTCATTGAGTTCGAGTGGAGTGTTGACTTTCTGTAGTCATTTGTGCGTACCCGATGTTGGTGGATTAAAGAGGCAAGTTTTAGATGAGGGTCACAAATCGAGGTATACTATTCATCCGGGTAGTACGAAGATGTATCAGGATTTGAAGCAACAATTTTGGTGGATCAATATGAAAAGGGAAATAACCGAGTATGTTTCGAAATGTCTAACTTGTCAGCAGGTCAAAGCCGAGCATCAGAGACCCGCGGGACTACTTCAGCCGTTAGAGATTCCCGAGTGGAAATGGGAGCATGTGACTATGGATTTCGTTACGGGACTACCTCGTACCCGTAGAAAGTATGACAGTGTTTGGGTAATAGTGGATAGATTGACCAAGAGTGCCCATTTCTTGCCTATTGATATCAGATACTCGATGGAAAAGCTTGCGACCCTTTATATTGATGAGATTGTTAGATTGCATGGGGTTCCGGTTAGCATTGTGTCAGATCGAGACCCGAAGTTTACTTCTAGATTCTGGAAGGCGTTTCAGGAAGCTTTGGGTACAGATTTGCGATTCAGTACAGCTTTTCATCCTCAGTGTCACGACCCGAAACCTAGGCTCTATTTTATTGGTAATAAATAATTATTATTTATTTATTTGCTTATTTATTTATCTAAATTATTATTTATTTAAATATTTATGTGTGCATTTTATGTTTCATCGTAATTATGCTTAGCATTTTATTTGAGTCATTCGGGTTAGTGTAGCATTGATGGGTCTTAATTGTTAGTGGGGAGTATAAGAATTTGTGAGTAGTAGGGGAGGGGCCCTAAGTGTAACTTTTTAAAACCATCTTACTTACTCTCTCATCCTCCCTCCCTCACCTCCCCCACTCTCATTTTTCCCCTCCACACTCCATCTCTCTCTCTCTCTTCCATTGCCAAAGAAAGGTAAGTTTCTTCTCTTACTTCTCTCTTCATTTCCTTCCTCTTCCTCTCATTATTTTTCATTTCTTAAAACATGAATCTTGTTTAGATCGTCGATAGGATCGTAGGAAGCCAAAAATATTCGAGTTCCGGCAACTTTGAGAAAATCCGGGTAAGTTGCTTTTCCCCCATTTTTATGCTAAAATGTTCATATCATGTTTATATAATGCTTGATGTGTTACATTTGAAGTTTGGTTGAGTTTAGAATTTATTTGGAATTTATTTTGGGTTTTGATTAAAAATGGTGATTTGGTTGAATGTTGGGATTTAATCTTGATTTTGGTTGTTATATGAGTTCTTTTAGACCCATAAGTTGCTCTAGTACCTTAGTATGCTAGTTAGGAGTGTTGGATTTTGGTTTAGTTTTCGTTTGGGTTGAAAATGGAAGAACCCAGTTCATCCCTCCCGATTTCCGGCAGACCAGAGGGTTGGGCGACCGCCCAAAATATGGTGGGCGACCGCACATCTATCTGAAAGGTTTTGTTCTTGTTTGATGGCTTTTTGTGCGACCGCACAAACTCGAGTGGGCGGCCGCACAGAACCTCTGAAGGCTTTCATTTGTTATTTTGTGTGATTGAAGAATGCGTTTTGGTTTAAGTCTTGGGTGTCCTTCTTGTCGACCTTAGTGAACATTGTAGTGCACTCTAGTGATAGAATTGAGTCCCTTGTGATTAAGTTTGTGTTGTGAAATTTAGTTTTATGTTCTTTAATAATTTTGGGGTTACTTGGGTTTTAGAGGCACATGAATTGAGTTTTCTTGTCTTTAAATGTTAGGATAGAAGTATATATAGGTACTCCTAAGTTTTAGAACGAAAGGAGTGAAATTCGGAGCTAAAACATGGATTTTTCATAATGTCCGGCCGAACACTTTATAAAAATTGTCCGTTTTACGTTCAATCTTCCGGAGACCATAACTTCTTCGTCCGGACTCCGTTTTAGACGTGTAAACTATCGTTGGAAAGCTCTTTTCGAGTAATACGCAATGGTTATATTGGCCGCATGGTTCCAGATCAGAATGGTTGTATCATTGTTGAAGTTTAAGATCAAGGTGTAGTCTCGGTCTAGGTTCCATAGTACTATTCTAGTTGACTTAGTTGGGCACCGTAGAACACTTTAGTGATTGAAATTGGTTCCTTTGTGAACAATGGTGTTATGTAATTTGATCAAGTATTATTTGGGAATTTTTGGGCATCTTATGATGTGTTCGTGATTGTTCCAATCGAATGGATTTTTGGGTAAGACTTGGTCTAGGTTTTAGGCGATGACCTATAGTACCTAGGGGGTTGTTATTGAACACCAAGGTGTAGGGTTTAGTCCTGTCGTGATCATGTTCTAATAAGTGTAACCTTTTGGATTCGTTTGGGATGTTTAGAATTGGTTCGTTACGAACGGAGGTAAAGCGTGAATTGGCAATTGGGTACCTACGGTTTGAGTAACCTTAAGGTGTATTAATTCTGATTTCCTACTTTGGAATTCCAGGTGTGATGAGATGGTTGAGTTCATAGTCCTAGTACATCTTTATGAGTAAACGTTTAGGATAATTTTGGGTTATAGTCGTTGTACTATTTGTGAGCGACCGTTTGGGTTGTGTTCTTTATGATTAACTCGTGGGTATCATCTTTGGAATGTATCTGGTATGGTTCCTCTTTATGAAATTACTGTATTCTAATAATCATTGTTGTTGAGCTCCTTATGAGCAATTCCGTTTATCGTTGTTGTGCTCTTTATGAGAAATTCCGTTTATCGTTGTTGTGCTCTTCATGAGAAACTCTGTTATCGTTGTTGTTAAACTCTTCATGAGTAACCGTTGCATCTTTATGGTGATTATTTGGTATGGTTCCCTACTTCGGAATCCTGAGTTGTTTAATTAAGCTAGTATTTATTACTTAGCATTTATTTGGAAGCCCAGCTGGCATATTTGTTGCATCGGGCGATGGGAGAGATTATAATGGCAAAGCCAAGTCCATTATAATGTTGACCATTGTTTTGCCACCTTCTTTACCCCTTTTCCAGATTGGCCTTGGAAAAGATAAGTTAGCTTCCTTTGGGAATGTATCTAGCTACCGAGCATGACTTTGTGGCATGGCTCTTGTCCTTTGTGACACTCTTATGGTTATTGTTCCGGTACCGGGGGTTTTCTCTTCAGCTTTTATGCTACTATGAAGATGGCTTGATGGGTTGATTGATTGATTGGTCGGTTCTGACCGGGGTTCTCTTCAGTTGTTATACTACTATTGTTGATTTGGTTGATCGGTTGAAGCTGCGCAGCGATTGTTCTATCAGTTTGGTGAAACCTTGGCTAAGTATCCTTTGTTACGTGTTTATTTCAGTCTTATGTGCTGCTTGATGAGTTAGTCGTTATTTCCAACTGGTATGGGACAGTTGGTGATAGGGAGCTTTCTCATTTGTTGTTATGTGATTTACTTGTTCAGTTATATCGTTGATTTGCATGATATTATGCCATGTAGATGCATTTAGTAACTTACTGAGATTTTATCTCACCCCGTTTCTTGTTTCAAATTGTTTTTCCTTAACCCCCCCCCCAGGAAAGCAAGTGGTAGCGTTGTGAGGTCCATTGTAGCGGGAATCTTCTGAGCAGGTTGATCGTAATTGGGATAGTTGCTATTCGGAGCCTTTATGTATTTTACTATGGGTTCGTAGTCGTTCAGTGTTTTGTATATACTGTTGTACTTTGGGTATTTTTGTTAATAGTTGTTCTTGCTTCCGCATTTGTTTCTAGTCTCCGAGTTATAATCTCGTTGAGGTGTTGTTTGATGGTATTGGTTTATAGTTGAATTCACGCGTCCGGTTTGGTGTATTACATTTTGGAGATGTACATTTTGTAAAGTTTTTTTTTTTTTATATATGGGTTTTTGAGATTTCCGGGGCCTGACAGTTGGTATCAGAGCAATGGTTTTAGATCTTGAAGGAGAATAAGAACTCTGATATTGAATAGGTTTCAATACTTGGGTGTTACAAGTTTGAGTGGATTAGAAAACTAAGTTTTTTTTGAAGGATGATGTTAAGGTAGAAGTTGGTTGAGTTATGAGTCGTGATATTGACGTCGAGTGTTTCTTCTCATGTGGTATATCCAATATAGAATTGGTGTCAATAGTGTTAGTTCCATTGGGGTTAGTCGGTTTGAGAATCGAGAGTACGAGTTCTGAAGGCTTGGGCATACCTAATTCGTAAAGTGGAAATGTCTTGTGCTATATTCGTATGTGTGCTCTCATTAAGTGATTTATGTTGGGGTGTATTCTCGAGTACAAAATTTCGTGATTGCTATTTGTATGTATAGGGTGATTTAGTTATGTCACCTATGCGGGATATTGATGAGTTAAGTGGTATGGTTTAGCTTTCTTTATGCTACGAATTTCTTGTGTGCCATCGATAGGTGGAGAATATTTCTATATGAGTATGTTTGACTTTGTTTAGGAGCATACTAGGTATATATATATAATGTTCAGGTTCTATATTGAAAATCAGAAAATCTTTATTATAAGGTTGTGCTGGGAATTTAGCTTATTCTGTTGGCAATATTAATTTTGAAGTCTTGGGTATAATTTATATTGGGGGCAATATGTCGCTTGATCGATAGGGAACTTGGGTTAAATTGGGTTGTTGTGGTACAAGGCTGTAATGCTAATATTTAGATCAATATCCATATTGTATCGGTTGGGTTGTAGGAGTTGAGGATTCAATGAGAATCTCTTGAGGAAAATTTTGGTCACTTTTAGTACATCTCCGTGAATGCATCGGAATGGATTAGTATGGAGAGGTGTATGATTTGTTATGGATGATGAGTTTGTTGTAGGAGTTATGATCATTAATGGTGATAAGCGTGTTAAGTTAGAAAGGACTAAGTACAATTTGGGAAAGTAATAATTTCTCAATCTATGTTAAAGGCATTTTGAAATTTTGGTTATATAGTGGTTCTATGGTTCTAAATCCCTTCTTGGTGGCGTTTCCCGAATTGGATCAAGGGTATGTGAAGAAAGTTGAGTATCAATACTTGGGCATAATTAAGGAATATCATGATTTGGTATTGGGTCAGTCGGAACGTTACTAGCTAATTGGCTTATTTTGATGGTAGTACTATTGAGCCTAAGTATCATTAGGTTAATAAATGTATGCGTGAAAGACTAACTTGGGTTAGCTATTGAAGATTTGGGGTTTGTTGATTTCTTTGGGTATATGAGCACATATTATTAACTACAAAGGGAGTTAGAGGAAATCCCTTGAAGATAAAATTTAGATCGTTTTCGGACTATTGAGTATTCGTAATTATTTTAGGCTTTCAAGGATTGGAGAGTTATGACGATGATATTATGGCGTAGATTTAAGTGGACATTTTGTATTAAAATTTTGGGTTTATATTACACCACTAGTTTAGGGTGCTGCCTAGAGCGAGAGCACTATAATGGGAATCCTTAGAGATATAGACTTTGGTGAATATTATGGGGATGGAAAATTTCTTTAACCTTTCATATTTTTTTATTTTTTTTAAAGGCTAATTTAGCTCGAGATGGTAATGTTTTGGATTTCTGGGGAATAATACTAAGTATGCGATTTACAAATGGAAGTACCTTTGCGGTGTAGTTAAGGCTATGATTAAGGCGAGCTTGAGATATCTCGAGAATTATGTGTGGAAATAATTTGGATTCTTCGATTTTGAGTACGAGTTTTGATTAGTAATGAAGATAATGATGGAATGATACGGTTCGAGAGGTAGTGATATCGTAAGAATTATTTAAGGTTACCTTGTAGTGGGATAGATTGGACAATTGAGGAATTTGAGAAATGGCGAAACCATCGTATCCGTACCTATTTGGTCTTTCGGGTAAGTAATTTAAAATTCGGGACAAATTTTTTTTAAGGGGGAGTGAATGTCACGACCCGAAAACTAGGCTCTATTTTATTGGTAATAAATAATTATTATTTATTTATTTGCTTATTTATTTATCTAAATTATTATTTATTTAAATATTTATGTGTGCATTTTATGTTTCATCGTAATTATGCTTAGCATTTTATTTGAGTCATTCGTGTTAGTGTAGCATTGTTGGGTCTTAATTGTTAGTGGGGAGTATAAGAATTTGTGAGTAGTAGGGGAGGGGCCCTAAGTGTAACTTTTTAAAACCATCTTACTTACTCTCTCATCCTCCCTCCCTTACCTCCCCCACTCTCATTTTTCCCCTGCACACTCCATCTCTCTCTCTCTCTTCCATTGCCAAAGAAAGGTAAGTTTCTTCTCTTACTTCTCTCTTCATTTCCTTCCTCTTCCTCTCATTATTTCTCATTTCTTAAAACATGAATCTTGTTTAGATCGTCGATAGGATCGTAGGAAGCCAAAAATATTCGAGTTCCGGCAACTTTGAGAAAATCCGGGTAAGTTGCTTTTCCCCCATTTTTATGCTAAAATGTTCATATCATGTTTATATAATGCTTGATGTGTTATATTTGAAGTTTGGTTGAGTTTAGAATTTATTTGGAATTTATTTTGGGTTTTGATTAAAAATGGTGATTTGGTTGAATGTTGGGATTTAATCTTGATTTTGGTTGTTATATGAGTTCTTTTAGACCCATAAGTTGCTCTAGTACCTTAGTATGCTAGTTAGGAGTGTTGGATTTTGGTTTAGTTTTCGTTTGGGTTGAAAATGGAAGAACCCAGTTCATCCCTCCCGATTTCCGGCAGACCAGAGGGTTGGGCGACCGCCCAAAATATGGTGGGCGACCGCACATCTATCTGAAAGGTTTTGTTCTTGTTTGATGGCTTTTTGTGCGACCGCACAAACTCGAGTGGGCGGCCGCACAGAACCTCTGAAGGCTTTCATTTGTTATTTTGTGTGATTGAAGAATGCGTTTTGGTTTAAGTCTTGGGTGTCCTTCTTGTCGACCTTAGTGAACATTGTAGTGCACTCTAGTGATAGAATTGAGTCCCTTGTGATTAAGTTTGTGTTGTGAAATTTAGTTTTATGTTCTTTAATAATTTTGGGGTTACTTGGGTTTTAGAGGCACATGAATTGAGTTTTCTTGTCTTTAAATGTTAGGATAGAAGTATATATAGGTACTCCTAAGTTTTAGAACGAAAGGAGTGAAATTCGGAGCTAAAACATGGATTTTTCATAATGTCCGGCCGAACACTTTATAAAAATTGTCCGTTTTACGTTCAATCTTCCGGAGACCATAACTTCTTCGTCCGGACTCCGTTTTAGACGTGTAAACTATCGTTGGAAAGCTCTTTTCGAGTAATACGCAATGGTTATATTGGCCGCATGGTTCCAGATCAGAATGGTTGTATCATTGTTGAAGTTTAAGATCAAGGTGTAGTCTCGGTCTAGGTTCCATAGTACTATTCTAGTTGACTTAGTTGGGCACCGTAGAACACTTTAGTGATTGAAATTGGTTCCTTTGTGAACAATGGTGTTATGTAATTTGATCAAGTATTATTTGGGAATTTTTGGGCATCTTATGATGTGTTCGTGATTGTTCCAATCGAATGGATTTTTGGGTAAGACTTGGTCTAGGTTTTAGGCGATGACCTATAGTACCTAGGGGGTTGTTATTGAACACCAAGGTGTAGGGTTTAGTCCTGTCGTGATCATGTTCTAATAAGTGTAACCTTTTGGATTCGTTTGGGATGTTTAGAATTGGTTCGTTACGAACGGAGGTAAAGCGTGAATTGGCAATTGGGTACCTACGGTTTGAGTAACCTTAAGGTGTATTAATTCTGATTTCCTACTTTGGAATTCCAGGTGTGATGAGATGGTTGAGTTCATAGTCCTAGTACATCTTTATGAGTAAACGTTTAGGATAATTTTGGGTTATAGTCGTTGTACTATTTGTGAGCGACCGTTTGGGTTGTGTTCTTTATGATTAACTCGTGGGTATCATCTTTGGAATGTATCTGGTATGGTTCCTCTTTATGAAATTACTGTATTCTAATAATCATTGTTGTTGAGCTCCTTATGAGCAATTCCGTTTATCGTTGTTGTGCTCTTTATGAGAAATTCCGTTTATCGTTGTTGTGCTCTTCATGAGAAACTCTGTTATCGTTGTTGTTAAACTCTTCATGAGTAACCGTTGCATCTTTATGGTGATTATTTGGTATGGTTCCCTACTTCGGAATCCTGAGTTGTTTAATTAAGCTAGTATTTATTACTTAGCATTTATTTGGAAGCCCAGCTGGCATATTTGTTGCATCGGGCGATGGGAGAGATTATAATGGCAAAGCCAAGTCCATTATAATGTTGACCATTGTTTTGCCCCTTCTTTACCCTTTTCCAGATTGGCCTTGGAAAAGATAAGTTAGCTTCCTTTGGGAATGTATCTAGCTACCGAGCATGACTTTGTGGCATGGCTCTTGTCCTTTGTGACACTCTTATGGTTATTGTTCCGGTACCGGGGGTTTTCTCTTCAGCTTTTATGCTACTATGAAGATGGCTTGATGGGTTGATTGATTGATTGGTCGGTTCTGACCGGGGTTCTCTTCAGTTGTTATACTACTATTGTTGATTTGGTTGATCGGTTGAAGCTGCGCAGCGATTGTTCTATCAGTTTGGTGAAACCTTGGCTAAGTATCCTTTGTTACGTGTTTATTTCAGTCTTATGTGCTGCATGATGAGTTAGTCGTTATTTCCAACTGGTATGGGACAGTTGGTGATAGGGAGCTTTCTCATTTGTTGTTATGTGATTTACTTGTTCAGTTATATCGTTGATTTGCATGATATTATGCCATGTAGATGCATTTAGTAACTTACTGAGATTTTATCTCACCCCGTTTCTTGTTTCAAATTGTTTTTCCTTAACCCCCCCCCCAGGAAAGCAAGTGGTAGCGTTGTGAGGTCCATTGTAGCGGGAATCTTCTGAGCAGGTTGATCGTAATTGGGATAGTTGCTATTCGGAGCCTTTATGTATTTTACTATGGGTTCGTAGTCGTTCAGTGTTTTGTATATACTGTTGTACTTTGGGTATTTTTGTTAATAGTTGTTCTTGCTTCCGCATTTGTTTCTAGTCTCCGAGTTATAATCTCGTTGAGGTGTTGTTTGATGGTATTGGTTTATAGTTGAATTCACGCGTCCGGTTTGGTGTATTACATTTTGGAGATGTACATTTTGTAAAGTTTTTTTTTTTTTATATATGGGTTTTTGAGATTTCCGGGGCCTGACAGTTGGTATCAGAGCAATTTAGATCTTGAAGGAGAATAAGAACTCTGATATTGAATAGGTTTCAATACTTGGGTGTTACAAGTTTGAGTGGATTAGAAAACTAAGTTTTTTGAAGGTATGAGGTTATGAGGTGAGAAGTTGGTGATGTTATGAGTCGAATTGACGTGGTGTTTCTTAGTTCCATTGGGTTAGTCGGTCGGTTGAGAATCGAGAGTACGAGTTCTGAAGGCTTGGGCATACCTAATTCGTAAAGTGGAAATGTCTTGTGCTATATTCGTATGTGTGCTCTCATTAAGTGATTTATGTTGGGGTGTATTCTCGAGTACAAAATTTCGTGATTGCTATTTGTATGTATAGGGTGATTTAGTTATGTCACCTATGCGGGATATTGATGAGTTAAGTGGTATGGTTTAGCTTTCTTTATGCTACGAATTTCTTGTGTGCCCTCGATAGGTGGAGAATATTTCTATATGAGTATGTTTGACTTTGTTTAGGAGCATACTAGGTATATATATATAATGTTCAGGTTCTATATTGAAAATCAGAAAATCTTTATTATAAGGTTGTGCTGGGAATTTAGCTTATTCTGTTGGCAATATTAATTTTGAAGTCTTGGGTATAATTTATATTGGGGGCAATATGTCGCTTGATCGATAGGGAACTTGGGTTAAATTGGGTTGTTGTGGTACAAGGCTGTAATGCTAATATTTAGATCAATATCCATATTGTATCGGTTGGGTTGTAGGAGTTGAGGATTCAATGAGAATCTCTTGAGGAAAATTTTGGTCACTTTTAGTACATCTCCGTGAATGCATCGGAATGGATTAGTATGGAGAGGTGTATGATTTGTTATGGATGATGAGTTTGTTGTAGGAGTTATGATCATTAATGGTGATAAGCGTGTTAAGTTAGAAAGGACTAAGTACAATTTGGGAAAGTAATAATTTCTCAATCTATGTTAAAGGCATTTTGAAATTTTGGTTATATAGTGGTTCTATGGTTCTAAATCCCTTCTTGGTGGCGTTTCCCGAATTGGATCAAGGGTATGTGAAGAAAGTTGAGTATCAATACTTGGGCATAATTAAGGAATATCATGATTTGGTATTGGGTCAGTCGGAACGTTACTAGCTAATTGGCTTATTTTGATGGTAGTACTATTGAGCCTAAGTATCATTAGGTTAATAAATGTATGCGTGAAAGACTAACTTGGGTTAGCTATTGAAGATTTGGGGTTTGTTGATTTCTTTGGGTATATGAGCACATATTATTAACTACAAAGGGAGTTAGAGGAAATCCCTTGAAGATAAAATTTAGATCGTTTTCGGACTATTGAGTATTCGTAATTATTTTAGGCTTTCAAGGATTGGAGAGTTATGACGATGATATTATGGCGTAGATTTAAGTGGACATTTTGTATTAAAATTTTGGGTTTATATTACACCACTAGTTTAGGGTGCTGCCTAGAGCGAGAGCACTATAATGGGAATCCTTAGAGATATAGACTTTGGTGAATATTATGGGGATGGAAAATTTCTTTAACCTTTCATATTTTTTTATGCTAATTAATGAGATTTCTGGGGAATAATACTAAGTATGCGATTTACAAATGGAAGTACCTTTGCGGTGTAGTTAAGGCTATGATTAAGGCGAGCTTGAGATATCTCGAGAATTATGTGTGGAAATAATTTGGATTCTTCGATTTTGAGTACGAGTTTTGATTAGTAATGAAGATAATGATGGAATGATACGGTTCGAGAGGTAGTGATATCGTAAGAATTATTTAAGGTTACCTTGTAGTGGGATAGATTGGACAATTGAGGAATTTGAGAAATGGCGAAACCATCGTATCCGTACCTATTTGGTCTTTCGGGTAAGTAATTTAAAATTCGGGACAAATTTTTTTTAAGGGGGAGTGAATGTCACGACCCGAAAACTAGGCTCTATTTTATTGGTAATAAATAATTATTATTTATTTATTTGCTTATTTATTTATCTAAATTATTATTTATTTAAATATTTATGTGTGCATTTTATGTTTCATCGTAATTATGCTTAGCATTTTATTTGAGTCATTCGTGTTAGTGTAGCATTGTTGGGTTTTAATTGTTAGTGGGGAGTATAAGAATTTGTGAGTAGTAGGGGAGGGGCCCTAAGTGTAACTTTTTTAAACCATCTTACTTACTCTCTCATCCTCCCTCCCTTACCTCCCCCACTCTCATTTTTCCCCTGCACACTCCATCTCTCTCTCTCTCTTCCATTGCCAAAGAAAGGTAAGTTTCTTCTCTTACTTCTCTCTTCATTTCCTTCCTCTTCCTCTCATTATTTCTCATTTCTTAAAACATGAATCTTGTTTAGATCGTCGATAGGATCGTAGGAAGCCAAAAATATTCGAGTTCCGGCAACTTTGAGAAAATCGGGTAAGTTGCTTTTCCCCCATTTTTATGCTAAAATGTTCATATCATGTTTATATAATGCTTGATGTGTTATATTTGAAGTTTGGTTGAGTTTAGAATTTATTTGGAATTTATTTTGGGTTTGATTAAAAATGGTGATTTGGTTGAATGTTGGGATTTAATCTTGATTTTGGTTGTTATATGAGTTCTTTTAGACCCATAAGTTGCTCTAGTACCTTAGTATGCTAGTTAGGAGTGTTGGATTTTGGTTTAGTTTTCGTTTGGGTTGAAAATGGAAGAACCCAGTTCATCCCTCCCGATTTCCGGCAGACCAGAGGTTGGGCGACCGCCCAAAATATGGTGGGCGACCGCACATCTATCTGAAAGGTTTTGTTCTTGTTTGATGGCTTTTTGTGCGACCGCACAAACTCGAGTGGGCGGCCGCACAGAACCTCTGAAGGCTTTCATTTGTTATTTTGTGTGATTGAAGAATGCGTTTTGGTTTAAGTCTTGGGTGTCCTTCTTGTCGACCTTAGTGAACATTGTAGTGCACTCTAGTGATAGAATTGAGTCCCTTGTGATTAAGTTGTGTTGTGAAATTTAGTTTTATGTTCTTTAATAATTTTGGGGTTACTTGGGTTTTAGAGGCACATGAATTGAGTTTTCTTGTCTTTAAATGTTAGGATAGAAGTATATATAGGTACTCCTAAGTTTTAGAACGAAATGAGTGAAATTCGGAGCTAAAACATGGATTTTTCATAATGTCCGGCCGAACACTTTATAAAAATTGTCCGTTTTACGTTCAATCTTCCGGAGACCATAACTTCTTCGTCCGGACTCCGTTTTAGACGTGTAAACTATCGTTGGAAAGCTCTTTTCGAGTAATACGCATGGTTATATTGGCCGCATGGTTCCAGATCAGAATGGTTGTATCATTGTTGAAGTTAAGATCAAGGTTAGTCTCGGTCTAGGTTCCATAGTACTATTCTAGTTGACTTAGTTGGGCACCGTAGAACACTTTAGTGATTGAAATTGGTTCCTTTTGTGAACAATGGTGTTATGTATTTGATCAAGTATTATTTGGGAATTTTTGGGCATCTTATGATGTGTTCGTGATTGTTCCAATCGAATGGATTTTTGGGTAAGACTTGGTCTAGGTTTTAGGCGATGACCTATAGTACCTAGGGGTTGTTATTGAACACCAAGTGTAGGGTTTAGTCCTGTCGTGATCATGTTCTAATAAGTGTAACCTTTTGGATTCGTTTGGGATGTTTAGAATTGGTTCGTTACGAACGGAGGTAAAGCGTGAATTGGCAATTGGGTACCTACGGTTTGAGTAACCTTAAGGTGTATTAATTCTGATTTCCTACTTGGAATTCCAGGTGTGATGAGATGGTTGAGTTCATAGTCCTAGTACATCTTTATGAGTAAACGTTTAGGATAATTTTGGGTTATAGTCGTTGTACTATTTGTGAGCGACCGTTTGGGTTGTGTTCTTTATGATTAACTCGTGGGTATCATCTTTGGAATGTATTGGTATGGTTCCTCTTTATGAAATTACTGTATTCTAATAATCATTGTTGTTGAGCTCCTTATGAGCAATTCGTTTATCGTTGTTGTGCTCTTTATGAGAAATTCCGTTTATCGTTGTTGTGCTCTTCATGAGAAACTCTGTTATCGTTGTTGTTAAACTCTTCATGAGTAACCGTTGCATCTTTATGGTGATTATTTGGTATGGTTCCCACTTCGGAATCCTGAGTTGTTTAATTAAGCTAGTATTTATTACTTAGCATTTATTGGAAGCCCAGCTGGCATATTTGTTGCATCGGGCGATGGGAGAGATTATAATGGCAAAGCCAAGTCCATTATAATGTTGACCATTGTTTTGCCCCCTTCTTACCCCTTTTCCAGATTGGCCTTGGAAAAGATAAGTTAGCTTCCTTTGGGAATGTATCTAGCTACCGAGCATGACTTTGTGGCATGGCTCTTGTCCTTTGTGACACTCTTATGGTTATTGTTCCGGTACCGGGGGTTTTCTCTTCAGCTTTATGCTACTATGAAGATGGCTTGATGGGTTGATTGATTGATTGGTCGGTTCTGACCGGGGTTCTCTTCAGTTGTTATACTGCTATTGTTGATTTGGTTGATCGGTTGAAGCTGCGCAGCGATTGTTCTATCAGTTTGGTGAAACCTTGGCTAAGTATCCTTTGTTACGTGTTTATTTCAGTCTTATGTGCTGCATGATGAGTTAGTCATTATTTCCAACTGGTATGGGACAGTTGGCGATAGGGAGCTTTCTCATTTGTTGTTATGTGATTTACTTGTTCAGTTATATCGTTGATTTGCATGATATTATGCCATGTAGATGCATTTAGTAACTTACTGTGATTTTATCTCACCCCGTTTCTTGTTTCAAATTGTTTTTCCTTAACCCCCCCCCAGGAAAGCAAGTGGTAGCGTTGTGAGGTCCATTGTAGCGGGAATCTTCTGAGCAGGTTGATCGTAATTGGGATAGTTGCTATTCGGAGCCTTTTTGTATTTTACTATGGGTTCGTAGTCATTCAGTGTTTTGTATATACTGTTGTACTTTGGGTATTTTTGTTAATAGTTGTTCTTGCTTCCGCATTTGTTTCTAGTCTCCGAGTTATAATCTCGTTGAGGTGTTGTTTGATGGTATTGGTTTATAGTTGAATTCACGCGTCCGGTTTGGTATATTACATTTTGGAGATGTACATTTTGTAAAGTTTTTTTTTTTTTTTATATATATGGGTTTTGAGATTTCCGGGGCGTGACACTCAGACCGACGGTCAATCCGAGAGGACTATTCAGATTTTGGAGGATATGTTGCGAGCGTGTTCGATAGACTTTTCTGATTCTTGGGATTCGCACCTACCGTTAGTGGAGTTCTCTTACAACAACAGTTATCAGACTAGTATCGAGATGGCACCGTATGAGGCCTTGTATGGAAGGAAATGTAGATCGCCTATTTGTTGGGATGATGTTGGTGAAGCGAAGATCGTGGGTATTGATTTGCTTCAGGATTCAGTTGAAAAGGTTAGAGTTATCCGGGATCGATTGAGAACAGCTCAGAGTCGACATAAGAGCTATGCAGATAACCGAATGCGAGATCTTAGTTTTCAGACCGGTGACTTCGTGTTCTTGAAAGTGTCTCCGAAGGTGGGTATTCGTAGGTTTGGGAAGAAAGGCAAGTTGGCTCCGAGGTTTATTGGCCCGTTTGAGATTTTGGGAAAGGTTGGACTTCTAGCGTATCGTCTTGCGTTACCGCCATCTTTGGATCGGTTACATAATGTTTTCCACGTTTCTATGCTTCGGAAGTATGTTCATGATCCATCTCACGTGTTACCGAGGGTACCGGAGGATATAGAGCCCGATATGACTTATGAGGAACGACCGGTCCGGATCCTGGATTCTAAAGTTCAAGAGTTGAGGAACAAAAGTATTTTATTGGTTAGAGTTCTTTGGAGGAATCATAACATCGAGGAGTCGACGTGGGAGCTCCGAGATGAGATCGAGAGGAAATTTCCGTGGCTTTTTGTTTAAGGTAAGTCTCGTTAAAATTCGGGTCGAATTTTCTTTAAGGGGGAGTGAATGTCACGACCCGAAAACTAGGCTCTATTTTATTAGTAATAAATAATTATTATTTAATTATTTGCTTATTTATTTATTTAAATTATTATTTATTTAAATATTTATGTGTGTGCATTTTATGTTTCATAATAATTGCCTAGCATTTTATTTAGGTCATTTGGGTTAGTGTAGTATTGTTGGGTCTTAATTGTTAGTAGGGAGTGTAAGTATTTGTGTGTAGTGTAGAGGAGGGGGCCTAAGTGTAAATTCTTTAAATCATTTCCCCTACTCCCTCCCTACTCCTTTTCTTCTCCCTCACTCTTCCCCTTCACCCTCATCATCTCCCAGCAACTCTCTCCCTCTCTCATTAGCATTTGTGGGTAAGTTTTCTCTTTTCCTTCTCTCTTCATTTTCTTCCTCTTCCTCTCATAATCTCTTATTTCTTAAAACTTGAAATGTGTTTAGATCGTCGATAGGATCGCGTAGAATCAAAAATATTCGAATTCCGTCAACTTTCATTATTTTCAGGTAAGTTGCTTTTCCCCCATTTTTAT
The DNA here is from genome assembly GCA_026119855.1 of Campanula takesimana. Taxonomy (NCBI): domain Eukaryota; kingdom Viridiplantae; phylum Streptophyta; class Magnoliopsida; order Asterales; family Campanulaceae; genus Campanula; species Campanula takesimana. The sequence goes on from JAOWBW010000276.1 coordinate 1,128,963, forward strand.
GCTAAAATGCTCATAACATGTTTCTACAATTCTTTAATTGTTATATTTGAAGTTTGGTTGAGTTTGGAATTAATTTGGAATTTATTTGAGTTTTTGGTTAAAATGGTGAATTGATGAATGTTTGGTTTGATTCTTGGTTTTGGTTAATAAATGGTGTTGTTAAGGTCCCCTTGTTGGTTAGTTATGGTTTGGGTACCTTGAGGATCTTATTGGATGTGTTTGATTAAGAGAGTTGTGAAAATGGTAAGGAAAATTGATGAACCCAGCTGGGAATTCCTCCCAGCCCGTAGACCAGGCGCCCGCCTGGGTTGGACCAGGCGCCCGCCTACATACCCTTTTTTGATGGCCAGACTTCTGGTCATTCAAGCGCGCGCTCGCCCCCTGCCAGGCGCCCGCCCGCCCTCTATTCAAGGATTTTGACCTTTTTGCTTGGTTTAAGACTAATGGCTTAACTAGTTTAGGTTTATTTCTTCTAATTAACTTAAGATAACACCGTGGAACACTTTATTAAGTGGAATTGATTCTTTTGTGAACAAATATGTTATGGAATTTGATTGAGTATCATTTTGAGAATGTGGTTCATCCTTGATGTGTTGTTTGGATTGGTTTACCTTTGTGGTAATTTATTTGGATTGGTTCCCTACTTTGGAACCTTAAGTTGTTTATTCATACTAATATATTATTACTTAGCATTTATTTGGATGCCCAGCTGGCATATTTGTTGCATCGGGCGATGGAAAAGATTATAATGGCAAAGTCAAGTCCATTATTATGTTGACCATTGTTTTGCCCTTTCTTTACCCCTTTTCCAGATTGGCCTTGGAAAAGATAAGTTAGCTTCCTTTGTGAATGTATCTAGCTACCGAGCATGACTTTGTGGCATGGCTCTTGTCCTTTGTGACACTTTTATGGTTATTGTTCCGGTACCGGGGATTTCTCTTCAGCTTTCATGCTATTATGAAGATGTTGATTTGTTGATTATTGAAGCTGCGCAGCGATCCTTTATTTGGATGTATCGGTTTGGAAACCTTGGCTAATATCCTTTGTTATGTGTTTATTTCCGCTGCTATCTGTTATGTGATAAATGCTATGTGCTAGCTATGAATTATTATTGTATATTTCACCTTAGCATGTCATGTAGTTGCATTAGTAACTTATTGAGATTTATCTCACCCCCTTTTTTTATCTTTGTTTTTCCTTAACCCCCCCCCCCCAGGTGCTAAGGATTAGTCTCGCTGATCACGAGAAAGAGGACGTCGAGTGTGGATACATTCTTTTGGGGAAAGTTGTTATAGGTTGGTTTACATTATATAGATGTGTAACCTTTTGGGATATTTGTACCAAACATTGACGTCACTAGGATTTGTGTATTTTGTAACTTTGGTGTATAAGCTTATGGAGTTTATACTAGTTTTACTTTGTTGTTCAAGTTGATTTTCAAAACCTTGTGTTATCATCTTTTGGGTATAAAAGGAAATTTTTATCTCCATTATTTTAGAGTTTATTGTTTAAGACGACGTCCAGCTCGCGATCTCGGGCCCGCGGGGTTTGGGGTCGCGACACAAGCCATCATGACTACCCAATTAATATAACTTAAACAAAGTTCGTTAATCCTCATAGAACATATCACAATCCTTTTGTCACGCGATATTATATTGAATATAAGTCATTGTCCACGTCAATTTATATTGTTCAATGCTTTCTCGATCCCGAGTAGATTGATATGAGCAAATGACATTGAACACATCAATTCATTCGGGCGTGGCCACACATTTCATCAATCTCACTCTTTGAGTGGCCTAAGAAGATATCTCTCTTGAGGGAGGGACAAATTCCATATTGACTTATCATTCTTCCCTACAAGATTCTGATTATGCCAATCATAGCCTTTATTATTGTTGGTAGTGGTGCCCTAGGAACGTTTAATAAACGTTGTAATTGTTATCATTTATTTCATATCAATAAAGAGATGTTTTGATTATTATTGTTGTTCATATTTACTTATAATAATCCCCGTCCCTAGTACTTATTAAGCACTAGTATAAAGGCTAAATGGTCATGGGATGATCATGTTAGATTTATGGGTACTTGCTTGGAACAAGGTACTGGACATGACCCGCTGTATGAGATTTATGTCATGGTCTATGTCGTACATATATCTCATATTAGTTATGTCATTTGAATCCTTAGACATGAAGTTATTATAGTCTTCCACTTGATGAACATTGTGTTTGACATATTCAAACGCTACTTTAACACGGTAGTTATAAAGGGTATGATTGGCATAATCGGATTCCCGTTGGAAGAATAATAAGCTAAATGGATTTGTCCCTCCACGGAGAGATGTCAAGCTTGGGCCTCTCGTAGGAATGATGTTGATGAAATGTTCGGCCGGACTCAAATGAATTGATTGGATCAATGTCATTTGGATTATCAACATATTCGGAATCGAGAAAGTATTGAACAAAACAAGTTGACTCTTTGACCATGACTTGTGTTCAATGACATCGTGGACAAAGGGATTGTGACATATTCTAAAGGAATGCGAACTTGTATCTACTTATACAATTTGGGTAGGTATGACGGTTTGCTAGAACCTAATCATATCTTATGGAATCATGTTTGAGCCCATTGCCAACTTAGTATAATCCTAGAGGGTCACACACAATAGAACGAATCTTAAATAAAAGGACTATATTGGCATTTAGGGTCGGAGGACTTCCAAGGAATTTCTGGAAAGATCTGGGCCTCCTGGTCAACCAAGCGGGCGCTTGGGTTGCACCAGGCGGGCGCCTGTTCAAGCCGGAAAGGAACTGGACTTTCTGCCCAAACAGGCGGGCGCCTGGGTAGGACCAGGCGGGCGCCCGATATGCCGGATGGAAAATTCCTAATTTGATTAGGAAAGGTTTTTGGCACAAGTTACCTATTTGGAATAGGTCTTAATTGTGTATAAAAACATCAATTCGGCCAAACCATATGTGTGTGTGCTTTTTGTGAGTCTCAAAGAGTTTGAGAGAGATTTTATTTTGTTCTAAGATATCATTGATTGAGGAACAAAATAATTCACAAATAAATTCCATATAGTTCTTTATTATATTGTGAAAGTGTGTTTCATAATATTGGTCTAGCAACCAAGATCAAAGAAGCTCCTTTAATATTCGTTCGAAGTGTGGATACCGCTAGAGGGTGAAAATCATCATCTTCAAAGTTCGTGTTCAAGCTTTGTGATCGTGATCAAGTCTTCAAACCTCCACCAAAGACCAAGAAAATTTGATAGCCATCAAGGGTTAGTTTTATCCTATATTCATGTTATTGTATTTGATTTAATCATATGAACGGATCCGTGGCTTTGGGTTTCAAATTTTAATGCTAAATTCCGCTGCGCATGTTACTTGGAAACCCAACAGTGGTATCAGAGCCCCCGTTCATGTTGATTAATTCAATACTTGGATCATGTTGTGTGTATATAAATTGTTTATGTGCCAAGCATGATATGAATATTGGATTATATGATGTTTATGTGTTTTGTGATTTTATGTGGTTTATTGTTTTTCCAACTTTAATCGCACGATTCAATCGCAATAAAAATTATGGTGGATTCTGAATTATTTCGATTATTGATTTTTGATTGGATCAAAGTTTTAATAATCGAGGAAAAATAATTTTGAGACAAAATTTTCGAACTTTAAAATTCTATACTATTCTGGCCATTCAAGCGGGCGCCTGGTCCTCAGCAGGCGGGCGCTCGGTGGTCAAAATTTGTTCTGATTTTGGTTAAAATCTGAATATGGAATTTTCAATAAATTCGACAAAACCAGTAACAGAACCAGTCCAGACTTGTTGATCTGGAATGGGTTTTGGGTAGTTGGTTTGTGTGTGGATTTTGGGGGTTTGATTTTCCTATTTGTTTTAGTCTTGTGATTCCTAGATTGGTTCAAGTTTTGGATGGCTAATCTGCGTTCATCGAGATTTTGTTTCCCAAAATTGATCGCAATCAAAGTTTCAAAGATAAAACGAAGTTAGAATTATGAAGAGTTCATAATTGCTAAAATTGAGAAACAAAGTTCTTGATTCAAAGTTATAATCAGTTTGTAATGAATTATAACATGCATGGAATGGATAAGAATCTCTCTGAGTTACATGGGATGCTCAAAACTGCAGAGATGAAAATTGTGGAGAAAGGTTCTCCCGTGCTCTTGGTTCATGATGGGAAGAAGGCTAGTGCCAAAGGAAAGGGTAAGGCAAAAGTTGTCAAACCCAAGATAAGCAAGGCAAAGGTTGCCAAGGCTTCTGAGGCAAAACCCGATTCACAAAAGGATGCAATCTGTTTCCATTGTCAAGAAATTGGTCATTGGAAACGTAATTGCAAGGCTTTCTTGGAAGAGCAAAAGAAGAAGAAGAGCAGCAAGGCCGCGTCGACTTCAGGTATCTATATGATAGATATTCTCCTTTCTACCACTGATTCTTGGGTATTGGATACCGGATGTGGTTCTCACATTTGTCTAAATGTGCAGGGACTAAAGAATAGGAGACTGCTTAAAGAAGGTGAAGTAGATCTACGCGTGGGAAATGGAGCAAGAGTTGCTGCATTAGCCGTAGGGACTTATGAAGTCACTTTACCTTCCGGATTAATTCTTGTTTTGAACAATTGTTATTATGTTCCGGATTTAAGCAGAAATATTATTTCAATTTCTTGTTTGGATAATGAAGGTTTTAAGTTTCTTATTGAGAATAAGAAATTTTCTATTTATTTAAATGATGTGCTTTATGGTATTGCTAATTCATTTAATGGCCTTTATATCTTGGATGTCAAGAATGAAAATAATGTCTATCATATAAATAAGAAATCTAAACCTAATGATGTAAATCATACTTATTTGTGGCATTGCCGTCTTGGTCATATTAATGAGAAGCGTATCTCAAAACTCCATGGGGACGGACTTTTGGGTTCATGTGACTTAGAGTCATATGATACTTGTGAGTCGTGTCTTCTTGGAAAAATGACTAAGACACCTTTTACCAAGTTGGTGAAAGGGCAAGCGACTTATTGGGGTTGATACATTCCGATGTATGCGGACCATTAAGTAGCAATGCTAGGGGAGGATTTCAATACTTCATAACCTTCACTGATGATTATAGTAGATTTGGGTATGTTTACCTAATGAAACACAAAAGTGAAGCGTTTGAGATATTTAGAATATTTCAAAATGAAGTAGAAAAACAACTTGGCAAAAGTATTAAGGCACTTCGATCAGATCGAGGTGGAGAATACTTAAGTCAAGAATTTGATGATCATCTAAAGAATTGTGGAATAGTTTCACAATTGACTCCACCGGGAACACCACAATGGAATGGTGTGTCCGAGAGGAGGAATCGGACTTTGTTAGACATGGTTCGATCAATGATGAGTCAAGTTGATCTTCCAATATCCTTTTGGGGTTACGCCCTAGAAACCGCTGCTTTCACACTAAATCGTGTTCCAACTAAATCGGTTCAAAAGACTCCATATGAGATGTGGAGCGGAAAGAAGCCTTGTCTATCTTTCATGAAGATTTGGGGTTGTGAAGTTTTTGTCAAAAGACTTATCTCAGACAAACTTGCACACAAATCTGATAAATGTATTTTCGTGGGATATCCTAAGGAAACTAAAGGATATTACTTTTACAACCGAGAGGACAACAAAGTGTTTGTTGCCCGAACTGGTGTCTTTCTAGAGAACGAGTTTCTCTCCAAAGAAATCAGTGGGAGTAAAATAAATCTTGAAGAAATTCGAGACCCAGAAAATAACATTGAACCAATAGTGGAACAAGAACAAGAACCACAAGGAGTTGTGGAAACTGTTCAGAATACACAAGCGACTCGCAGATCTAGTAGGTTACGATCCGAGCCCGAGAGATATGGATTTCTCGTAACAGATAGTAATGACGTGGAAATCATTGAGAATGATGAACCGTCAACCTACCAAGAGGCGATGTCTTCTCCTGATTCGGACAAGTGGCTTGGAGCCATGGAATCCGAATTGCAATCCATGCAAGACAATCAAGTTTGGAATTTGATTGATGCGCCCGAAGGTGTAAAAACCATAGGATGCAAATGGGTCTTCAAGAAGAAGACTGACATGGATGGGAAGGTGCATACTTACAAAGCTAGGCTTGTAGCGAAGGGTTATAGGCAAGTTCATGGTATTGACTATGATGAGACCTTTTCACCCGTAGCAATGATCAAGTCTATAAGAATTTTGCTTGCCATTGCCGCATATCATGACTATGAAATATGGCAGATGGACGTCAAAACCGCTTTCCTGAATGGAAAACTCCAAGAGGATGTGTATATGACACAACCAGAAGGTTTTGAACAAGATTCTAAGGTATGCAAATTGCAAAGATCCATCTATGGATTGAAGCAAGCTTCAAGGAGTTGGAATCTCCATTTTGATGAATCGGTCAAAGAGTTTGGCTTCATCAAGAACGAAGATGAGCCTTGTGTATACAAGAAGATTAGTGGGAGCATAGTGCTTTTCCTTGTTTTATACGTGGATGACATATTACTCATTGGAAACGACATTCCTACACTTCAGTCTGTGAAGACTTGGTTAGGAAAGTGCTTCGCAATGAAAGATATGGGTGAAGCCGCATATATTCTTGGCATTAAGATCTATAGAGATAGATCAAGGAGGCTACTTGGTTTAAGCCAAAGTACATACATTGACAAGGTCATTAGAAGATTCCGTATGGAAAATTCTAAGAGAGGGACCTTGCCCGTGTTACATGGAGTTTCTCTAAGCAAGACTCAATGTCCTAAGACAAAAGATGAGCGTGAGAAAATGAATGATGTTCCATATGCTTCGGCAATTGGGTCCATCATGTATGCCATGATTTGTACTAGGCCGGATGTATCTTATGCTTTGAGCATGACAAGTAGATACCAATCCGACCCTGGCGAAAATCACTGGATAGCTGTAAAAGCGATTCTTAAGTACTTAAGAAGGACTAAAGACTCGTTTTTGGTCTATGGAGGAATGGAAGATGATCTCGTTGTAAATGCTTACACGGATGCAAGCTTCCAAACCGACAAAGATGATAGCCGATCGCAATCAGGTTTTGTGTTTATGTTAAATGGTGGAGCTGTAAGCTGGAAGAGTTCCAAGCAAAGTACAATCGCTGATTCTACAACAGAAGCTGAGTTTATTGCTGCATCGGATGCTGCAAAGGAAGCTGTTTGGATTAAGAAGTTCATAACTGAACTTGAAGTGGTTCCTAGTATTGCTAATCCAATAGACCTTTATTGCGACAATAATGGTGCTATTTCTCAAGCAAAGGAACCAAGAGCACATCAGAAATCCAAACACATACTTAGGCGTTTTCATATCATTCGAGAGATCGTTGATAGGGGAGACGTAAATATATGCAGAGTACCTACTGATGACAATGTTGCGGACCCGCTAACAAAGGGACTTCCACAAGCTAAACATGATGGTCATGTTAGGTCCATGGGTATTAGATACATGGGAGATTGGGCCTAGGGCAAGTGGGAGATTGTTGGTAGTGGTGCCCTAGGCACGTTTAATAAACGTTGTAATTGTTATCATTTATTTCATATCAATAAAGAGATGTTTTAATTATTATTGTTGTTCATGTTTACTTATAATAATCCCCGTCCCTAGTACTTATTAAGCACTAGTATAAAGGCTAAATGGTCATGGGATGATCATGTTAGATTTATGGGTACTTGTTTGGAACAAGGTACTGGACATGACCCGCTGTATGAGATTTATGTCATGGTCTATGTCGTACATATATCTCATATTAGTTATGTCATTTGAATCCTTAGACATGAAGTTATTATAGTCTTCCACTTGATGAACATTGTGTTTGACATATTCAAACGCTACTTTAACACGGTAGTTATAAAGGGTATGATTGGCATAATCGGATTCCCGTTGGAAGAATAATAAGCTAAATGGATTTGTCCCTCCACGGAGAGATGTCAAGCTTGGGCCTCTCGTAGGAATGATGTTGATGAAATGTTCGGCCGGACTCAAATGAATTGATTGGATCAATGTCATTTGGATTATCAACATATTCGGAATCGAGAAAGTATTGAACAAAACAAGTTGACTCTTTGACCATGACTTGTGTTCAATGACATCGTGGACAAAGGGATTGTGACAAATTCTAAAGGAATGCGAACTTGTATCTAGTTATACTATTTGGGTAGGTATAACGGTTTGCTAGAACCTAATCATATCTTATGGAATCATGTTTGAGCCCATTGCCAACTTAGTATAATCCTAGAGGGTCACACACAATAGAACGAATCTTAAATAAAAGGACTATATTGGCATTTAGGGTCGGAGGACTTCCAAGGAATTTCTGGAAAGATCTGGGCCTCCTGGTCAACCAAGCGGGCGCTTGGGTTGCACCAGGCGGGCGCCTTTTCAAGCCGGAAAGGAACTGGACTTTCTGCCCAAACAGGCGGGCGCCTGGGTAGGACCAGGCGGGCGTCCGGTATGCCGGATGGAAAATTCCTAATTTGATTAGGAAAGGTTTTTGGCACAAGTTACCTATTTGGAATAGGTCTTAATTATGTATAAAAACAACAATTCGGCCAGACCATATGTGTGTGTGCTTTTTGTGAGTCTCAAAGAGTTTGAGAGAGATTTTATTTTGTTCTAAGATATCATTGATTGAGGAACAAAATAATTCACAAATAAATTTCATATAGTTCTTTATTATATTGTGAAAGTGTGTTTCATAATATTGGTCTAGCAACCAAGATCAAAGAAGCTCCTTTGATATTCGTTCGAAGTGTGGATACCGCTAGAGGGTGAAAATCATCATCTTCAAAGTTCGTGTTCAAGCTTTGTGATCGTGATCAAGTCTTCAAACCTCCACCAAAGACCAAGAAAATTTGATAGCCATCAAGGGTTAGTTTTATCCTATATTCATGTTATTGTATTTGATTTAATCATATGAACGGATCCGTGGCTTTGGGTTTCAAATTTTAATGCTAAATTCCGCTGCGCATGTTACTTGGAAACCCAACAATTATGACTACCTGGTTAAGGGTAGCGGTTGACTATGTCAAACATAATGTTCATCATGTGGAAGACCATGATAATCTTAGGTCTAAGGATATCAAATGATATAACTATATGAGATTTAATTATGACATTTGACCATGACATAAATCTCATAGCCGGTCATGTCCAGTTGTTTGCATCCGAGAAGAAGATCCACTCGCCTTTTTGATTTGAGAGTCGCCACCATGTTGTTGAACGGAACACAAACCGTGAGATTCTTGAGTTCGGGGGTTAAGTTATGGATTGGGAAGGTCAAGGAGCACCCAATCCACCAAATCTAGGATTGGTCTTGCTTAGGTATTTTTAATCAAATAGCAAATAAATAATTAAAACAAATAAAGCCAATAATTAATTTCTTAATTATTGGAATGTAGAATCATATGCTTCGAGACCATCTCCATGGATTAGAGAGGCTCTAGGCTGATCCTTTTGATGGGATTACACTACTCTAAAAAAATAATGAGATGAGAAGTAGAGATTAAAAGCGTAGGAGTTTACCTAAAGCGTTCTTGAGATTCCAATTGATAGCCTTGACTAAAGCCTTGATGATCCAAGAGTTTTATTATGATTTTGGCTTGAAAAGATGAGTTTTGGATGGTGTTTTGGTGTGAGGAAGGAGTAAAAATGGGATTCTTGGGAGAGAGGCTGATTTCAAAGTTGTTCACCTTGATTAGGATGATGAGGAACCATTAGGAGAGTCTAGGGTTGAAAGACTCTTTATTTATAGGTTTAGATTACTTAGGGACCAAGTCTTGAGGTGGAGAGGTTTAATTAGGTAAGGAAATCAGTAGGAAATCGTCTAGGAAGTCTCCTATTAGATATTCCCCAGATTAAGAGAGTGTTGGCCAAGAAAGAGATCGGGACGGAGAAGGAAAGTGGATTAAGCCCGCAGACAGAGGAGATGTCTTGTACGAGACATTGATGTCTCGTACGAGATATCCAATACAAAAGTACTGTTTTGCCCTTATCTAAAGTTCTGTTGTTCAGTTTTAGCCCCTAACTAACGGAGTCAGTCAGAAACTTAACGAAACGCGATGAAACTAACGAGTTTTCATCCAAACACAAAGGCGAGACACAAGAGTAGTGTAATCATAAATTTAAGTTCAAAATGGGATGTCTACAGAGCCCCTCGATGTAGACACTCCGCCTTGGACCGCTCACCCCGATTGCACATTTGATCTTGTGTTTCTCCCCGTTTTAAGTGTTTCTCGTTAGTTTCTGTCACTTCCGTTAAGTTCCTGACTGACTTCGTTAAGTCCAGGGACTAAACTGAATGACAGGGCTGACTTTCTAGTCCATTCTGTCAAAATTTCCTTATCTGAGTCGCGCGCCTCCGACAGGAGGGGCCAGGCGCGCGCGCCTCCCGCCCCCAAAGCAGGAAACGCGCGCCTCTGGGCTTCATTTACAGATTTCTGGCCAGGATTCTCTCCCTTGCTCAATTTACAGGATTTTGCCCGGGAAGGATTTCTTGGTGACTGAGTTTTGGCACCAAAAACACCCCTCTTTCACCTATAAAAACCTCCCTTTACCTCCATTTTCAAGGACCGGAAAGGACCGAGGATTGAACTTACAAAAACTATACCAAAATCACTTTCTAAAGGTTCTCCAAGGATCTCATCAAGCAATATTTGAAGTTCTTCAAATTGTAGGTAAAAGTCCATCTTTTCCTTTCTTTTCTACTTCATCTCCTCTCTCTCTTTTTACTCTAATCAAATGTGCAATCACCCAAATCATTTTGGGACATGACTCTAATGATCACCTCATCTCATTGAGGTTGGTTAAGGAGTTATCTCCTACATTCCAAACTCTATTTTAAACCCCCCTTTTATGACTTAAAGAAGAAGAAGAAGAACGTTATTATTCATGTAGATTTTGATCAAGCAAGACCAACTTTAGTTGGGCGAGATGGGTGTTTCGGTACTTCCCATCTCGTAATCTAACCCCGAACCTCAAAACAAAGAATCTCTGTTTTCGTAATCAAACTTAGGCTATAATCGATAGGTTTTTCTTATGTTCCTCAAAACATAGGTGGCGACTCTAAACAATCTAAAACAAGTTAGACATCCTAGGATAATTCACCGCTCTAGCCTAAAGCCGTGGTTTCCCGGGGTACCTACAGTGGCGACTCCGCTGGGGACATTTGAGGGTTAAACTTGCATTCTGATCAAAATCTATATCTTTTCTGGGCATTCTGATTCCTGATGGGGGAGGCGCGCGCGTCTGGCCTCTTAAGCCTAAGGCGCGCGCATCCCGCATCAAGAACCAGAATCGCCCACTTCTTCATGTTCTTCATCTTCTTCTTCTGCTATTCTGCACTAATCACTTCTGCAGGGGTTACAATATGAATATAGGACCAGGGCAATCCCCTGAGTCCAAAGTCTGACATTCTGACAGGTGTGCCCAGAAGCGCGCGCCTCCCATAAGCATTGCGCCATGCGCGCGCGTCCCACATCAACACTCAGAGGCGCACGCTTCTGGGTTGGTTTCCAGAACAGAAACAGGTTTCAGTGACTGAGCATAACAGTGGGGTGTGGGCACAGTTGCCTGCATCAGAGCAGAATTGAACCCTCAGACTGTTTTAATTTTGTGTTTTATTTACCGGTCACACGGGTGATTCGGGAGTTGTAATTTATATGCTTATGTGTTTTGTTTGTTTTCTTTCTTTTCAAAAAAAAAAAAAATATATAAAAATTTTGTCACTTGTTAGACCTCACACTACATGCACATATTCCTATGAACTGCTCACTATCGAGTCGCACAAGTCCAACCCCAAACCCGTCGAGGCCCGTCCTAGAAAGTTTCAAGCTCCACTCGACCTTGGCTCTTTCGAAGCGGTAAACCTCAGCCCGTGGCGTAGTTCAAGACTACATGCCGGGGGTGACCTTTAAGCCTCATATTCAAGCCGAGCACAAGCCACACAATTCTAGTTAAGGTCTAACACTCCGTGACTCAAGTCGGTTTCCATATACCGAGATTTCCCTAAACTAATGTCTTCAAATCATACATGCCAACTTGTTGAAACGGACGCAATAAAAAACCGTCCCCAAAAGTGGTTATTTTGGACGAAAATAAAAAATCCGTCCCCGCATGTATGCTTTACTACATTAATTTAGTTTAATCCCGATACATGTAGGATTCACAAGCGCGATGGAATCCGATGAGTATATGGGAGCGTGAGATGGTCTATATACTAGTGTGACGATTCCATTATTTTCTTAGAAACCCCAAAAGGGATCCATTCCCTCCGACTTATAAAAAAAAAAAGAGTCTTTTCTTATGTGGTTCGAGTCGTGTGCCCAACTGTGTGTTCTAAGCCTCTTCGTGGACCGCAAGTGTTACTCAAGACTGACAAGGGCCTCTTCTGCAATGTAGGTTCAATTGGTACTTACGGAGTCTACCGAGATTCGGCAAATCGGTTAGTCCGTAAAGAGATCGCTCCAACAGCAACCATGACCGGCAGCAGCAACACCATGTCTCTCGAGTAGCTTTCAACCATGGTCCAACTCCTCCAAGAGCAAGTCTCCATCCTTAATAAGGAGGCACAAAGCAAAGACGACATTTGGCAATCCCACCTTGACAGCCAAAGGGAGGCCCACGAGGCCGAGATGGAGCTAATGAAAGAAAAGCTCACTAACCTTCCCAAGGGGAAGAACAAGAACAATGATGACGAATCCGAATGGACCGAGGGTTTGTTCAAAAGTCCGTATGTCAACACACGCACCAAGAAAATGGGAGAACCAAGTTCCGAAAACAATGAGCCCAAAATGGTGGATTCTATCATGGCCTACATCGACCAAAAATTCAATGGGCTCAACATGGGGAAAGGCTCTGACACAAGCCTTTATCAATCATCCATCCTCATGAGTACTATGGCCGCTCTTCCCGATAAATTCAAGATGCCCGACATAAGCAAATTCAAGGGCAACTCTTGTCCCATGGCTCACATTGAGACTTATATTTGGGCAATGGTTCCGAAGAAGGTCTCCCCCAAGGTGATGGCTCAATGCTTTCCTCTCACTCTCGAGGGGGTGGCAAAAGATTGGTATGCTACTCTCCCGCTCACTGTCCGTCTTGATTGGGACTCCGCCGTGCTTGCCTTCAAGAACCAATACCAAGGCAACACCACTCACCGGCCCACAAGGAAAGAGCTAGAGAACACTACTCAACGAGACAACGAGTACTTCATTGACTTCACAAGGAGATGGAATGACAAACTCTCTGAAATTGTTGAAAGGCTGAACACAAAAGAGCAAATGGACATCTTTCTCAAGTGTCTGAAGATTGATCTCCGCACCCACCTAAGTGGGGCTTGCTACTCCGACTTCTCCCAAATGTATGAGGCGGGGGTACGCATGGATGACTTGCTCAAGGAGATTAAGAAGACCACTCCTACTTACCGATACAAGGCCGCTTCCAACTCTACAAAAGAGGCCTCGGTCAACGCCGTCACTATCGACAAGGGGAATTACAAAAAGGTTCCTCCACCCCAAGGGAAGAAGTCCCGAAATGACCGTGTCTATACGCCTCTCCAAGGCATGACTCAAACCGAAGTGTTCGAAGTCCTCAAAGCAAAGGGTCAAGTCACACCCGTGCAAGGGTACCAACCCAAGACGGTCCACCCCAATCATGCTCACCATAAATATTGTGGCTACCACCAATATAGTGGCCACACCACCGAGGATTGCTTCGTTCTCCGCAATGTCATTCAAGATCTCATAGATAAGAAAGAATTTGTTGTGGCTAATGGCGAACATGTCAATGTAATAGAGATAGGAGAACTCGAGGGGACCACCCATTCAATCCCAATTGTGAATGGGGGCCCCAATGTTATGAATAAACTTGACAATTCTTGTTATGTAGTGACTTACGATGAGGTAATGAGGGAAGTACTAGAGAATAGGAAAAAGAAGCAAGATGGGAACGTCAACATGCTAACTCGATCCGGTCGAGTCATAGCAAGCAACCCTTCCACATCCGCACCGAGCTCCTCTTCTCAAAGGCCGCAAGCTCGCGACACTCCCGAAGACCCTCTACTTGTCCAACTCAAGAAAACTCAAGCCAACATCTCTATTTGGGACCTCATCGCATCCTCAAAGAAACACCAGGATCTTGTCATCCGCAATCTCGATGATACATCAGTTTCTCCCGATACTACTCCCGAGGACCTCACGGCAATGATCGGTCACATTCATTTTGGCAACGTCATCACTTTTGCCGATATGGACCTTCCACCATTTGGTTCCGACCACAACGAGGCTATTTACCTCAAGGTACGAGCAAGGGGGAGGCCCATCTCAAGAGTCTTAGTGGACGGTGGTTCCGCACTCAATCTCATGCCTGGCAGAATCATGGGCATACTGGGGCTTAAGGATTCCGATTTGAAGCCTTCTACTCAAGTAATCCGAGGTTATGACAGCATCGCCCGTACAGTCATGGGTATGATCGAAATAGACATTGAGTTTGGGAGCATGGTCATGTCCGTTCCATTCCAAGTGCTTGATATCCCGACCTCGTTCAACTTACTTTTGGGTCGACCATGGATTCACAGTGCTAATGTCGTACCATCAACTCTCCACCAATGTGTCAAGATCCGAAATGGTGATGAAATAGTGACCGTAATGGCTGAAAATGTCACTATCCACAGAAAAGGTGAGCCCGTCCACCAAGTTCAGCATGGTCTACCAGACTCCACTCTCTCCGGCGTCTCAATCAACGCCATTGACAAAGAAGGGGGAAACGGATCATGGACCCCCAGCAATCACAAAGTCCTCCGCATGATGAGGAATATGGACTACTTCCCTGGTTTAGGCCTAGGGAGATATCAACAAGGAATCCTACATCCCGTGCAAGTCCCATGTGTCAAGAACACATTCGGTTTGGGGTACGAGCCTTCCAGAGAAGACTTGAAACAAGAGCAAGCAATCAAGAACGAAAGGGCCCGAGCTCGTAAAGAAGGCCGTCGTTATGAGGTCCCTAATCTAAGGCCTTACCGCAAGACGTTGAATGGCTATTTTGTTCGCCAAGGGGAATACGTTTCGTACATGATCTTTCCCGAGCCCTGGGTTAACAATAAGGGTGTCAAAAAGCCCGGCATCGAAATCTTCTCCGATTGTGAGATCCAGAAATCCGAAAGGGAACCAACTCCCATGTCGCCCCTTGAATGGTGGGGAAGGAAAGCGACTATAGAGACTGAGACAGAAATCACCGTGGGGGAAGAACTGACAGATTTAGCCTCCATGTTCGAAGAGCTTTCCATGATGAATGAATGCCAAGTCAACGCCATCCATGACACCGTCATCATGAACGAGACTATCAGTGAGATCCCGCCAAGCTCCGAGCCGATCAACAATTGGTATTCAACGAAAGGGCCCATGGTATCCAAAGAATTCTTAGTCCAAGAAATGGGTTGCATACCCCGCACAGCAACAAAGGAATAGCGGCTCACACTTACTTTCGAGTCCGAGAGTGTCTCTAATACCCTCACCCAAGAGGATTTGGAGGCCATAGCCGAGCGTGTGTTTCCTTTCTTTGCTAATGAAAATTTGATATTTCTGAGTACCCTGAGATTGCAAACATCATAAATGATGAATTAACTAATAATGAACTTAACGAACAAGTTAATAACGATTCAAATTATGATGAAATGGACCACGAAAACACAACATACTTAAATGAACTTGCTCAACAAGTCCGTAGTCGTGGTGAGAATGGTCCAAAGGCTGACGAAGAATTGCATGTTGTTAATCTGGGTACCGACGAAGAGCCAAGGGAAACTAAGATCGGAAGCTTCTTCAAGGGCGACGACAGAGACAGATTGACTGTACTACTATGGGAGTTCGTGGATGTGTTCGCATGGTCATACAAAGACATGCCGGGTTTAGACAGAAAGGTAGCGGAGCACAGGATTCCGATCAGAGAAGATGCCAAGCCAGTAAAGCAGAAGCTCAGAAAGATCAAGCCAGAATGGTCTCTGCAAGTCAAAGAAGAGATTGAGAAGCTCCTCAGTGTGGGTTTCATCAAGGTTATCGAGTATCCGACATGGTTAGCCAACATCGTGACAGTCAGAAAGGCAAACGGCAAGGTTCGAGTTTGCGTGGACTTCCGGGATTTGAACAAAGCTTCCCCAAAGGATGATTTTCCACTCCCCAACATCGACATGCTGGTCGACTCCACTGCTGCCTACGAGGTTCGCTCATTCGTGGTTGGGTTCGCTGGGTACAATCAGATTCTCATGGCCGAAGAAGATCAACACAAGACAGCTTTCAAAACACCGTGGGGTACCTTTTGCTACACAGTCATGCCATTTGGGTTAAGAAATGCTGGGGCTTCCTACCAAAGAGCCGTGACAGACTTGTTCCACGATATGATTCACAAAGAAATCGAGGTCTATGTGGACGACATGATCATTCACTCCAAAGGGACCGATGGTCAGCATTTAATCGATCTCCGCAAGTTCTTCGAAAGGCTTCGTCAATACAAGATAAGGCTCAACCCTGCAAAGTGCACGTTCGGGGTTATCTGAGGCAAAACCCTGTAAGGCAATCATTGACATGCCTCCTCCAAAGACGCAGAAAGAAATCAAAGGTTTCATGGGCAGACTGCAGTACATCAGTCGGTTTGTGCACCAACTCACTTCCATGTGCGAGCCAATCTTCAAGCTACTCAAGAAGAATGTGGCTCTAGAATGGACCGACGCGTGCCAAGAAGCCTTCGACCAAGTGAAGCATTACTTGACATGCCCTCCTGTTCTAGTTCCGCCGCACAAGGAGAAACCTCTGTTGCTCTATCTCACTGTCAATGATGAAGCCCTAGGGGCTATGTTAGCACAAGAACAACGAGAGTCCACAAAGGAGAATGCCATCTATTTTGTCAGTCGCCGATTCCAAGGAGGCGAAAAAACTACTCTGTCTTAGAGAAGTCACGTGCAGCATTGGTTTGGGTCACTCAAAAGCTCAAACACTATATGGAAGCTTTTCTGATCAAGCTAGTAGCAAAGGTGGACACGCTCCGCTACATCTTCGAGAAGCCTTTCATGTTAACAAGAATAGCCAAATGGTACTTCATGCTCGCTGGCTATGATATCACTTACGTCACACTAAAATCCGTCAGGGGGAAAGTGTTCAGTGACCAGCTTGCCGAATTCCCGTGTGACGAAGTGAAGGGGGAAGACGTGAAGTTCCCCGACGAGCATTTAATTTGTACTGCAACCGAGGAAAATAAGTGGCAACTTTTTTTCGATGGCGCCGCCAATAAACACGGTTTTGGTATAGGGGTATTGCTTGTCGATCCAAAAGACATCTACTCTCCAATTGCCATCCGTCTGGAATTCGAGGCTACCAACAACATTGCCGAGTACGAAGCATGCATAGCAGGGCTCGAAGCAGCTCTCGAAAGAAACGTCACGGAACTAGAAGTATTCGGCGACTCTTTGCTCCTTGTCAATCAGCAATCGGGTAAATGGCGAACCCAAGACCCGACTCTCCAACAGTATGGTCAGCACCTTGAGGAACTGGTTGAACAATTCCAAGAGATAACTTTCAACTACCTGCCAAGGGATAAAAATCGCTTCGCCGATGCACTGGCCACCATAGCTTCATTAGTCGAAATGCCCAAAGGGAAAATGGTGAAGCCTTTCAAAATTACCCGAAGGAACAGTCCGGCATATTGCATGAGTATCGAGATCAATGAGGTTGAAACAAACTCTCCGTGGTATTCGGATATCATGAATTTCCTCAAAGATGGCACTTATCCCGAGAATAGCAACAAGAAGTCT
Source organism: Campanula takesimana (assembly GCA_026119855.1). Classification (NCBI taxonomy): domain Eukaryota; kingdom Viridiplantae; phylum Streptophyta; class Magnoliopsida; order Asterales; family Campanulaceae; genus Campanula; species Campanula takesimana. The sequence continues at coordinate 1,146,818 of JAOWBW010000276.1, forward strand.
TAAGCAGCTCTGCAAAGGCTAGCCTCTCGATCCGCACTGATTAGGGACCGAGTCTATAAAAGGCACCACGACGGGATCAATCTCTTATGCGCCAATGAGGCCGAAGCTCAAGAAATAATGTGTGAAGTGCACGAAGGAGAGTGTGGACCCCACATGAATGGGTTTATGCTAGTCAAGAAGATACTCCGCATTGGTTACTATTGGAGCACTATGGAACGAGACTGTATCGAGAAAGTCAAAAGGTGTGCTAAGTGCCAATTCCACGCTAATTTACAACATGCTCCACCCTCGCAACTTTACAACATGGTCACGCCTTGGCCTTTCTCTTGTTGGGGGATAGACATCATCGGTAAAGTTCATCCTGCCGGGAGCAATGGGCAGTCGTTCGTCCTAGTGGCAGTCGACTACTTCACAAAGTGGGTCGAAGCACAAGCCTATCGGACCCTCAACGCAAAGAAAGTGGCCGAATTTGTAAAGATTAATATCATGTGCCGATACGGTGTGCCTCATGAAATCATTTCCGACAACGGCTCTCACTTTGAGAAGGAAATGGATGCACTTTTGGTAGAATACAAGATCACCAAGCACAAATCATCTCCTTACCGTCCCCAAGCAAATGGCGCAGTTGAAGCAGCAAATAATGTGTGAAGATTAATATCATCTCCTTATCATCTCCTTACCGTCAATACAAGATGAGGCTCAACCCTGCAAAGTGCACGTTCGGGGTTATCTGAGGCAAAGTCCTTGGTTACATGGTCACTGAAAGGGGAATTGAAGTAGACCACTCCAAAATCAAGGCAATCATTGACATGCCTCCTCCAAAGACGCAGAAAGAAATCAAAGGTTTCATGGGCAGACTGCAGTACATCAGTCGGTTTGTGCACCAACTCACTTCCATGTGCGAGCCAATCTTCAAGCTACTCAAGAAGAATGTGGCTCTAGAATGGACCGACGCGTTCCAAGAAGCCTTCGACCAAGTGAAGCATTACTTGACATGCCCTCCTGTTCTAGTTCCGCCGCACAAGGAGAAACCTCTGTTGCTCTATCTCACTGTCAATGATGAAGCCCTAGGGGCTATGTTAGCACAAGAACAAATGAGAGTCCACAAAGGAGAATGCCATCTATTTTGTCAGTCGCCGATTCCAAGGAGGCGAAAAGAACTACTCTGTCTTAGAGAAGTCACGTGCAGCATTGGTTTGGGTCACTCAAAAGCTCAAACACTATATGGAAGCTTTTCTGATCAAGCTAGTAGCAAAGGTGGACACGCTCCGCTACATCTTCGAGAAGCCTTTCATGTTAACAAGAATAGCCAAATGGTACTTCATGCTCGCTGGCTATGATATCACTTACGTCACACTAAAATCCGTCAGGGGGAAAGTGTTCAGTGACCAGCTTGCCGAATTCCCGTGTGACGAAGTGAAGGGGGAAGACGTGAAGTTCCCCGACGAGCATTTAATTTGTACTGCAACCGAGGAAAATAAGTGGCAACTTTTTTTCGATGGCGCCGCCAATAAACACGGTTTTGGTATAGGGGTATTGCTTGTCGATCCAAAAGACATCTACTCTCCAATTGCCATCCGTCTGGAATTCGAGGCTACCAACAACATTTCCGAGTACGAAGCATGCATAGCAGGGCTCGAAGTAGCTCTCGAAAGAAATGTCACGGAACTAGAAGTATTCGGCGACTCTTTGCTCCTTGTCAATCAGCAATCGGGTAAATGGCGAACCCAAGACCCGACTCTCCAACAGTATGGTCAGCACCTTGAGGAACTGGTTGAACAATTCCAAGAGATAACTTTCAACTACCTGCCAAGGGATAAAAATCGCTTCGCTGATGCACTGGCCACCATAGCTTCATTAGTCGAAATGCCCAAAGGGAAAATGGTGAAGCCTTTCAAAATTACCCGAAGGAACAGTCCGGCATATTGCATGAGTATCGAGATCAACGAGGTTCAAACAAACTCTCCATGGTATTCGGATATCATGAATTTCCTCAAAGATGGCACTTATCCCGAGAATAGCAACAAGAAGTCTCAAGCAGCTCTGCAAAGGCTAGCTTCTCGATACGCACTGATTAGGGACCGAGTCTATAAAAGGCACCACGACGGGATCAATCTCTTATGCGCCAATGAGGCCGAAGCTCAAGAAATAATGTGTGAAGTGCACGAAGGAGAGTGTGGACCCCACATGAATGGGTTTATGCTAGTCAAGAAGATACTCCGCATTGGTTACTATTGGAGCACTATGGAACGAGACTGTATCGAGAAAGTCAAAAGGTGTGCTAAGTGCCAATTCCACGCTAATTTACAACATGCTCCACCCTCGCAACTTTACAACATGGTCACGCCTTGGCCTTTCTCTTGTTGGGGGATAGACATCATCGGTAAAGTTCATCCTGCCGGGAGCAATGGGCAGTCGTTCGTCCTTGTGGCAGTCGACTACTTCACAAAGTGGGTCGAAGCACAAGCCTATCGGACCCTCAACGCAAAGAAAGTGGCCGAATTTGTAAAGATTAATATCATGTGCCGATACGTCGTGCCTCATGAAATCATTTCCGACAACGGCTCTCACTTTGAGAAGGAAATGGATGCACTTTTGGTAGAATACAAGATCACCAAGCACAAATCATCTCCTTACCGTCCCCAAGCAAATGGCGCAGTTGAAGCAGCAAATAAGACCATCGAGACCATCGTCAAGAAAATGGCCTCAATAGGAAGGGATTGGCCCGAGAAGCTACCTTTAGCATTATGGGGCTACCGCACATCAATACGGTCAGCGACAGGAGAAACCCCGTATGCATTAATCTATGGTTCTGAAGCCGTACTCCCAATCGAACTCGAAGTCCCATCTCTATGGGTCCTCCTCGAGAATCAAGTCAACGAGGTCGACTGGATGCAAAGTCGATATGAACAGCTAGCCTTGCTCGACGAGAAAAGGTTACGAGCACTCGAACGCACGAGGGAATATCAGCAAAGGATGGCAAGAGCTTTCAACAAAAAGGTGAAGCCTCGAAACATCAATGTGGGAGATTTGGTCTTAAGACAACATCCTCCTAATGCCATGAATCCCCTGGGGAAATGGGGACCCCGATGGATCGGTCCGTACGTGGTCAAAAAGATACTAAGCGGCGGTGCAGTCCGGCTCGTGGATTTAGATGGTGACCATCTGCCAAAGGAGGTCACCCTCGACAAGCTCAAGAGGTTCTACGCTTAATAAACAAAGACAATAAAAAAAAAAAAAATCGCTCGCTAGGTTGAAAACCCGCAAGGGCGGCCTAGGCAAAAATTAGAGCACGTGCAAAAAAGAAGCCCGCTAGATTGAAAACCCGAAAGGGCGGTCTAGGCAAAAAACAGGGTGCACACAAAAAAAAATAATAAAAAAAATAATAAAAAAATAATAAAAAAATAATAAAAAAATAATAAAAAATAATAATGGTCTTTGTTTGTTTGAACTACGAAGACCTGAGCCTCCCAACTAGAGGAACGTAGGCAACCTTCGGGTGCGGTCTAAAACATATCAAAAATACCCAATTCACTTCAAATAACAAAATGCAATTTTTATTCATTCAATGAATTATTCAAACCATTACAACGGATTTATTGAGCAACCAAAATACATCAAAACATTAAATCCTAAAACAAAGTGGTCTAATTCAATTGCAATCTCTTAGGGTACTAAGAAAAGTCCAATTTTCTCTTAGCCTTCAAAGGACCACCCGATCGTCTCTCAATCCTTTTCTTCTTGGGTAACGGAGGAGCACTAATACGCACCGAAACCTTCTGTGTTGCGGCACGTCTCCTAGCATAAAAATCATCCAAAGGAGTACCGAAAGGGTCAGCCAGAATGTTACTCGAATCAGCAGCAGCCTCCCTATATCTCAAAGTGCTGCTAGGCTCAAAACCCTTTCCCAACAACTCGGCACGAAGCACATCAACCCAAGTGATGCCACGGTAAAGGGTGCCAAAAAAATAATCCAAGTAGCTCTCGGGAAGGAAGACACTCCCCCGATGCAGAGGAGCAAAAGCCCAACGGTTGCGGTCATCTCCCCAAGCCAACTGAAGCTCACTCGAGAAGTCAGGACCCATGTAAGCAACTTGACGAAGCACTCCGTCCCTCGGAAAATGAATCATCTGTTGGCGACCAAACTGCCGCAGAACCCGCTCTGGCTGGTAAAATGAAGAATCTCTCAAGCCGGGTACAACCACGTGCTGAAAACCAAGAGTCCATTCCACAAAAGGACGAAGACCCCAAGAAGGAGGACACCACTCAATATCAACGGTCACCCGAGAGGCAAAGAATTTTTTCCAACCATGTTCAGATAAATCCCGGATCAACAGCTTCCTCCTATGAACAGCAAAGGGAGACAAATCACCATCCGGGGAATAAATCTTGAAGTGTTCCCGGAGTCATATGGTCAAGAGCAAAAGGCTTCCCCGACACATCTTGCCCGTCCTATGTAACTCATCAAGGCCGTGCAACGTCTCCCCTACGATAAGAGGGATTATACTAAATTGTTGCTCCTTGGCTTGCAAAATAATCTTAGCCAAATGCGCATCCGCAGTCCCGAAAGGTGCAACAAACAGTACTTCACTAAAGAGACAAGCGGCCATGGCATTCCTCTTGAAAGATTGAACCACCGGATCCTCCGAGTGTAAACTGAAGAACATCGGCAACTCAGTTATGTCAACCACAGTACCGTGCAATATCTTCCTCACGTCCTCAACAGGGAGATTCAGTAACTTAACCCAAGAGTCAATGGCACCACGGTGATATTTAGGGACGGCAATCCGATCGGCCAAAGGCATGCCGAGGATGGCCCCAAAATCATCAACAGTCGGCACCATTTCATTAACCGAAAAGTTGAAGGTATGGCTGTCACAATCCCAGAAAGCCGCGGCAGCTCTCAACAAATTCCAATCCGGCTTCAACGTCCGCAAAGTGAAAAGAATTCGGAACCCGAAGTCTTTGATGAAGGCCTTCTTGGGATGGGTCTTGAAAGAATACACGAAAGTGCCCAAGTCCTTTTCATAACCACTAACAACTTTGGCATCAAGAACAAAAGAATTAGAAGCCATGGAAAATGTTGATCACAAGCAAAGTTGAGCAATAATATGATGTTCAAAAATGGCAGAAAGGAGCTGTGAGAATCAAGTGGTCGAACAGAAGATGATATTATAGCTGTTGGGGTTTCTTTTGGCCAGCAAATGTCAAGCCCGGAATTTTGCCTCCCATACGCGCGCGCCACCCGCCAGCAAATGTCAAGCCCGGAATTATAGCTGTCCTCGGACACCCAGTTGGGCACACCTTCTTCTGGTCCGCCCTTAAGGCATGTCAAAAATTGGAAATAGGATAGAAACTCCCACTCAAAAGTAGGCTGTCCTCCCACGGATTCCGAACTCCCTAAATTCTGTCACGGGTGCCATACCCCCCTCAAGAGTCAATATCAACATTGCATCCCCAGTAGGAACATTTTTCTGGTCGCGGTCAACTGTACCCGCACCCCACAATTCAAAAAAAAAAAAAAGTCAAGTGTGACTCCAAGTGGCACGAGACTCCAAAGCAATATTTCATCAACGGATTTCACCAACGGATTCGTCCTCAAAGGTTCACTAACGGCCTCATCGACGGATTTCACTAACGGATTCGTCCTCAAAGGTTCACTAACGGCCTCTCCAAAGGTTCACTAACGGCCTCATCAAACGGATTTCACTAACGGATTCGTCCTCAAAGGTTCACTAACGGCCTCATCGACGGATTTCACTAACGGATTCGTCCTCAAAGGTTCACTAACGGCCTCTCTAAAGTTTCACTAACGGCTTCATCAACGGATTTCACTAACGGATTCGTCCTTAAAGGTTCACTAACGGCCTCATCGACGGATTTCACTAACGGATTCGTCCTCAAAGGTTCACTAACGGCCTCTCCAAAGGTTCACTAACGGCCTCCTCGAAGGTTCACTAACGGCCTCTTCAAAGGTTCATGAACGGCCTCTCCAAAGGTTCACCAACGGCCTCGTTCAAAAGGTTCACTAACGGCCTCATTCAAGATATCCAGCCGGCAGGTTCACCTAACGAATCATGCCACCCCCTCTATCAACAAAAGCCGCTCACACAGGGAGCGCACCACTCTCTCTCGCAATTTCAAATTCTTGCTTTCATCGAGTCTTTGCCTTTTTCTTGGTGATGTCCTCGGCGGGTGTTTATAACTTTCGTCGACGCGTTTTGCTTTGCAATCCACGTCGCCGAGGGGATTTGTAGACACCCCGCCTTGGACCACTCACCCCGATTGCACATTTGATCTTGTGTTTCTCCCCGTTTTAAGTGTTTCTCGTTAGTTTCTGTCACTTCTGTTAAGTTCCTGACTGACTTCGTTAAGTCCAGGGACTAAACTGAATGACAGGGCTGACTTTCTAGTCCATTCTGTCAAAATTGCCTTATCTGAGTCGCGCGCCTCCGACAGGAGGCGCCAGACGCGCGCGCCTCCCGCCCCCAAAGCAGGAAGCGCGCGCCTCTGGGCGTCAGTTACAGATTTCTGGCCAGGATTCTCTCCCTTGCTCAATTTACAGGATTTTACCCGGGAAGGATTTCTTGGTGACTGAGTTTTGGCACCAAAAACAACCCTTTTTCACCTATAAAAACCTCCCTTTACCTCCATTTTCAAGGACCGGAAAGGACCGAAGATTGAACTTACAAAAACTATACCAAAATCACTTTCTAAAGGTTCTCCAAGGATCTCATCAAGCAATATTTGAAGTTCTTCAAATTGTAGGTAAAAGTCCATCTTTTCCTTTCTTTTCTACTTCATCTCCTCTCTCTCTTTTTACTCTAATCAAATGTGCAATCACCCAAATCATTTTGGGACATGACTCTAATGATCACCTCATCTCATCGAGGTTGGTTAAGGAGTTATCTCCTACATTCCAAACTCTATTTTAAACCCCCTTTTATGACTTAAAGAAGAAGAAGAAGAACGTTATTATTCATGTAGATTTTGATCAAGCAAGACCAACTTTAGTTGGGCGAGATGGGTGTTTCGGTACTTCCCATCTCGTAATCTAACCCCCGAACCTCAAAACAAAGAATCTCTGTTTTCGTAATCAAACTTAGGCTATAATCGATAGGTTTTTCTTATGTTCCTCAAAACATAGGTGGCGACTCTAAACAATCTAAAACAAGTTAGATATCCTAGGATAATTCACCGCTCTAGCCTAAAGCCGTGGTTTCCCGGGGTATCTACACTCGACGGCGATACTTATGGAAGAAGTAACATCATCGATAGAAAAGACATCATTTAGAACTTTGGGTATGGTCGTGCTAGAAACCTGTCTATGTATCCTCCAGAAAGGAATCAGACCAAACATAGTTCGACTACAAAAACACGCAAAAACGGTCGTTTGAGGTATTTTGAAAATCTTTTTTGAAAGCAATGTTGCAGTAAGTAAAGCTTTAGAGTTTAGAAGAATAACCCATACTGAGGAGACAAGTTCGTTGTTCTAATTCTGAGCATATCCTTTTGTTGTGATGTCACGGTTGACGGTGTTGATGGTGTAGACTGTGTTATAGAATGTGTTAAAGTTTGTTGGGGAATATCCTCGATCAATCAGTTCATGGAGCAGATTTAAAAGTACTGGATATTATCCTCGATCAATGGACGAAGCTGATTGAATGTACTGGATCCCTAGATGTCCTCGATCAATGGCCGCAGCTGATTGAAAGTACTGAACATGTCCTTGATCAATGTAACATTGAAATTACTAGACGATTTGATGTAGATTTATGAATATCCTCGATCAATCAGTTCATAGAGCTTATTTGAAAGTACTAGACATTATCCTCGATCAATGGACGAAGCTGATTGAAGGTATTGGATGCAGAATCTCTTGATTTGATGTAGATTTGTAGATTTCTGAATATCCTCGATCAATGGCCAAAGCTGATTGAAAGTACTGGACATTATCCTCAATCAATGCCCTTACATTGAAAGTACTGGATGCAAAATCTCTTTATTTGATGTAGATTTTTATGTTAAAGTTGTTAGGGAATATCCTCGATCAATCAGTTCATGGAGCTGATTTGAAAGTACTGGATATTATCCTTGATCAATGTCCGAAGCTGAATGAAAGTATTGGATCCCTAGATGTCCTCGATCAATGGCCACAGCTGATTAAAAGTACTGAAAATGTCCTTGATAAATGCATCATTGAAAGTACTGGACGATTTGAAGTAGATTTCTGAATATCCTCGATCAATCAGTTCATGGAGCTGATTTGAAAGTACTGGACATTATCCTCGATCAATGGCCAAAGCTGATTGAAAGTACTGGATACAGAATCTCTTGATTGATATTGATTTGTAGACTTCTGAATATCCTCGATCAATGGCCCAAGCTGATTAAAAGTCCTGGACATTATCCTCGATCAATGCTCTTACATTGAAAGTACTGGATACAGAATCTATTGATTTGATATAGATTTTTATGTTGAAGTTGTTGGGGAATATCCTCGATCAATCAGTTCATGGAGATGATTTGAAAGTACTGGATATTATCCTCGATCAATGGCCGAAGCTGATTGAAAGTATTGGATCCCTAGATGTCCTCGATTAATGGCTGCAACTGATTAAAAGTACTGAACATGTCCTCGATCAATGAAACATTGAAAGTACTGGATGATTTAATGTAGATTTCTGAATATCCTCGATCAATTAGTTTATGGAGCTGATTTGAAAGTGCTGGACATTATCCTTGATCAATGGCCGAAGCTGATTGAAAGTACTGGATGCAGAATCTCTTAATTTGTTATAGATTTGTAGACTTCTAAATATCCTCGATCAATGGCCAAAGCTGATTGAAAGTACTGGACATTATCCTCGATCAATGCAACATTGAAAGTACTAGATGCAGAAACTCTTGATTTGATGTTGATGCCGGTTTTGGACTTTGCTGAAGTTGATGTTGAGTGTTCAAAATATCCTCGATCAATCAGTTCATGGAGCTGATTGAAAGTATTAAATATTATCCTCGATCAATGCTCCTTACATTGAAAGTACTGGATGCTGATGTGTCTGAATTCTGTAGGGATCATCTGATCGCTGTTGAATTTTTTTTTAGCATGGATTGGTTTTTTGTGTACATGTTCATACAACAAGTAGAATCTATTCTAGCAAGCAATTTAGCTTTGATTTTAGTTTGTAATTAGACTCATGTGGTGGTAACAAATTTATGTGCATGCCCGGTCGGTCAACCTTGGTGTAAGTAGTGTGAATAGCATGGATTCATGATGGAATATTTATTGGTAATGAACTATATGTGTTGATTTGTGTGTGTGTGGGGGGGACTTGTGTTTGAAAAGTTGGGACCTAATCAGGTTTTCTGCAGAGATGATATGCTACGGAGTTTCTTTGATGGTTGTCTCGTGTGAGACTCATTTGTCTTGTGCAAGATGATCCGTCCAGATCATTCCTTTTGTCATGTCGTGTCAAGGGAGACGACTATTTGTCCAACAACCAATGATATTGATCAATGTGCAAGCTCTAAGTAGGCCGAGCGTAATTTATTGACAACTCTGTTGGGTTTCGATCAAACATGCGCAGCGGAATTTAGCATTTAAAATTTTGAAACCCAAAGCCATGGATCCGTTCATATGATTACATCAAATACAACATAAGAATAAAGGAATAAACTAACCCTTGATGGCTATCAAATTCTCTTGGTCTTTGGTGGAGGTTTGAAGACTTGATCACGATCACAAAGCTTGAACACGAACTTTGAAGATGATGATTTTCACCCTCTAGCGGTATCCACACTTCGAACGAATATCAAAGGAGCTTCTTTGATCTTGGTTGCTAGACCAAATTGTGAAACACTTTTCCACAATCAAAAGAACTATATGGAATTTATTTTGTGTATTATTTTGTTCTTCAACCAAGAATGTCTTAGAACAAAATAAACCCTCTCTCAAACTCTTTGAGACTCACAAAATCATTAGCTTAGAGTGCTGGCCGAATTTGGTCTTTTATACACAAGTATGACATATTCCAAATAGGAAACTTGTGTCAAAATCCGTCCAAAATTCGTTTCCTAATCAAATTAGGAATCTGCCACCCGACAGTACTGTGCGGCCGCCCAAAAACCTTTGTGCGGTCGCACAACTATCTGAAACAAAACTGGTACAAAACTGAGATAAGTGTGCGGCCGCCCAGTCCATACTGTGCGGTCGCCCACTTCCCCAGAATGTCCAGAATTTCCAAAATTCCAATGTAGTCCTTTAAAGATTCGTTCTATTGTGTGTGACCCTCTAGGATTATACTAAGTTGGCAATGGGTTCAAACATGAAACCATAAAATATGATTAGGTTATAGCAAACCGTTATACCTACCCAAATAGTATAACTTAGATACAAGTTCGCATTCCTTTAGAATATGTCATAATCCTTTTGTCCACGATATCATTGAACACAAGTCATGGTCAAAGAGTCAACTTGTTTTGTTCAATACTTTCTCGATTCCGAATATGTTGATAATCCAAATGACATTGATCCAATCAATTCATTTGAGTCCGGCCGAACATTTCATCAACATCATTCCTACGAGAAGCCCAAGCTTGACATCTCTCCGAGGAGGGACAAATCCATTTAGCTTATTATTCTTCCCTACGTGAATCCGATCATGCCAATCATACCCTTTATAACTACCCGGTTAAAGGTAGCGTTTGAATATGTCAAACATAATCTTCATCAAGTGGAAGACAATAATAACTTCATGTCTAAGGATTCAAATGACATAACTAATATGATATATATGTACGACATAGACCTGTTGGTGTTGGTGCCCTAGGCACGTTTGTTAAACGTTGTATGAGTTATCATTTTATTCATAGTGATAAAGAGATAATAAGATTATTATTATGGCTCATGTTTGCTTATAATAATCTCCGTCCCTAGAGCTTCTTAAAGCACTAGTATAAAGGCTAGATGATCATGGGATAATCATGTTAGATTTATGGGTACTTGTTTGGAACAAGGCACTGGACATGACCCGCGGTATGAGATTTATGTCATGGTCGATGTCATATATAAATCTCATATTAGTTATGTCATTTGAATCCTTAGACATGAAGTTATTATAGTCTTCCACTTGATGAACATTATGTTTGACATATTCAAACGCTGCTTTAACACGGTAGTTATAAAGTGTATGATTGGCATGATTGGATTCACGTAGGGAAGAATAATAAGCTAAATGGATTTGTCCCTCTTTGGAGAGATGTCAAGCTTCGGCCCCTCGAAGGAATGATGTTGGTGAAATGTTTGGCCAAACTCAAATGGATTGATTGGATCAATGTCATTTGGATTATCAACATATTCGGGATCGAGAAAAGTATTGAACAAAACAAGTTGACTTGTTGACCATGACTTGTGTTCAAAGACATCGTGGACAAATGGATTATGACATGTTTTAAAAGGAATGCGAACTTGTATCTAGTTATACTATTTGGGTAGGTATGACGGTTTGCTAGAACCTAATCATATCTTATGGTTTCATGTTTGAACCCATTGCCAACTTAGTGTAATCCTAGAGGGTCACACACAAATAGAACGAATCGTAAAGGACTAAATGGGAATTATGGAAAAATATCAGTGTTTGGCTCTGGCACGGTCGTGCGCCTTAAAATGGTACGGTCGTGCCATAAATCCAAACCAAGGCAAACATGTCGACATGATTGGCACGACCGTGCCAAATTACCAAGCACGACCGTGCCGAAAATGGGCGGCTGGGGAATTCGCGCGGACTAGATGGCACGACCGTGCCAGATTGTAGGGCACGACCGTGCCAGTCAAGTCGGCCAGAATTCCTTGTTGCCTATTTTGGTGACGGGATTTAGGTTTCCTAAGTCCTTAAGGGTTAAGGATTAGGACCTATTTATGGATCCTTTCAGCAGTCATTAAGCACATGATTATGAGTGCCTCCAAAGGGTTTTTGAGAGGTTATTTTCTTGTTCTAAGATCCCAAAAGTGAAGAACAAGAATATTCATAATTCCATATAGTTCTTACAATTGTGAAAGCGTGTTTCATAATTTGGTCTAGCAACCAAGATCAAGTGTTCTTGATATTCGTTCGTGGTGTGGATACCGCTAGAGGGTAAAACTTATCATCTTCATAGTTAGTGATTCTTGCTTTGTTCGTGATCAAGATTTCAAGCCTCCATCGAATTCAAGGTTGCAAAATCAAAGGCACGCAATGGTTAATATTCTTGTATTCATTATGTTGTATTTGACTTAATCATATGAATGGATCTATGGGCTTTGGGTTTCATAAATTTTAAATGCTTAATTCCGCTGCGCATGTTACTACGAAACCCAACAGTGGTATCAGAGCCCCGTTCATGTTGATTATTTCAATACTAAGATCATGTTGTGTGTATATATTGTTTATGTGCCTAGCATGATTTGAATATTGGGATTATGATGTTTATGTGGTCTATGCGTTTTATGTGGTTTATTGTTTTATAAACTTTAATCGCACTGTTCAATCGCAATTAAAATTATGGTGGATTTAAAATTGTTTGGATTATCAATTTTTGATTGGATCAAAGCTTTGATATTCTAGGGATTCAAGAATAAATCGTTTATTCAAGGTTTTGATGATCATGGTGATTGGATCACCAAGAACACCAAATCCTAATTGAATCGGGAAAAACAATTTTGAGATAAATTTTGGAACTTTAAAAAATTTGGATTTTTCGCAAGGGGTCCGACCGGACCCAAGCCTTGACCCGGCCGGACCTAGGGTTTGGCGCGGGGTAGGGTTTGGGTTTTAGGTGTGGATCTTGGGTTTAAATCTCCTATTTGTTTTAGTCTTGTGATTCTAAGATTAGTTCAAGGTTTGGATGGCTAATCTATGCTCATCGAGATTGTGTTTCCCAAACTTGATCGCAATCAAGGTTTCAAAGATAAAACGAAATTAGAATTATGAAGAGTTCATAATTGCTAAAATTGAGAAACAAAGTTCTTGATTCAATGATTGGAGATCCATGTGGAATTGTGAATGCAATTGGCCTACGTTCATCGAGACCATCTATTGCTTAGTTTCGGCCACATGGACTACTTTCTTGGTTTCTTGAATTAGTGCGGAATTGTGGTTGCCAATGGCTTAGTTCGGCCGCACTTCTTGTTGTCTTGATTTGGAGATAATAACCAAAGTTGAAATAGTCTCATCCTCATAATTATAGAGAAACTAATGACACATAAATGTTGTGCTTAAATTAATGGAGATTAATTTAGTGGCTAAACTTGATGCGTAACATGTTTATCTTGTGTGCTCATAAATATGTTGTATGCTATATGTGATGAACCTTCAAAGAAAGTTTTAAGTTCTTTTTGCCATGCCATGATTAAAACACTTGTTTATACATTGGTGATTTTGATGTGGGTTCGCCTCCACGAGGTGCATTAATTTTATTCATGTATGAGCAAGATGAGGTTCATTAATTCAATGTGGGCTTGCCTCCGCAAGGTGCATTAAATTGAATGGTTCATATACGTTTAAAATGGTTGAACTTAATAAGGCGTCAAAACGGTTTTGGGCCTAGGCAAAAGATGAGATTAAACATGCTTTCGAAATTGGATCCCTAAGAATCATATGAGTTATGATTGACAAGAAATTGTCTACCTAATTAATTTGATTTTGAGCGGTCCGCCTCCGTGGACTCAAAGTTAAATTAAAATTTGATCTTAGCCCAATATCAAAAGAGTCTCATGAAAGGATCTAAGAGTCATATGAGATATGATTGACAGGGTTGTCTACCTAATTAATTTAGTTTTGAGCGGTCCGCCTCCGTGGACTCAAAATTAAATTAAAGTTGGATCTTAGCTCATTTAAATTATATTATACATTGGATGTATAAGAAGGTTATATAATTTAGTGGGAGTATTTTTGGAAAATACATTATTTATCTCTTTAATGAGATTGGTACTTGTAAAATTTTGGAAATTTTGCATGAGTTGTAGATAATGACAACTAACTTCGTTACGATCAATCCTTGTTAAGGATAAAGCTTCAAAAGAATGGTACAAACTTCATGGATTGGATCCTGAGCCTAAGAATGGTTCTAAGGCAAGAAGATGGGTTGTACATTCTTGATGGGCCTATTCCTAAAGAACCGAAAGCCGGAATAGACAATCACAAGAACCATGAGTATGATTCTAGGAATGTGAGTTGTCTTATGCTCGCGATTATGTGCTCAAAACTCCAACAAAGTTTGGAACTTGTAGAAGCCTATTAGATAGGCGTGGAGTTGAGTTACATGTTTCAAAGAGAAATCTAGGCAAGAGAGGTATAAAACCATTATTACATTCACTTCTTGCAAAAGGAGTAAAGGGCAATAAGTGGAACCTCACATGCTTAAGATAAAGGCTACGTAGAGCATCTTGAGAAACTTGGTTGTCCAATTGGATTGGAACAAGCCATGGATCTCATTCTTGATTCATTGTTTAAATGTTATGATCACTTAGTGATGGAATATAACATGCTTAAAATGAATAAGAATTTCTTCGAATTGCATTAACATGCTGAAAAACTGTGAAGATGAAGATATTGGAGAATGGTTCCCCAATGCTCATAGTTCATGATGGAAAGAGGCCAAATGCCAAAAGAAAAGTAAGACAAGAGTTGTCAAACCTAAAGGAAATAATTTTGGTTATAATAATAACTCTAATAGATGCAATTTGGTAAAATGGCAATTGGATTGACCATTTAGAATTGTAGTCAAAATTCTGGGTGATCAATAAAAGAATGGTAGTGGGACTACCACTCAGAATATTTATGTTATAAATTATTCTTTCTAAATTTAATTATTGGGTATTGGATACCAGAATAATTAGTAAGATGAAAGACTACTTATAGTAAAGTTTTATCTACAAACAGTAATGATGCAATGGTTGCAACATTGTTCGTAGAACACTTGTAAAGTGACTGATGAAGTAGAAAACATTATTTTGTTATAAGATAATGAAGGATATTAATTTCTTATTTGGAATAAGAAAAGTGCTTTATTTATTATGATTTACTTTATTGTGTTATCATATAAATAAATCTTATATCCTAAATCTTGAAGAACAAAATAATAAAGACTATAACATAAATAATTAAAATTATTTATGAATTATTGTTTTGATCAAATAAATGAGAAATGCATATCTAAAATTCTATGAGACAGAGTTTTAAGTCATATGATTTGGAATCACATGATTTATGCAAATCTTATTTACTTGGATCAAGACATCTTTTACTATGATTGGTAAAAAGGATAATGTCTTAATTGACCTAATACATTTTGATGTGTATGGTGCATTAAGAAGAAATACTAAAAGAGAATTTTGGTTATACTTGGTAAAACTATTCAAAAATTATGATTGGATCATGATGATGAATAATTAAACCGAAAATTTGACAGTCATCATTAAAGTTGTGGAATGGTTTCACAAATTAACTTCACTAAGAATATCATTCTAAATGATATGTCTGCGTGGAAGTATAAGAACCTTATTGGATATGGTTCATAAGATGATAAAATCAAAAATTGACCTTCCATTATTTGTTTTGGGGTTATGTATTATAAACTGCTATAACTACACTAATTTGAGTTCCATCAAAAAGGTTAAATGATGAAAGAAAACTCGGTTTGTCTTTCGTAAATATTTAAGATGGTGAGACCTTTTGGAAATGAGCTGTCTGGGACACACTCACATTTAAATCCAATAAATATACTTTCATGGGATATCCTAAGGAAGCTTGAGGATAACAATTTTACTCATAAGAAACAAATGGTTTGTTGATTATGATGATACTTTTCTAGATAAATGGTTTATCTCTAAAAGAATCAGTGGGAGTAAAATGTATCTCGAATGGTTCGAGACCTAGAAAATATATATTTTAACCTAAGATGGAAGTTGAACAAGTTCTCACAAGGAGTCGTGAAAAGTCTGTTCAAAAGATATACAAGAACTTGCGTATGTGATAGGACACAATCTATTGCAAGAAATATTGGATATTTCGAAATAGAAAGTGTTGAGGTAAAGTTCATTTGGAATGAAGTATTTACCATCTATCAAAGATGCAATGTCAACTCCACATATTTAGATTAATGACTTGGAGTCATGAAATCTAAAAGGCAACCCAGGTGTAATAATCAAGTTTGAAACTTGATCATTCTAACCTAAGGTGTAAAAACCAAAGGAGAGGAATGAGTTTTCTTGGAGAAAATTTTACATGGATAGCAAAGAAATTTACTAGAATTCTCGTAGTCACATGTTTATATTTGGAATATGAAAATTGACAAAATGATGTCAAAACAAGTGTTCCTCAACGGGAACTCACTTAAGGATGTATTGGATACAATCTAAAGGTTTTGACAGTCAAAGAAAATTCTGATAAATTATGAAAGTTGCAGAAATCTACTGGATGGATTAAAGCAAACTTGTGGGAGTTGGAATCTCCGTTTTGATAAATCATTTGACTTGATCAATAACGAAGATGAACCTTGTATACACAAGAAGATTAGTGGGAGCATAGTGATATTCCTTAAATTAAATATGTGGATAACATATTGCTCATTGGAAACGACATTCCTACACGTTAGTCTGCAAAGACTTTGTTAAGAAAGTGTTTCGCAATAAAGAATATGGATGAAACTGCATATGTCCTTGGCATTAAGATCTATAGAGATAGATCGAAGAAGCTAATTGATTAAGCCAAAGTACATACATTGACAAAGTCATTAGAAGATTCCGCAAAGAAAATTCTAAGAGAGGACGGTTGTTAATGTTACATGGAGTTTTCTATGCAAAGACTCAAATGTCCTGAGACAAATGATGAGCATGAGAAGAATGAATGGGATGCAATTTGCTTCGGCAATTGGATCCATCATACCATGATAAGTACTAAGCCGGATATATCTAAATGCTTGGAGCATGACGAGTAGATATTAATCCGACAACTGGTGAGAATCACTGGATGGCTGTGAAACAATTCTTAAAGTACTTAAGAAGGACTAAAGAATTGTTATGATCTATGGAGGGATGGAAGATGATCTCGATGTATATGGATACACGGATGCATGCTTCCAAACCAACAAAAATGGTAGAAATCGCAATCGAGTTTTATAAATAATAGTGAAGCTGTAAGTTGGAATGGTTCCAAGAAAAGTACAGTCACTAATTCTACGACTAAAATCTAAGTATATTGCTGCATTAGATGTTGCAAAGGAAGTTGTTTGGATTAAGAAGTTCATTGGTGAACTTAAGATGGTTCCTAGTATTGCTAATTCAATAGACTTTATTAGTGATAATAGTCGTGCTATTGATCAAGCAAAGGAACCAAGGGCACATCCTGAATCCAAACACATACTTAGGCGTTTTCTTATCATTCGAAGAGTCGTTGATAAGAGAGACGTACATATATGCAAAGTACCTACTAATGATAACGTTACGAACACGCTAAACAATGGAACTTCCACAAGCTAAACATGATGGTCATGTTAGGTCCATGGGTATAGGATACCAATGAGATTGGGCCTAGGGCAAGTGGGAGATTATTGGTGTTGGTGCCCTAGGCACGTTTGTTAAACGTTGTATGAGTTATCATTTTATTCATAGTGATAAAGAGATAATAAGATTATTATTATGGCTCATGTTTGCTTATAATAATCTCCGTCCCTAGAGCTTCTTAAAGCACTAGTATAAAGGCTAGATGATCATGGGATGATCATGTTAGATTTATGGGTACTTGTTTGGAACAAGGTACTGGACATGACCCGCGGTATGAGATTTATGTCATGGTCGATGTCATATATAAATCTCATATTAGTTATGTCATTTGAATCCTTAGACATGAAGTTATTATAGTCTTCCACTTGATGAACATTATGTTTGACATATTCAAATGCTGCTTTAACACGGTAGTTATAAAGTGTATGATCGGCATGATTGGATTCACGTAGGGAAGAATAATAAGCTAAATGGATTTGTCCCTCTTCGGAGAGATGTCAAGCTTGGGCCCCTCAAAGGAATGATGTTGGTGAAATGTTTGGCCAAACTCAAATGGATTGATTGGATCAATGTCATTTGGATTATCAACATATTCGGGATCGAGAAAAGTATTGAACAAAACAAGTTGACTTGTTGACCATGACTTGTGTTCAAAGACATCGTGGACAAAGGGATTATGACATGTTCTAAAAGGAATGCGAACTTGTATCTAGTTATACTATTTGGGTAGGTATGACGGTTTGCTAGAACCTAATCATATCTTATGGTTTCATGTTTGAACCCATTGCCAACTTAGTGTAATCCTAGAGGGTCACACACAAATAGAACGAATCGTAAAGGACTAAATGGGAATTATGGAAAAATATCAGTGTTTGGCTCTGGCACGGTCGTGCGCCTTAAAATGGCACGGTCGTGCCATAAATCCAAACCAAGGCAAACATGTCGACATGATTGGCACGACCGTGCCAAATTACCAAGCACGACCGTGCCGAAAATGGGCGGCTGGGGAATTCGCGCGGACTAGATGGCACGACCGTGCCAGATTGTAGGGCACGACCGTGCCAGTCAAGTCGGCCAGAATTCCTTGTTGCCTATTTTGGTGATGGGATTTAGGTTTCCTAAGTCCTTAAGGGTTAAGGATTAGGACCTATTTAAGGATCCTTTCAGCAGTCATTAAGCACATGATTATGAGTGCCTCCAAAGGGGTTTTGAGAGGTTATTTTCTTGTTCTAAGATCCCAAAAGTGAAGAACAAGAATATTCATAATTCCATATAGTTCTTACAATTGTGAAAGCGTGTTTCATAATTTGGTCTAGCAACCAAGATCAAGTATTCTTGATATTCGTTCGTGGTGTGGATACCGCTAGAGGGTGAAACTTATCATCTTCATAGTTCGTGATTCTTGCTTTGTTCGTGATCAAGATTTCAAGCCTCCATCGAATTCAAGGTTGCAAAATCAAAGGCACGCAATGGTTAGTATTCTAGTATTCATTATGTTGTATTTGACTTAATCATATGAATGGATCTATGGGCTTTGGGTTTCATAAATTTTAAATGCTTAATTCCGCTGCGCATGTTACTACGAAACCCAACAGTGGTATCAGAGCCCCGTTCATGTTGATTATTTCAATACTAAGATCATGTTGTGTGTATATAAATTGTTTATGTGCCTAGCATGATTTGAATATTGGGATTATGATGTTTATGTGGTCTATGCGTTTTATGTGGTTTATTGTTTTATAAACTTTAATCGCACTGTTCAATCGCAATTAAAATTATGGTGGATTTAAAATTGTTTGGATTATCAATTTTTGATTGGATCAAAGCTTTGATATTCTAGGGATTCAAGAATAAATCGTTTATTCAAGGTTTTGATGATCATGGTGATTGATCACCAAGAACACCAAATCCTAATTGAATCGGGAAAAACAATTTTGAGATAAATTTTGGAACTTTAAAAAATTTGGATTTTTCGCAAGGGGTCCGACCGGACCCAAGCCTTGACCCGGCCGGACCTAGGGTTTGGCGCGGGGTAGGGTTTGGGTTTTAGGTGTGGATCTTGGGTTTAAATCTCCTATTTGTTTTAGTCTTGTGATTCTAAGATTAGTTCAAGGTTTGGATGGCTAATCTATGCTCATCGAGATTGTGTTTCCCAAACTTGATCGCAATCAAGGTTTCAAAGATAAAACGAAATTAGAATTATGAAGAGTTCATAATTGCTAAAATTGAGAAACAAAGTTCTTGATTCAATGATTGGAGATCCATGTGGAATTGTGAATGCAATTGGCCTACGTTCATCGAGACCATCTATTGCTTAGTTTCGGCCACATGGACTACTTTCTTGGTTTCTTGAATTAGTGCGGAATTGTGGTTGCCAATGGCTTAGTTCGGCCGCACTTCTTGTTGTCTTGATTTGGAGATAATAACCAAAGTTGAAATAGTCTCATCCTCATAATTATAGAGAAACTAATGACACATAAATGTTGTGCTTAAATTAATGGAGATTAATTTAGTGGCTAAACTTGATGCGTAACATGTTTATCTTGTGTGCTCATAAATATGTTGTATGCTATATGTGATGAACCTTCAAAGAAAGTTTTAAGTTCTTTTTGCCATGCCATGATTAAAACACTTGTTTATACATTGGTGATTTTGATGTGGGTTCGCCTCCGCGAGGTGCATTAATTTTATTCATGTATGAGCAAGATGAGGTTCATTAATTCAATGTGGGCTTGCCTCCGCAAGGTGCATTAAATTGAATGGTTCATATACGTTTAAAATGGTTGAACTTAATAAGGCGTCAAAACGGTTTTGGGCCTAGGCAAAAGATGAGATTAAACATGCTTTCGAAATTGGATCCCTAAGAATCTTATGAGATATGATTGACAAGAAATTGTCTACCTAATTAATTTGATTTTGAGCAGTCCGCCTCTGTGGACTCAAAGTTAAATTAAAATTGGATCTTAGCCCAATATCAAAAGAGTCTCATGAAAGGATCTAAGAGTCATATGAGATATGATTGACAGGGTTGTCTACCTAATTAATTTAGTTTTGAGCGGTCCGCCTCCGTGGACTCAAAATTAAATTAAAGTTGGATCTTAGCCTATTTAAATTATATTATACATTGGATGTATAAGAAGGTTATATAATTTAGTGGGAGTATTTTTGGAAAATACATTATTTATCTCTTTAATGAGATTGGTACTTGTAAAATTTTGGAAATTTTGCATGAGTTGTAGATAATGACAACTAATTTTGGATTTCTGATGTGCTCTTGGTTCCTTTGCTTGAGAAATAGCACCATTATTATCGCAATAAAGGTCTATTGGATTATCAATACTAGGAACCACTTCAAGTTCAGTTATGAACTTCTTAATCCAAACAGCTTCCTTTGCAGCATCCGATGCAGCAATATACTCAGCTTCTGTTGTAGAATCAGCGGTTGTACTTTGCTTGGAACTCTTCCAGCTTATAGCTCCACCATTTAACATAAACACAAAACCCGATTGCGATCGGCTATCATCTTTGTCGGTTTGGAAGCTTGCATCCGTGTAAGCATTTACAACGAGATCATCTTCCATTCCTCCATAGACCAAAAACGAGTCTTTAGTTCTTCTTAAGTACTTAAGAATCGCTTTTTACAGCTATCCAGTGATTTTTGCCAGGGTCGGATTGGTATCTACTTGTCATGCTCAAAGCATAAGACACATCCGGCCTAGTACAAATCATGGCATACATGATGGACCCAATTGCCGAAGCATATGGAACATCATTCATTTTCTCACGCTCATCTTTTGTCTTAGGACATTGAGTCTTGCTTAGAGAAACTCCATGTAACACGGGCAAGGTGCCTCTCTTAGAATTTTTCATACGGAATCTTCTAATGACCTTGTCAATGTATGTACTTTGGCTTAAACCAAGTAGCCTCCTTGATCTATCTCTATTGATCTTAATGCCAAGAATATATGTGGCTTCACCCATATCTTTCATTGCGAAGCACTTTCCTAACCAAGTCTTCACAGACTGAAGTGTAGGAATGTCGTTTCCAATGAGAAATATGTCATCCACGTATAAAACAAGGAAAAGCACTATGCTCCCACTAATCTTCTTGTATACACAAGGCTCATCTTCGTTCTTGATGAAACCAAACTCCTTGACCGATTCATCAAAACGGAGATTCCAACTCCTAGAAGCTTGCTTCAATCCATAGATGGATCTCTGCAATTTGCATACCTTAGAATTTTGTTCAAAACCTTCTGGTTGTGCATATACACATCCTCTTGTAGTTTTCCATTCAGGAAAGCGGTTTTGACGTCCATCTGCCATATTTCATAGTCATGATATGCGGCAATGGCAAGCAAAATTCTTATAGACTTGATCATTGCTACGGGTGAAAAGGTCTCATCATAGTCAATACCATGAACTTGCCTATAACCCTTCGCTACAAGCCTAGCTTTGTAAGTATGCACCTTCCCATCCATGTCAGTCTTCTTCTTAAAGACCCATTTGCATCCTATGGTTTTTACACCTTCGGGTGCATCAATCAAATTCCAAACTTGATTGTCTTGCATGGATTGCAATTCGGATTCCATGGCTCCAAGCCACTTGTCCGAATCAGGAGAAGACATCGCCTCTTGGTAGGTTGACGGTTCATCATTCTCAATGATTTCCACGTCATTACTATCCGTTACGAGAAATCCATATCTCTCGGGCTCGGATCGTAACCTACTAGATCTGCGAGTTGCTTGTGTATTTTGAACAGGTTCCACAACTCCTTGTGGTTCTTGTTCTTGTTCCACTATTGGTTCAATGTTATTTTCTGGGTCTCGAATTTCTTCAAGATTTATTTTACTCCCACTGATTTCTTTAGAGAGAAACTCTTTCTCTAGAAAGATACCAGTTCGGGCAACAAACACTTTGTTGTCCTCTCGGTTGTAAAATTAATATCCTTTAGTTTCCTTAGGATATCCCACGAAAATACATTTATCAGATTTGTGTGCAAGTTTGTCTGAGACAAGTCTTTTGACAAAAGCTTCACAACCCCAAATCTTCATGAAAGATAGACAAGGCTTCTTTCCGCTCCACATCTCATATGGAGTCTTTTGAACCGATTTAGTTGGAACACGATTTAGTGTGAAAGCAGCGGTTTCTAGAGCGTAACCCCAAAAGGATATTGGAAGATCAACTTGACTCATCATTGATCGAACCATGTCTAAGAAAGTCCGATTCCTCCTCTCGGACACACCATTCCATTGTGGTGTTCCGGGTGGAGTCAATTGTGAAACTATTCCACAATTCTTTAGATGATCATCAAATTCTTGACTTAAGTATTCACCACCTCGATCTGATCGAAGTGCCTTTATACTTTTGCCAAGTTGTTTTTCTACTTCATTTTGAAATATTCTAAATATCTCAAATGCTTCACTTTTATGTTTCATTAGGTAAACATACCCAAATCTACTATAATCATCAGTGAAGGTTATGAAGTATTGAAATCCTCCTCTAGCATTGCTACTTAATGGTCCGCATACATCGGAATGTATCAACCCCAATAAGTCGCTTGCCCTTTCACCCAACTTGGTAAAAGGTGTCTTAGTCATTTTTCCAAGAAGACACGACTCACAAGTATCATATGACTCTAAGTCTAAGTCACATGAACCCAAAAGTCCGTCCCCATGGAGTTTTGAGATACGCTTCTCATTAATATGACCAAGACGGCAATGCCACAAATAAGTATGATTTACATCATTAGGTTTATATTTCTTATTTACATGATAGACATTATTTTCATTCTTGACATCCAAGATATAAAGGCCATTAAATGAATTAGCAATACCATAAAGCACATCATTTAAATAAATAGAAAATTTCTTATTCTCAATAAGAAACTTAAAACCTTCATTATCCAAACAAGAAATTGAAATAATATTTCTGCTTAAATCCGGAACATAATAACAATTGTTCAAAACAAGAATTAATCCGGAAGGTAAAGTGACTTCATAAGTCCCTACGGCTAATGCAGCAACTCTTGCTCCATTCCCCACGCGTAGATCTACTTCACCTTCTTTAAGCAGTCTCCTATTCTTTAGTCCCTGCACATTTAGACAAATGTGAGAACCACATCCGGTATCCAATACCCAAGAATCAGTGGTAGAAAGGAGAATATCTATCATATAGATACCTGAAGTCGACGCAGCCTTGCTGCTCTTCTTCTTCTTTTGCTCTTCCAAGAAAGCCTTGCAATTACGTTTCCAATGACCAATTTCTTGACAATGGAAACAGATTGCATCCTTTTGTGAATCAGGTTTTGCCTCAGAAGCCTTGGCAACCTTTGCCTTGCTTATTTTGGGTTTGACAACTTTCTTACCCTTTCCTTTGGCATTAGCCTTCTTCCCATCATGAACCAAGAGCACGGGAGAACCTTTCTCCACAATTTTCATCTCTGCAGTTTTGAGCATCCCATGCAACTCAGAGAGATTCTTATCCATTCCATGCATGTTATAATTCATCACAAACTGATTATAACTTTTAGGCAATGAATTAAGAATGAGATCCATGGCTAGCTCCAATGGGATTGGATAGCCAAGTTTCTCAAGGTGCTCTACATAACCTTTCATTTTAAGAAAGTGAGGACTCACTTGTTGCCCTTCATTCATTTTACAAGTAGTGAATGCAACAATGGTCTTGTTCCTCTCTTGCCTAGCTTGCTCTTGAAACATAGTTCTCAACTCCACGCCTATCTCATAGGTTTCCAAATGTTCCAAACTTTGTTGGAGTTTTGAGCACATAGTAGCAAGCATGAGACAACTTACATCTCTAGAATCATTACGATGTTTCTTGTAATTGTCTCTTTCTGCCCTAGGGGCAGTAGGCGGTGGTTCAGCAGGGAGAGGCCCATCGAGAATGTACAACTTATCTTCTTGCCTAAGAACGATTCTTATGCTACGGATCCAAAATTTCTTGATTGAGTGTTATTAGTCATTATCTACAAATATACAAAATTTCCAAAATTTAATAAGTACCGATTTTCATTAAAGAAATAATTAATGTATTTTAAAACAAAATACTCCCACCAAATTATACAACCTTCTTTATACATCCAATGTATAGTATAATTTAAATGGGTTGAGATCCCGCTTTAATCTAATTTTGAGTACGCTTTGGCGCACCGCTCAAAATTAAATCAATTAGGTAGACAACTCTTGTCAATCATATCTCATATGACTCTCAGTTCTTTTCATGAGATTCTTTAAGAAATCCAATTTCAAAAAGCATGTTAAATCTCATCTTTGCCTTAAGCCCAAAACTGTTTTGACGCTTAATTAAGTCCAACCATTTTAAACGCATAGAAACTCTTATTCACTCATCTTGCTCAAACATGAATAAAATCAATGCACCTCGCTTTGGCGAGCCCACATAAAATTACTCATGTATAAACAAGTGTTTTAATCATGGCATGGCAAAAGGACTTAAAACTTTCTTTGAAGGTTCATCACATATAGCATATAACACATTTATGAGCACATAATATAAACATGTTACACATCAAGTTTAGCTACTAAATTAATCTCCATTAATTTAAGCATAGTATTTATGTGTCATTAGTTTCTCTATAATTATGAGGATGAGACTATTTCAACTTCGGTTATTATCTCCAAATCAAGACAACAAGAAGTGCGGTCGAACTAAGCCATTAGGCAACCACAATCCCGCACTAATTCAAGAAACCAAGAAAGTAGTCCATGTGGCCGAAACTAAGCAATAGATGGTCTCGATGAACGTAGGCCAATTGCATTCACAATTCCACATGGATCTCCAAACTTTGAATCAAGAACTTTGTTTCTCAATTTTAGCAATTATGAACTCTTCATAATTCTAACTTCGTTTTATCTTTGAAACTTTGATTGCGATCAATTTTGGGAAACACAATCTCGATGAACGCAGATTAGCCATCCAAAACTTGAACCAATCTAGGAATCACAAGACTAAAACAAATAGGAAAATCAAACCCCAAAATCCACACACAAACCAACTACCCAAAACCCATTCCAGATCAGCAAGTCTGGACTGGTTCTGTTACTGGTTTTGTTGAATTTTTCGAAAAATTCCAGATTCTGTTTTTCAACCAAAATCAGACCTTCTGATCCCCTTGTGCGGCCGCCCAAAAACCACTGTGCGGCCGCCCAAGGCGTTTTGTGCGGTCGCCCGGTTCCATCAGAATGTGCAGAATTTTCAAAGTTCGAAAATTTTGTCTCAAAATTGCTTTTCCCCGATTATTAAAACTTTGATCCAATCAAAAATTAATAATCATTAATTCTGAATCCACCATAATTTATTTATTGCGATTGAATCGTGCGATTAAATTTGCAAAACAATAAACCACATAAAATCACATAACACATAAACATCACATATTCCAATATTCATATCATGCAAGGCACATAAACAATTTATATACACATAACATGATCCAAGTATTGAATTAATCAACATGAACGGGGCTCTGATACCACTGTTGGGTTTCGATCAAACATGCGCAGCGGAATTTAGCATTTAAAATTTTGAAACCCAAAGCCATGGATCCGTTCATATGATTAAATCAAATACAACATAAGAATAAAGGAATAAACTAACCCTTGATGGCTATCAAATTCTCTTGGTCTGTGGTGGAGGTTTAAAGACTTGATCACGATCACAAAGCTTGAACACGAACTTTGAAGATGATGATTTTCACCCTCTAGCGGTATCCACACTTCGAACGAATATCAAAGGAGCTTCTTTGATCTTGGTTGCTAGACCAAATTGTGAAACACTTTTCCACAATCAAAAGAACTATATGGAATTTATTTTGTGTATTATTTTGTTCTTCAACCAAGAATGTCTTAGAACAAAATGAACCCTCTCTCAAACTCTTTGAGACTCACAAAATCATTAGCTTAGAGTGCTGGCCGAATTTGGTCTTTTATACACAAGTATGACCTATTCCAAATAGGAAACTTGTGTCAAAATCCGTCCAAAATTCGTTTCCTAATCAAATTAGGAATCTGCCACCCGACAGTACTGTGCGGCCGCCCAAAAACCTCTGTGCGGTCGCACAACTATCTGAAACAAAACTGGTACAAAACTGAGATAAGTGTGCGGCCGCCTAGTCCATACTGTGCGGTCGCCCACTTCCCCAGAATGTCCAGAATTTCCAAAATTCCAATGTAGTCCTTTTAAAGATTCGTTCTATTGTGTGTGACCCTCTAGGATTATACTAAGTTGGCAATGGGTTCAAACATGAAACCATAAGATATGATTAGGTTCTAGCAAACCGTCATACCTACCCAAATAGTATAACTTAGATACAAGTTCGCATTCCTTTAGAATATGTCATAATCCTTTTGTCCACGATATCATTGAACACAAGTCATGGTCAAAGAGTCAACTTATTTTGTTCAATACTTTCTCGATTCCGAATATGTTGATAATCCAAATGACATTGATCCAATCAATTCATTTGAGTCCGGCCGAACATTTCATCAACATCATTCCTACGAGAGGCCCAAGCTTGACATCTCTCCGAGGAGGGACAAATCCATTTAGCTTATTATTCTTCCCTATGTGAATCCGATCATGCCAATCATACCCTTTATAACTACCCGGTTAAAGGTAGCGTTTGAATATGTCAAACATAATCTTCATCAAGTGGACGACTATAATAACTTCATGTCTAAGGATTCAAATGACATAACTAATATGAGATATATGTACGACATAGACCATGACATAAATCTCATAGAGCGGGTCATGTCCAGTACCTTGTTCCAAACAAGTACCCATAAATCTAACATGATCATCCTATGATCATTTAGCCTTTATACTAGTGCTTAACAAGTACTAGGGACGGAGATTATTATAAGTAAACATGAACAACAATAATAATCAAAACATCTCTTTATTGATATGAAATAAATGATAACAATTACAACATTTATTAAACGTGCCTAGGGAACCACTACCAACAAACTCTAGAGTTCCATGTCCGAAAGTCTCCGGTGAAGGTGATGAGAGACATGTTCTATTCCCCCAAGTTTATCTCATGTGTGGTCAAAGTTAAGCCCCAAGAATCTTGTATGTTGTAGATGACTTCGTGAACAGGCTTATGAGGCTGTTTTGGCTTGAATAGGAATGCTCTCCCGCTTGTTGAATTTGAAGAAGGTTGAAGAAGAAATGATTTGAAGAATGTTCTCCCTATATTTTTTTGTGATGCACCCTGATTTTTGCCTAGACCACCCTTTCGGATTTTTAATCTAGAGGGCATCTCTTTTGCGTCTCTTTTCAATATTTTTTTGACATAGTGTGTACTCGAAGATGACTCAGATGAGAGAGGAGAGTATTTTTGTCTCTTATTGTGGCGAGACATGCAAGATTTTGGGTGTGAAGGAGTTAGGCATTTTGGAAATCAACTTGGCTTTTTGGGAAGTGTGGTCCAAGCATCGACTCTTTGGGAATACCACACTATGTAATGAGAGTTAGAGACAAAGAGGATAGACCCTAGTGTGGATTTACTTTGATGAGTTTGTACGTTTTGAGAATTAATAGAGTAGGGAAAGAAAGGATCAAAATCCCCTAGCCTTGATGCTTGGATTTGAAGAAGGCATATGAGGGTGAGGAAGAGGAAGCCCCTAGATCAACGAAGAACGCTACTTGGCTCAAAGTACTAGAAGATAGTTCTACCTTTAATGGATATTAGTATTTATTCTTGATGTCTTAAGTGTTTGTCCAGTTTATTTTTGCAAGTGAATCATCTAGAATTCTATTGACAAGTTTTGAGAAGAAGGCCTAATCATTAGTGCGCTCTTCGGATTTCTTCATGAGTGATATCTACGGATGATGGAGACGGTCTTCAAGTTAGGAGTCTCATTTTTTCTTCATTTGTATTTGATCTTTGTTGTAGGAGGAGATGAGAGACCTCCTTTTTGACTTCATTGCGTGTGGTTGAAACTCTTTCTTTGTAGGGTTGTGAAAGCTTGAGAGTTTTTTTTTTTTTTTACTCTCAAAGCTTGAATTGAGTAGCCCCACTTTTGTTTGGGGATGATAATGCCTTTGACTTTCTTCCATTGCGGTCCTTCAACTTTTGACATGAGCGCGGTAATAGTAATGTGTAACCCCTAGGCCTTCTCACTTGTTTAGACATTTCTATTATCAACTGCAAGGTTTTAGATTAATGACAATTATTGTTTGCGGATCCATTACATGAATTATAAAGATATTCAAAAGGTAGAACAACCTTAGGGTAGTGTATAGGAAATGGGAATGACTTTTATTAATAACTAGAATTCAAAACATACTCGATAGTTGACACAAACTAGAGAGGAGGGAGATGGACAAGAATGACAGAACGATTCTTCGAGTTCATACTAGGAAATTAAAACCTATTCTATTTCTAAGGAGAAAGGGAGAGGATAGTTGTAGCCACAAAGTGGTTGATCTTGATTTCTTCTTGAGGCTTCATTCTTCTTTGTGCTTCAAAGGGAGAGAGTTGGCGATGATAGTGGGTATCTCTATTTCCTTCTTATAAATGAGATCTTGGATGACATCCTTTAAGTGGTGACAAGAGTTGATGTCATGGCCGGTGGCTTTGTGGAACTTGCAGAATGAGGGGATACGATTGTAGTGATAGTTCATCTTGTGAGTAGTCCCTTTTCCAGGTTTTAATTTGCCTTCCTTTAAGAGGATGTCAAGGAGACCTTCTTGAATAACCCCTTCAAGATTATCGTAGTTTATTTTCATTCCCATCTTAGTAAATTTGGATATATTAGGGTCACAGAGTCGCCTCTTCTTCTTAGGCGTGCTTGTTTCACAAAGGGCTTTGGCCTCTTTTCTATAGCATTCCTTTTGAGCTTGCAAGTGTGCTTGAAGTGTGTCGATCTTACTCCCATAGAACTCCTCTTGAGTTTGTAGATGGGTTTGGAATGCCTCAATCTCTTTCTTGTGACACTATTCTTGGGTTTCTAGGCAACCGTGAAGGGTTGCGACTTCTTTATCATATTAATCCCCTTGGGTTTGTAAGCGAGTCATAAATTCTCCCTCCATTTTCCACTTGAAGTCGGTGTATAGGGCAGTGGCGCCTACTTCGACCATTTGACTTACTTCTCCTTTTACTTGGGTCTTGAGATCATGGGCCTCTTGTGTAGACTTGGTGTCGGACATGGTGTCAGAAGAGTTTGGAATGATCTAGTTGCGATTCGGACAGACCTAATGGTATAGAGATTGCGCTAAACCCAGATTAAGGTCCCAACAAGTCGTCTTTATGAGGTGTATAGGCTTAGGAGTGAGTGTAGGTTGACCAAACGGGCACAGCACAGAAACTGACACAGACAGAAGAAGATGTCTCGTACGAGACAAGGATGTCTCGTACGAGGCATCAAGCACAGAACACAGAAATTCATTTTTTTAATCCTAATTTTGGTCGGACGGAACTTAATCCGTTTTGGGGGGTTTCTATCTAATATCCTAGAATAGTGGATTCTGTCACACTAGAATATGAGCCCCTTGATTTTCACCTGTATTGTACTCTCCCAAACGGACAATTTGGGAAAAGGTCCCATATTCTTATCGGAATCCACCATTCAGTTTAGCCAAACCTAAGTGATTCTGTAATTGTTTTGCACTTTGTTAAACAACGCCGTTTATGCAATCAAACTTTATGAATTCTTGTAACGGACAACCGAAAGGGAATTTATCAAACGTTGGATCTTGATGGCAAAAGAGACTAGACTTGAATCCTCGTAGAAAAATTTTCAATTTTTCCATCGCAATCCCTTGTCTAACAATTTTTACCGAAGGGACATTCATCAAGAATTCATGAAGAGAGGATTATAGATTGTATGAAAAGCGTTATCTTGGGCAAAGATTAAAACAATCCTAAGAATCGAACCGACCGGTCTCAAGGAGTGTCCTATTGACTATTATGTATGCATGAGGTTGATGCAGGGCTTACGGCTAAGGCTCCCCATGGGCACGATCGTAGGAGCGTGACATGGAGTGGGTACACCATCTTTGGAGAGACCGGCAAGGAAGTGTTGACTGATATCCGTCCTTCGATTGGGACCCGAGTTTATAGGGTATGTAGTGCAACTAATCTACATGTGTGCACGTGTGTGAGAGTCAATTTCTAGATGTCTAAGTGAAAATAGAGAGTTTTTTTTTAAAAGCAGGTAAAATATTAACCGGACCAAAGTGGTTGCCTACGTTTCCCTCAATCTTCAGAAAAAGAAAGAGAGACTCAGGTCAACGTAGTTCGAGTTTGAAAAGATTTTTTAGAAGAGAATATGGAGCACATAGCAAGTAAGGCCACATAAAGAAGAGGGATAGAAATACTCACAGTGCTTGCATTACCCATTAGAGGATGCAAAATAAACTCAAGAATGAGTAAATACTCATCCTTAAATTTTTTCATAGCCCCTACAAGAGATGTTAGCGCAAAAACAATACATGTATATGACATAAATCATTTATTGCACATATGGGGACGGAGTAAAACAAGCAAAGAAAATTACTTTATATATATATATATTGAAGTCCAGGGGCTGATCTGTAATATTCTGAAAATTTAGTGATTGTTCTATAGTTTCTGAAGTGTAAGGACTGATCTGTAATTTTCTAAAACTCAGGGACTATTCTGTAGTTTCTGAAGTGCAGGGACTGATCTGTAATTTTCTGGAACTCAAGGACTGTTCTGCAGTTTTTAAAGTGCAGGGACTGATCTATAATTTCTTGAAGTCGAGTGACCAGTCTGATTTTTTTTTTTAATATAGCCCTAGTTTTTTTTTTTTTTTTTTTTTTTTGAATTCGGTCAAACCCTAAGAAAAGTTAAAACACCTAATTGCATGCAAGTCTAATCCACTTAAATTTAATCCCCAGCAGATTCGCCACTTTTGCATCCGAGAACAAGTAATTAAAACAAGTAAAGCCAATAATTAATTTCTTAATTATTGGAATATCGGATCATGTGCTTCGAGACCATCTCCATGGATTGGAGAGGCTCTAGGCTGATCCTTTCGATGGTATTACACTACTCTAAAACAAAGAATGAGATGAGAAGTAGAGATTAAAAGCATAGGAGTTTACCTAAAGCGTTCTTGAGATTCCAATTGATGGCCTTGACTAAGGCCTTGATGATCCAAGAGTTTTATGGTGATTTTGGCTTGACAAGATGAGTTTTTGATGGTGTTTTAGTGTGAGGAATGAGTAAAAAGGGGATTCTTGAGAGAGGTACTGATTAGAGAGTTATTAACCTCGATTAGGATGATGAGGAACCATTAGAAGAGTCTAGGGTTGAAAGACTCTTTATTTATAGGTTTAGATTACTTAGGGACCAATTCTGGAGGTGGAGAGGTTTAATTAGGTAAGGAAATCAGTAGCAAATTGTCTAGGAAGTCTCCTATTAGATATTCCCCGGATTAGGAGAGTGTTGGCCAAGAAAGAGATCGGGACGGAGAAGGAAAGTGAATTAAGCCCGCAGACAGAGGAGATGTCTCGTACGAGACATTGATGTCTCGTACGAGATATCCAGTACGAAAGTACTATTTTGCCCTTATCTAAAGTTCTATTGTTTAGTTTTAGCCCCTAACTAACGGAGTCAGTCAGAAACTTAATGAAACGTGATAAAAATAACGAGTTTTCATCCAAACACAAAGGCGAGACACAAGAGTAGTATAATCATAAATTTGAGTTCAAAATGGGGTGTCTACACCAGTACTTGTTCACCAACAAGTACCCATAATTTTAATTTGTATCACATACACATGATCATCATATGATCATCGATTAAACTTATACTAGTTCTTCATAAGTACTAGGGACAGGGATTATAATAATAAACATGCAGAACATATAATAATCCAGGTTGTTATCTCCATAACAAATGAGAACATGACATAACATGAGGCCTTTCTTAAGGGCCTAGGGCATAATCTCCAACACGATCTTCATGTTTCACATGTTCATTCATATGTTTTCATGATGTTCTTATTATTAGCTAGATCTAAGACTTATTCTACATAACATACTAGATCTAGGGTTTTAATCCTTACTATAACGTAGCCAATGATGAACCTAGGGTTTCATCAAACCCTAATATGATCTAGGAACTACTTCTAACCCTAATATTCCCCCTCCTTATGCATTATCCCACTTCATCTTTCTATTCTAAATTCATCAATGAACTACGCTGACCTGAGCTTCTAACGTTACGAAGAATGTAGGCAATCAACGGCTCCGGTCTCAAACACTAACACACACATATACACACACATACACATTGATCATGGTAGAAAGACCAACTATGAGCAGCTCCAAAATGAGTAACTATGAGCAACTCCAAAATGAGCAACTATGAGTTCAGAGTTTCTGTGGCAGCTTCCAGATTCATCCTTGAAAAGTAGTGCACTATAAGCAACTATGAGCATCTCCAAAATGAGTAACTATGAGAAGCTCCAAAATGAGTAACTATGAGCTCCTTCAAAACATCTAACTTGTAAAGTAGTGAAAATATCAATATTGAGCGTACTGGATCCTACGCTAGGAGTAGGCGCAAAGGTAGGAGGCACATTACGCTCACTCTACGCTTCTGGACCACTCACAGTTATGCCCAAAATTTCCAACTCATTTTTCCATCTCATTTAGCTTATCAACCATAGTCAGCAAATTCTTGCTATCACCTGCCACCATCTAAAAAAGATTCCTGATATCAGAAGCTACACTTCTCTCAACTTTTTTATGGCATCAATGAAGTCTGAAGCATTCTTTAGATCAATCCCTATGTTAAGCAACTCATTCATGTTAAACTCCATATCCCTCAACAGATCTCTGAAAATTATGTCCATGCTTTCAATAGCCCTCTTCCACTCATTGTGAGTTAGGAATTATCTGTTGTCCCAGTTATGCGTCATCTTCCCCTTAATGGCAGCAATCTCTTCTACCTGATTAGCAATCATTGATTCTTGAAGTTCAAGTTAGGATTCGATGCACGCTTGGCTCTGTTGAAGTTGCCTTACAATATCTAGCACATGGCTCATATTAGAATATAGGACTGAAGGAGGAGGAGAAGTGGATTGAACTGGAGTGGGAAGGCGCGTAGGAGTAGAAGTTTCTTCATCACCAGAAGTACCAAATACATCATGAATGCTTTTCTGCACTGATTCATTAGGTGTAAAAGTAGGTGCATCACTCGCAACCTTTTTGAGTTTCTCCAGCCTGGTCTTTTTAAGATCCCTATCAACCTGATCCATGCATGCTTGAATAAAAGAATCAATTTCTTTACTGGATAGGCGCTGGATCTATTGAGGTTGCTCCCCATGAACTCGTTCCTCATCTGATTGACCAAACAATTGTGATTTGAGTTATTGAGATGAAACAGTAGGAGCCGCATGCAGTAGGCGCAGGTCTAGAAGGGACAGGCGTAGGTTGTGGATTTGCATTTGACCCTGCGCCTTTGAGTCTTTCTGCCTTTGCTAATTTACCAGCTTTCTGTGCTTGAAAATCAATATCCCTCTTTCTCTGCACTTCAAGATGACTTGCTTCCTGTGCCTTCTTCAATTATTGTTCTTCTTCAATCTGCGCCCTTGTGCGCTTCAGTGGTCTTCCTCCTCTTTTAATAATGTCTTTTAAACCTCAATTTTTATCACGAGGCACATGTCCGCTCTGCACCCTTTTTCTTTCCAATATCCCTTCTTCATTTAACCCTTCACATCAGTTGCAATTTTTTTTCCTTTGTTTGCGTCTTGGTCTGCGCGGGTTTGTTGCACTTATACGCCCTCTTGTGCGCCCTCATGCTCAAATTCAGTGGCCTCATCGACTAAACCAGCCTCAACATCTTGAATTACAACTCCAATGGTGCGTCAGATAGGTTTCTTTATGCGCTTTTGTGAATGCGCGTGAATAAAATTGAGAGTCGCCACACAATTTTATTTGAAGTTAAAACATTGGAAAAACTGATTATGAGTATTATAGGGTTCGGGGGTGAATTTACAATAGAAGAAGAATATTAATGTGATCACTCCTATTGCCCAACGAATTAATCTTTCTATCATGATCAAAGACCTTTGACATTTTGGTGTCAGAATAGCAAGTACATCAATCTGAGAGCACATAGTTGAAACAAAAATGGAAAGAGATACTTATACCCATTGGAAAAATATGATCTTTACATACTCATTTTCCTCTACCTGTTTAGAAAAAAAAAGTCTTTTATGGACCAAGACCAAAAACCATGTTTTGTACGAGTAATGGAGGTGACAAGACAGAGTGGTCTGGACTCAAAACTCTCGTGGACAGTAGGTATGGACGAGAGAAAATGCTTTAAAATTTACTCTAAACATGGCATATGGACATGGAATGATGGAAATGAGCATGGAAACATTTATTCACAATATATACATATGGATATGAGATTATATACATGAGAGAAACATAGGGAAGAACATAGATTGAACAACAATGTTTGTACATATGGAGGTCTAGCCCAACTTGTAGCTAGACCTCAAGCAAACTAAATAAATGATTACATAGAAAGAACTTACATATAAAAGGGATGATTTGTGCTTCCTTTGCTTCTAAGGGAATACTTTTTTGTTTTTTTCTTGAAGATGTTTTGATGAGTGTTTGATTTGTGTTTGGAAGAGTGTTTGTTGTTGTTTACAGTGGTGGTTCTTTGGTGGTTTTGTGGTGGTGCTATGGAGGCTTAGGGGCTGATCTTCGGGAGCTTGGAGAGAGGGTTTGTGGCTGTGTAGAAAGTGTTGTGTTGAAGTGTAGCATGCGTAGTGGTAGATGGGAGTTTAAGTGGTTGATAATGGGTGATGGATGGATAGTTAGATGGGTCAAGAATTAAATGGAGCCTCCTCCTATGCAGTAGCGTATCCAGGATTTAGACTTAGGGTGTGCAACATTGCAATATAAAAAAAAATGCAAGATAAATTAATATGCATCATTTTTTACACAAACCCCTATCCTTGGAGATGAATGGTTATCCAAAAAAATGAATTATTGACAAATCCTAATTGCCTTAGAATTCAAAAAGTTGAAACAAAATAAATTGAAAACCCCTGAACATGAAGATTAAGAAAAAAACACATAATTTCACACATCAAATAGCAGGATACATCTTTAGAATGGGTTTTTTTGGTAAGGAACTTGGAAAAAGGTTGTAGCAGAGGAAGGGGAAAATATAACGAAAAGGACGCTACATCATTAGAAGATTAAAAATCATCAACATAACACTAATCAACCATCAACAATTCCAACTTCAGAATTAGAACACATAATCCAAGGTAATGGTATAACACTAATTCAAAGGTGGGCAATTAATCAAATGGCTGGTGTGCGTACCTTTGAATCTTGAATTCTTTCATAAATCTGAGATTGACAATATTGTATAATTCTTTTGGAAATCAATAAGATTTATATAAAAGAGTTCTTTATTCTGAAATAGTGAAAACCCTAGCTTTTGACAAATTTAGTGATTTTGATTTGAGATTAGAGATTGAGTATGGAGGATCTGGTAAACTAATAAACCTGTTCGAAGCAGTAACAATGGTGGCTCCGTGGTTGCGCCCGTTGTTCCGCTACGTAAGACCGTCTCTGTGAGGCCTCTATCGACTGTCTCTCTCTCAGATAATCCGAATTGCAAAGAACCTATCCCACGGCAAACTAAAGCAAAAAAGGGAAGGTCTAATTTGAAAGTCATAATTTCACAAAATTTAACTATTTTCATTTTAACACTTCGCACCTCCATTCTTTCAAAACTTACACTTTGCACCCTTATACTTTATATATATATATATATATAAATACTCAGTTTTGGGAAAAGTCGGGGTGTGTAGCTGCCCTTCCTTGCGCTATACTTGTTGGTGCGTATGCCCTAGGAACATTACCATAACGATGTTTTGTTATCATTTTGTTCGTTTTACAAAGAGATATTTAGATTATTATTCTTGTTACATGTTTTGTTATAATAATCTTCTTCCCTAGTACTTATGAAGAACTAGTATAAGGTTTGATAGATAATCATGAGATGATTATGTGTATATGATACAGTCAAACTTATGGGTATGTGTTGGGGAACACATTCTGGACATGACCCACCTATGAGATTTATAATATTATAATTAAATCTCATATAGTTAATATCATTCATATCTTTTGACATGAGATTATTACAGTTTTCCACATGATGAACATTATGTTTGACACATTCTAACGTTAGCCTTAACCGGGTAGCCTTAACCGCCCAAAAACAGGTGTGCGGTTGCCCAAACATGTGCGGCCGCCCAGCCTGGTTTGTGCGGTCGCACACCAGGATCAGAGAGTCTTAATTTTCCAATATAGTCCTTTTAGGATTTGTTCCATTGCGTGTAACCCTCTAGGATTATACTAAGTTGGCAATGGGTTCAAACATGAATCCATAAGATATGATTAGGTTCTAGCAAACCGTCATACCCCCAAATAGCATAACTAGATACAAGTTCGCATTCCTTTAGAATATGTCACAATCCCTTTGTCCTTGATCTAATTGAACACAAGTCATGGTCAAACGGTCAACTTGTCTTTGTTCAATACTTTCTCGATTCCGAATATGTTGATAATCCAAATGACATTGATCTAATCAATTCATTTGAGTCCGGCCGAACATTTTCATAAACATCATTCCTACGAGAGGCCTAAGCTTGAGATCTCTCCGAAGAGGGACAAATCCATTTAGCTTATTATTCTTCCCTACGTGAATCCGATTATGCCAATCATACACTTTATAACTACCCGGTTAAAGGTAGCGTTTGAATATGTCAAACATAATGTTCATCAAGTGGGAGACTATAATAACTTCATGTCTAAGGATTCGAATGACATAACTAATATGAGATATATGTACGACATAGACCATGACATAAATCTCATACAGCGGGTCATGTCCAGTACCTTGTTCCAAACAAGTACCCATAAATCTAACATGATCATCCCATGATCATTTAGCCTTTATACTAGTGCTTAACAAGTACTAGGGATGGATATTATTATAAGTAAACATGAACAACAATAATAATCAAAACATCTCTTTATTGATATGAAATAAATGATAACAATTACAATGTTTATTAAACGTGCCTAGGGAACCACTACCAACAATCTCCCACTTGCCCTAGGCCCAATCTAATACCCATGGACCTAACATGACCTTCATGTTTAGCTTGTGGTAGTCCCTTTGTTAGCGGGTCCGCGACATTGTCATCAGTAGGTACTTTGTATATATTCACGTCACCTCTGTCAATGATTTCTCGAATGACATGGTAACGCCTAAGTATGTGTTTGGATTTTTGATGTGCCCTTGGTTCCTTTGCTTGAGCAATAGCACCATTATTATCATAATAAAGATCTATTGGATTAGCAATACTAGGAACCACTTCAAGTTCAGTGATGAACTTCTTAATCCAAACAGCTTCCTTTGCAGCATCCGATGCAGCAATATACTCAGCTTCCATTGTAGAATCAGCGGTTGTACTCTGCTTGGAACTCTTCCAGATTACAGCTCCACCATTTAACATAAACACAAAACCCGATTGCGATCGACTGTCATCTCTGTCGGTTTGGAAGCTTGCATCCGTGTAAGCACTTACAACGAGATCATCTTCCATTCCTCTATAGACCAAAAACGAGTCTTTAGTCCTTCTCAAGTACTTAAGAATCGCTTTTACAGCCACCCAGTAATTCTCTCCGGGGTCGGATTGGTATCTACTTATCATGCTCAAAGCATAAGATACATCCGGCCTAGTACAGATAATGGCATACATGATGGACCCAATTGCCGAAGCATATGGAACATCATTATTTTTTCACGATCATCTTTTGTCTTAGGACATTGAGTCTTGCTTAGAGAAACTCCATGTAACACCGGCAGGGTACCTCTTTTAGAATTTTCCATATGGAATCTTCTAATGACCTTGTCGATGTATGTACTTTGGATTAAACCAAGTATCTTCCTTGATCTATCTCTATAGATCTTAATGCCAAGTATATATGCAGCTTCACCCATATCTTTCATTGCGAAACACTTTCCCAACCAAGTCTTTACGGATTGAAGTGTAGGAATGTCGTTTCCAATGAGTAATATGTCATCCACATATAAAATAAGGAATAGCACTATGCTCCCACCAATCTTCTTGTATACACAAGGCTCATCTTTGTTCTTGATAAAACTAAACTTTTTGACCGATTCATCAAAACGGAGATTCCAACTCCTAGAAGCTTGCTTCAATCCATAAATGGATTTCTGCAATCCACACCTTAGAATTTTGTTCAAAACCTTCTGGTTGTGTCATATACACATCCTCTTGTAGTTTTCCATTTAGGAAAGCGGTTTTGACATCCATTTTCCATATTTCATAATCATGATATGCGGCAATGGCAAGCAAAATTCTTATAGACTTGATCATTGCTATGGGAAAAAAGGTTTCATCATAGTCAATACCATGAACTTGCCTATAACCCTTCGCTACAAGTCTATTTTGTAAGTATGCACCTTCCCATCCATGTCAGTCTTCTTCTTGAAGACCCATTTGCATTCTATGGTTTTTCACCTTCGGGTGCATCAATCAAATTCCAAACTTGATTGTCTTGCATGGATTGCAATTCAGATTCCATGGCTCCAAGCCACTTGTCCGAATCAGGAGAAGACATCGCCTCTTGATAGGTTGTCGGTTCATCATTCTTAATGATTTCCACCTTATTACTATCCGTTACGAGTATTGGTCCCAGAGGGCAACAAGGGTATAGAACCGCTAGAGGGGGGGTGAATAGCGGTCCAAACTTTTTCGTAAAATACCCTTAAAAATCAACCGAGTACTTATCAGTTTGGTCAACTACGGTTTAAAGCATTTAAACCGAACTGATAAAATGCACAGCGGAGTTTTACGGTTTTGGCCAAACTGATAGTTAAAGAGTTGGGCGGATTGACTCGGGTTGAAAACACTATGATGCAACTGAATAGTTAAACTTAAAGTTCAAGGAAAACACAATTCATCTTTCAAGTCATTTCGTATAAGGAGACAAGTTAAAGACCACAAACAAGAAAGATAAATAACAAGCAGAAAATAAAGATCAAACACACAAATGGAAGAGGTTCATTCTTAAATGAACTACGTCCTCTACCTAGATGGTTAGTCAAGGATTTTCTAATAGCTATGAGACTTGTATTAATTTAGAGGAGGTTTTACAAGATGAATCTAAACTCTAAACAATAAGTCTAACCTAAGCTATAATAACAACCGGTGTTTTCGAAGTATATAATCTATGTGATCATATAAATCGGGTGTGTGTGGAAAGAAATCAAATTCTCTAAGTATCTAAATGATGGTTGAGCAAATGGAAGTCTTTCGGTGTAAAGGCTGAGTATGAAAGGTTGTTAGGCTTGAAGCTTTGATGAAGAAAACTTGGTTTGCTAAGGAGATGGTTTGAAGATATGAATATCTGGGTTTGAATCTTCAAAGCAAACTTGAATACTTGGGAATGAATCTCTTGAAGCTCAGCAACCTTCATTGTTGAGGAATGAAGGCTATTTATAGGCAATGCACCCTTGTGACCGTTGGGTAAAGATTTGATTCAAATCTCCGGGTACAATTAGCTGTCGAAATCCCATTGGATGAGCTGTCATTTTCGTCCTTGATTTTGTCTTGTAGTCCTAGGTAGTTGTAGCACCACTACCTGATATCCGTCCTTTGTTGCAGAAAGGACTAACGGTAAACAATTCAAATTTCTTGGACAAGACCGACATTCCTTGCAGTAACTCCAAGTTTAACTTAGAGTTATTTTGACATGACATAAAATATTCCTTTACGGTTGAAAAGAGAATTTTGTCCAAGGAATAAATGACATTTCTTTAATTCTTCAATAACTGCACTCCGGTTCCACCAGGCATAGGAGCGGTTTGAAGGATGAACTTGATGTGCGGTTTCATCAAAGCCACATACTGCGGTTTGATGAAGGACTTAAGGTTCCATGCTGGCGGCTCGAAGATAATGGCTTGAGACACTAAACCGCGAGGAGTAAAACCGAACTATACTCAGCCTAGACAAACAAAAATCTATAAATGGACTTATCTAAAAATTGAGGTAAAACTTCATTACATGCGGTCCTAAAGTCCATAAAAAGACATGTGGCATGGATCAATCAAATTAAGGTGGGTGTACTAACAATGAATCCTAACAATCTCCCCCTATTTGATTGATGCCATTACCACACTATGATAATAGCAAAACATTGTACTTGGTAAAAACATGTCCGAAATAAATTTCATGAAATTGCATGTCCCAAGTCAATGCACACACTATGCTAGATCATAGATTTCTAATCTATCAAAAGAAATAAAAAAGAGGAATAGATAGAAGAGAAATTCATTCAGATGCATATAAAATGAAGTGATTTTGAAAATCAGATATGCATGTTTAAACTGAATGTTTAAAACAAAATGCACTTAAAAATATTTTCATGAAGAAATGTAGTGCATGAGGTTTTGAAAATGCAAGCATTGTTTCACAAACAAGCAGTTTGAATAAACAAAGTTTTTGAAACAAAATGCTATGCAATCATTCTCATTATAATTCAATCATAAAGGTTTTGAACTTACAATGTAGTGAATTATAAGGAAATCAAAAAGACTAAGAAAATGAAATCTAGTCTATTTCATCACCGGCGGCATGAGCTATCACTTCTTCATTTTCTTCAACATTTGCCTGCGCGGCTTGATTACCAACAACATCTTGATCTGGGGCAGCTTGATCAACATTGGCATTGTCGGTTGGAACAGCATTTCCTTAACCGGAGGCATGAGCGGTTTCAATAACCAAATCTGCTGCACGAAGCTGAACCACAGTAGGTTCGTTGATTCTAGTTTCAATAGCAGCAGTTTGTCTGACTAATCTGCCGGTTCTAAGCATTAAGTGCTCAGTGCTGTCAAAAGAATGTTGAGCCAGAATGTCAAGCTTTCCTTCTATAGAGTCCTTCCTGGTTTCAACTTCTTGCTGCTTTAGGGAGTAGATCTCATGGTTGGTTTTGACCATGTCTTAAGTACAGCTTGATTTTCCAAAACTCCTTTCAGTATCTTTTTTATCTCAAAAATATCATTCACTCTCTCCCCCTTAATGGCATCAAGATCAGACTGAATAGTGAGGAGATGAGTGTCAAACCGAGAAGTGGCGGCTTGCTGATGAAACTGAATGTTCCTAACCGCATCTATCAAATCGGCGGTTAAGGCACGAAGTGGTAAACCAGGATAGGAAGAAACTGAAAGAGGAGGTTCATCAGAAGGAGTGTAGTCAGGCATAGGCTCATCATCATCATCATCATCATCATCAGAGATGGAGATGGCATGATCAGAGATTGGGATGTCCTTTTCAGTTGGAGGGGAAGAAGATGAAGGAATTTTGGCTTTGGCTTTGACCTTAGTACGAGCCTCCTCAAAAGATTCACCCATTGAAACTCTAAGGGCAATCTCAAATTCAATGTGATCAAACTGATCAGAAGATTGAATAGCAATAATGGCAGTTTGAGAAGGAGGTGAAGGAACAGGATACCTCATGTAATCATTATAAAGAAAAATGGAAGGGGAGGGAACAATGAACAGGCGGTATAGGTTTGGAATGCAATGACAGTTAAAGTATAGAAAGAATTGGGAGGCAAGAGAAGGATCCAAGAGAACCTGATAAGCAATCTCAGCCATTATCTGGTGTGCAGCTGAAAGAAAGGTTTGATCAACAACAGCCTCCATTTCTTCTTTTGGAAAGATGGCATAAGGATTAAGGCGGCCAGCCTTCAAAAATCTGTCTTCGGCTTTGGCGGCGGCACGGGCACGAGCTCCAGCCCTTCGTTCTGTAGAAGTTTCAGCCTTGAACCTTTTCAGATAAGATACCAGTTCTGTGGCACTCTTCCTTTTCTTTGGTGTCGGTTTTATGAAAGAAACTGAAGTCTGAACCGAAGTCATAACCAATGGTTGAACTGAAGGAAGAGGCAGCGGTTGAACCGACAAAGAAGTAGACGGAAAAACCGGAGATGGTAGAACCGCTGCAGCATACGGTAAGTCTGGAGATGAAGGACTAGATCCTGGTTGAACTGGAGATGGCTGAACCGGAGAAGGAGTGTGCTCTGGTGAGTCAAAGTTCAATTTTCTTTTAAGTGAAGGAGGGGAGACTTCAACCATCATTGGGTCAATACCTGCCTTTCTCATCTCAACCCTTTCTCTTAATTCTTTTGTAAATGTGCCTTCAAGAGGTGAGTGATCCTTCTTGTCATGAGCCTCACTGAAGTCTACTGCACCAGGTGGCCTTGTCTGCCAGTGTTCCATAAACTCATATTTCTTTATCAACTTTCTTCTCTTCTTTGGCGGTTGAACCTCAAGAATTTCAACATCTTGCTCAGGTTCATTTGCCTCAGACATGTCAGTCTGCTCAGGCATAACTGCAGCCTCAGACACTGTGGTCTGCTCAGGCCGAACTGCAGCCTCAGACTCTTCGGTCTGCTCAGGCTCAGTTTGAGTAGAAGATTTAAGGTTGGGAAA
Organism: Campanula takesimana; assembly: GCA_026119855.1. Lineage (NCBI taxonomy): Eukaryota > Viridiplantae > Streptophyta > Magnoliopsida > Asterales > Campanulaceae > Campanula > Campanula takesimana. The sequence goes on from JAOWBW010000276.1 coordinate 1,189,945, forward strand.
CGCTTTATAAATATCAGCCAACTGTTCTTCAGAGAACTGAACAGATGATGGTTTAGAAGTTGAAGGTTTAGGAGGAGAGGAGATAGGGAGGAAAATATGAGGTAAAGGAACGAGTTCTGGAATAGATTTGGCTTTGGCAGCTTTGAGAGAGGAGACATCCATTGCAAAGTTAAGGGATTTCTCTACATTTTGATGTAATGGAGAGAGAGGTTTAATTTGAGGTTTAGGAATTGGAGGTTTTGAAAAGGTAGGGGGAAGTTTGATTGGTGGGAATGAAGATGAAGAAGATGAAGGTTTAGAGAGCGGTTTGGATGAGGGTTTAGAGGGAGGTTTGGCTAGGTCTGCCTTTGTAATAACTGAGGGAATTTGGACGGTTCCCTTCCGTTTCCTTGGAGCAGCGGTTTCCTTGGGATGAACCGTAGTTCTAGACCGAACTGCAGGCTCCCCCTCAACCATAGGCTCCCCCTCAGCCTGTACCGTGGTTTGAGCTAACTGACTCAACCCCAATCTGTTCAAAGTAGCAGTCTGACCTTCATCTACCTTCTTCGGTTCCATCTGAGATAACAGTGTGGTTGAGAACAAACTGTGGTTATCTCTATGGGGTAAGCTTCCTCTTGTTTAAACACCAGAACTTATAGGACCTATAACATTGGCTGTTGGATGGTCTCTATGCTCATTAATTTCTGGAGGGAGGACTTCATGAACCACTATTTCTTGAAGGTTTGAGTAGGTTAGTCATTTGCGGTTGCATGATTAGGGTAAGATGTACCTGTCTCAAAACCACTAAAATCATCAGCAACATTTGGAGCCATATGTGGCTCAAGAAGATCATGTTCATCAAATGTAACATGGATTGACTCTACAATTTTTAATGAAGTCTTATTGAAACAACGAAAATCTTTAGAGTGTTTTGAATAACCAACAAAAATACCTTCATCGGCCTTAGCATCAAATTTACCTCGATGCTCTCTGCCATTGTATAAGATGTAGCATTTGCATCCAAATATCTTAAAGAAGGCAATATTGGGTGATCTGCCTCTCCACAATTCATAAGGAGTCTTGTTGTGAACTTTGATGATGAGGGAGCGGTTCTGGGTGAAACATGCGGTATTGACAGCTTCGGCCCAGAAGTACTTGGGAAGCTTGGCTTCTGTAATCATGGTCTTCCCTGCTTCAATCAAAGTTCTGTTCTTCCTTTCCACTACTCCATTCTGTTGTGGAACCCCAGCGGCAGAGAAATTATGATCAATACCATGATCATCACAATATTGGGCAACGCCATTGTTTGTAAATTCGGTTCCATTATCTTAACGAGAGCAGTTACGATGCCATAGGTATCATCTTTAGAGGCCATCATTTCCACCCATGTATATCTTGAATAATCATCAACCACCACTAGTGTATAGCGGTTTCCTCCTATACTGGCGATTGGGACAGGTCCAAATAAATCCATGTGAAGCAGTTGTAAACAGCAGTTCGTTGAAGGCGCGGTTTTGCTTGGAAATTACTGTTTGGGCTGCTTACCAAGCTGGCATGCTTTACATTTCTTATCATGGTGATCAGCCACTTTGGGTAGTCCTTTGACGAGACCGTCCCTTTGCAGTTTTGGTAGATACTTGAAGTTCAAGTGGCTGAGCCGCTTATGCCATAACCAGCTGCTTTCACTTATATTTTTGGCTACAAAACAGAGGTCATCAATAGAAACAATATTACTCAAATCTATCTTATATACATCACCTGTTCTGTTTCCTGTCAGTAGAGTAACTCCGGAAGTTGCATCTTTGATGAAACAATTAGTTAAAGTAAAGTTACAGTTCATTCCTTTGTCACAAAACTGAGATATGGAGAGAAGGTTGTGCTTGAGTCCTTCTACTAGTGACACATTTTCAATGGTCACCTTTCCACGTTTGATTGCTCCATATCCTATTGTTTCTCCTTTCTTGTTATTTCCAAACACTACTGGGGGCCTCTCATACTGATGAAATCACAAAGAAGTTCATTATCTCCGGTCATGTGTCATGAGCAACCACTATCCAAGTACCAAAGATCCTTATTCTTCTTTGCGGTTCCAGCCATAAAGCATAAGATCTGAAAAATAAACATTAAAGATTTTGGTCCCCCTTATTCTTTTGGGTCCTAGGGTTAGCAGCTTTTTGGGACCCACACCTGTTTGACCTTAGGATTTTTACGTCCCTTGGCATTGGGTGTGAACCTTAAAAGACAATAACCAGCACCATGACCATAATCAGCACAAATAGCACAATGAATAAATCCAGGTTTTGGTTGCGGTTTTACAAACCCTTTACTGACATTCGGTTTCTCATGTTTTACCGGGTCAGCAGTTTTGGCTTTAATAAAGATTACCTTCTTGAGCTCAACCTTCCTCTTAGGTGCGGTTTTAGGGAAAATGATAGGAATTTCCTTAAACTGACTAGGACCGGTTTCATCACTCAATACTTCCTAGGTTGCCTCAGCCGCTGTGGATTTCTCTTTCCACTTTGAATCTCTCCCAGTCTGGTTTTTAGGATACTCAAAGAAATAATTTTGCCTTTTAATTTCTTGTTTTGAGCCCTTTTTACCGGCATGATTAACCTTAGGAATTTCTTTGGTTTGTTCAGTTGGTTTCACACCACCTTCGGCACAGAGACAAGGACACTTACACCCATCATCGGTTTTAAACCCCAATCCACTTTTATCCGAAGTATGAATTTGTGAATTTAGGATTTGTTCCACGGTGACACCATACTTAGTCCATACATCGGTCACTTTTTGAAGGTCATCCCTTTGTACTGTAAGCTCATGGATTTGGGTGAGAAGTACCTCGGTTTTGTCCTTCAGATAGCAGTTTTCATCCACAATAGTAGATATCCCAGCAATTTGGAGCTTGAGGTTTTCAATTTCCTCTTTGTGGGATTTACATTCACGTTGGGATTCTTCTAGTTCCGCATCCATTAGTTTATATGCCTTTTTAAGCACAGTGTGTTGTTGACATATAATATTAGCACGTTCTAGTACCTGGTCATCATGGCTTTGGTATGCTTGAACCTCAGGAGTGTAGTTTGGTGTTGTAGGAGCTTTGCTTAATCTAGCCTCAGGAGTCTTAGGTGAAACTGACTTCATTTGTTGATTTGGCAGTGGAAGGCTTTCGTCAATTTCAATTCTTTCTTCAAATCCCATGAGACAGAGATTAGCAGTTTCTTCATCATCACTTTCATCTGAGTCTGAACCCATCCATGTCAGCGGTTGATCTCCTTGGTCAGCTACCATTCCTCTTCTTTTCACGAACTTCTTGTTGAATGGTTTCTTTGCTGGCGTGGCTTCATAACGCGGTTTGGGACCACTTGAAGCAAAGTGACCTGGCTGTCTGCAGTTATAACAGACCAAGTCATCCCTTGTTTTAGGATCTGCAGTTTTGTTGAATCTGGTTGGAGGGACAAACTTTGTTGGGCCTTTGGATGGAAATTGAGATCTATTGTTTTTCCTGAACTTGGTGTATTTCTTCACATACAAAGCAAATTCTTCATCATCCATTTCATCAAAATCAACTTGAGTAGAACTTGAGGATTGTGATACTACACTCTGAGCATAAGAACTTTGAGGAGGAGTATAGGGTTGATGAGACTGCTGATAAGATTGATAAGGTTGAGGATATGGTTGATGTGATTGAGGATAGGATTGATGAGACTGCTGGTAATACTCAGGAGGTGCGGTTTGAGAATTGTATCTAGGAACAATTTGGTCAGGAGGAGCGGTTTGCAAGTGGAGGTGAGGAGCGATTTGATGATGGTCTGGATTGTATACAGGAGATGAGGTATTGTTGAATGCAGCTAGAGTGAGTGTCTTAAATCTGCTTTCGGTTTCATGGACCTCTTCAAGCTTGAATTCAAAAACCTTCAGCATGGCATACAAGTGTCGAAGATCAAGAGCTTCCAAGTCCTTGTTGTCTTCAATGTTAGTAGTTTTGATCAGCCATTTGCTACCAAGTGCTTGCATGAATCTCATGTTCAAATCTGTATTAGAATAGACATGTCCAAAAGAAAAACACACATTAACAATATCAATAAACCTCTCATAACATTGTCTAAGATATTCCTTAGGATCTTTAACAAAATAGTCAAAGAGTCTTCTCTGTTGATAGAGGCGGTTCTTCTTGGTATCTGAATCTCCTTCCAGAAATTCAACTATAGCATCCCAGGTAGCCTTTGCAGTTGTGCAGTGAAGCACCTTAGAATGAGTCCTCAAGTCAATAGCTGACACTAGCATGGACATAGCTCTTCCATCAAAATCCACATTGATGCGGTCTGCATCAGTCCACTCACTTTCTAACTTCTTAACTTCAGCTTCTTCTCCTACGGTTCCTTCACATGGATTAGCTTTCATAGGAACATATAGTCTATCAGTAACCGCGGTCCACAGTCTACGATCACATGAAATCATGTGTTTCATCATCCTATCTTTCCAAAAGATAAAACTATCTTCATCCAAAATCGGTAAGTGATTTGAGTTGGATGTCTGCATCATATGGGTGTTTGTGTTTGCCATTGGATCAGCACCCAAGCGGTTAAGCTTGTAAAAACAAGTTTGGTGGATATGCTCTGATACCACTTGTTGGTCCCAGAGGGCAACAAGGGTATAGAACCACTAGAGGGGGGTGAATAGCGGTCCAAACTTTTTCGTAAAGTACCCTTAAAAATCAACTGAGTACTTATCAGTTTGGTCAACTGCGGTTTAAAGCACTTAAACCGAACTGATAAAATGCACAGCGGAGTTTTGCGGTTTTGGCCAAACTGATAGTTAAAGAGTTGGGCGGATTGACTAGGGTTGAAAACACTATGATGCAACTGAATAGTTAAACTTAAAGTTCAAAGGAAAACACAATTCATCTTTCAAGTCATTTCGTATAAGGAGACAAGTTAAAGACCACAAACAAGAAAGATAAATAAACAGACAGAAAATAAAGATCAAACACACAAATGGAAGAGGTTCGTTCTTAAATGAACTACGTCCTCTACCTAGATGGTTAGTCTAGGATTTTCTAATAGCTATGAGACTTGTATTAATTTAGAGAAGGTTTTACAAGATGAATCTAAACTCTAAACAATAAGTCTAACCTAAGCTATAATAACAACCGGTGTTTTCGAAGTATATAATCTATGTGATCATATAAATCGGGTGTGTGTGTGGAAAGAAATCAAATGCTCTAAGTATCTAAATGATGGTTGAGCAAATGGAAGTCTTTCGGTGTAAAGGCTGAGTATGAAAGGTTGTTAGGCTTGAAGCTTTGATGAAGAAAACTTGGTTTGCTAAGGATATGGTTTGAAGATATGAATATCTGGGTTTGAATCTTCAAAGAAAACTTGAATACTTGGGAATGAATCTCTTGAAGCTCAGCAACCTCCATTGTTGAGGAATGAAGGCTATTTATAGGCAATGCACCCTTGTGACCGTTGGGTAAAGATTTTATTCAAATCTCCGGGTACAATTAGCTGTCGAAATCCCATTGGATGAGCTGTCATTTTCGTCCTTGATTTTGTCTTGTAGTCCTAGGTAGTTGTAGCACCACTACCTGACATCCGTCCCTTGTTGCAGAAAGGACTAACGGTAAACAATTCAAATTGCTTGGACAAGACCGACATTCCTTGCAGTAACTCCAAGTTTAACTTAGAGTTATTTTGACATGACATAAAAGATTACTTTACGGTTGAAAAGAGAATATTTTTCTAAGGAATAATTGACATTTCTTTAATTCTTCAATAACTGCACTGAGGTTCCACCAGGCATAGGAGCGGTTTGAAGGATGAACTTGATGTGCGGTTTCATCAAAGCCACATACTGCGGTTTGATGAAGGACTTAAGGTTCCATGCTGCCGGCTTGAAGATGACGGCTTGAGACACTAAACCGCGAGGAGTAAAACCGAACTATACTCAGCCTTGACAAACAAAAATCTAGAAATGGACTTATCTAAAAATTGAAGTAAAACTTCATTACATGCGGTCCCAAAGTCCATAAAAAGACATGTGGCATGGATTAATCAAATTAAGGTGGGTGTACTAACAATGAATCCTAACAACGAGAAATCCATATCTCTCGGGCTCGGATCGTAACCTACTAGATCTGCGAGTTACTTGTGTATTTTGAACATGTTCCACAACTCCTTGTGGTTCTTGTTCTTGTTCCACTATTGGTTCAATGTTGTTTTCTGGGTATCGAATTTCTTCAAGATTTATTTTACTCCCACTGATTTCTTTGGAGAGAAATTGTCACGACCCGAAAACTAGGCTCTATTTTATTAGTAATGAATAATTATTATTTATTTATTTGCTTATTATTTATTTAAATTATTATTCATTAAATATTTATGTGTGCATTTTATGTTTCATAATATTTATGCCTAGCATTTTATTTGGGTCATTTGGGTTAGTGAAGTATTGTGTTAGTAGAAGGGGAGGGGCCTAGATGTAATTTTTTTTAAATAATTTCCCTACTCCTTCTCTTCTCCCTCACCTTCTCCCTCACTCTCTCCATCTCTTCCCAGCAACTCTCTCTCTCTCTCTCTCCTTGTTATGGTAAGTTTTTCTCTCTCACTTCTCTCTTCATTTTCTTCATCTTCCTCTTGTTATTTCTCGTTTCTTAAAACATGAATCTTGTTTAGATCGTCGATAGGATCGCGTAGAATCAAAAATATTCGAATTCCGTCATCTTTAAGAAAATTCAAGTAAGTTACTTTTCCCCCATTTTGATGCTAAAATGTTCATATCATGTTTATATAATGCTTGATGTGTTATATTTGAAGTTTGGTTGAGTTTATAATTTATTTGGAATTTATTTGGAATTTATTTGAGTTTTGGTCAAAAATGGTGATTTTATGAATGTTGGGTTTGATTCTTGGTTTTGATCGATAAATGGTGTATTTGGATCCCCATCCTAGATACAAGTTGTTTTGGTGCATTATAATGCTTATTGGAAGTCTTGATTTTGAGTATTAGAGAAATGGTGAAGTTTTGGATAAAATTTGGTTACCTGGGTTCTTCTGCGTTTTTTCTGAATTTAGGAGTTGCTCGGCCGAGCGCGTCCCTTGACTCGGCCGAGCGGAGCAGACCATAGAGTCATAGTTTTGGAGCCGAGGTTGCTCGGCCGAGTCATATAGAACTGCTCGGCCGAGCACCCCTGTTATAGGCAAATGTTTATAACTTAAAAGTAATCACCCGGAACAATAAGAAGTCAACCGTAAGTCTATGTAAACCGTGTAAGGAGTGTGTTAGAGTTATAAAAGTGGTAAATGAGTATTAGGTGGTTGTCATTACCCCCCCCCCTTGTGACGTTTTATGATATTTCCTACTTTGATCAAATTGTCCGTTTTTCGTTCAATCTTCCGGAGACAATAACTTTCTCATCCGAACTCCGTTTTGGACGAGTGAACTATCATTTTAAAGCTCTTCTAGAGTACTTAGAAATGAGGTGGTTTATTTAGGTGAGTTTCAGGTTTAGATTATGTTGAGATTTCATTTAGTGTCTTATGACAATGTGTTTAGAATCGGTCCGTTGTAATCAAGTTGGGAATATCGGTTTGCGTTGTTTCGCCTTGGTTCCTTTGTGAATAAAAGGGTTATGGAATTTAGTATGGATTATTGGAAAATGTGGGAACACTTTCATCATGAGTGGACGTTTGGGATAGTTTTAATGATAGTCATTGTGCTATTTGGGGAAAGACCATTTGGGTAGTACTCTCTATGAGTAACTCGCGTGTATCATGTTAGGATGCGTTTGATATGGATCCTTGTCCTAGAATCATTTCGTTTTAATTATTTGTATTGTTGGGCTTTTATGAGCAATTCCATTTCTGTTATTGAACTCTTTTATGAGGAACTTCTTGCTATCAATGTTGTTAAACTCTTAATGAGTAATCGTTGTATCTTTATGGTGATTTGTGTTGCGGTTCCCTACTTTGGAACCCTAAGTTGTTTAATTAAGCTAGTATTTATTACTTAGCATTTATTTGGAAGCCCAGCTGGCATATCTGTTGCATCGGGCGATGGGAAAGATTATAATGGCAAAGCCAAGTCCATTATAATGTTGACCATTGTTTTGCCCTTACTATACCCCTTTTCCAGATTGGCCTTTTAAGAGATAAGTTAGCTTCCTTTGTGAATGTATCTAGCTACCGAGCATGACTTTGTGGCATGGCTCTTGTCCTTTGTGACACTTTTATTGTTATTGGTTCCAGTACCGGGCTTCTCTTCAGCTTTTATGCTACTATGAAGATGGTTTGGTTGATTTATGGGTTGATTGGTCGCTTCTGACCGGGGGTTTTCTCTTCGGCTTTCATGCTATTATGAAGATGTGATTGGTTGATTATTGAAGCTGCGCAGCGATCCTTTATTTGGATGTATCGGTTTGGAAACCTTGGCTAATATCCTTTGTTATGTGTTTACTTTCCGCTACTATCTGTTGACTGTTATTTGTTACATGCTATGTGATATTTATCACTGTTTATTTCTTATTGCATTATAGCATGTCATGTAGTTGCATTAGTAACTTACTGAGATTTTATCTCACCCCGTTTATTTCCATCTTTGTTTTTCCTTAACCCCCCCCAGGAGGAAAAGGATTAGGATTCGCGGATCGAGGAGGACGTCGAGAGGATTGAGAATTTGGGGCAGGTTGTTATGGATCGGTTTACATTATTTAAATGTATAACCTTTTGGGGATAGTTTTACCATTATTGACGTCATTAAGAATTGTATATTTTATTCTTTTGGGTATAAGTTGTGGAGCTTATGTTAGATGTACTTTGTTGATTTAAACTTGGATTTGTAAAACCTTGTGTTATCATCTTTTGGTTCAAAATGGAATTTTTAACTTCTATATTTTAGAGTTTTGGTTTTAAGTCGACGTCCAGCTCGCGTATTCCAGACCCGCGGGTTCGGGGTCGCGACAGTTGGTATCAGAGCTATGGCATTAGCTCTAAGTGTATGTATAGGTGGATTAGTATGACCTAGGAGGGTAGTGTGTTCGGAGTGAGTAACAATTGTTGTTTTATGCAGGTACTTGTTTGAAATGGCTCGAAGGAGAAGTGGTGAAAGTAATACCGGTAATGCAAATCAGAATGAAACAAGGGATGAAGCCCGTGCAATGTTTCAGGGCATGTTTGAGGCGGCCATGAAGGCCATACATGATCAAGGTCCGAGGGTAGAACAAGCACCACCACCCCGCTACGGATTGGAACAATTTCTAAAATTGAAACCGGTTGAGTTCAATGGGGAGCCCAATGTAAGGAAGGCCGAGCTATGGATTGAGTCGATGGAGAAAATTTATGATGTCTTTGGTTGCACCGATGAAGACAAGGTCCGGTTTGCGGCTTATAAACTTGTGGGTGCCGCCGAGCATTGGTGGAAGGGTGTTAAAGCGAGTTGGGATGATACTCACACAGTGTATGCATGGGAATTGTTTGTGCGAAAGTTCAAGGAGCATTTCATTCCGGTAGTGGATCAAAACCGAAAGGAGATCGAGCTGCTCAACCTGGAGCAAGGTTTGTTGTCTATAGCTCAGTACTCGGCTAAGTTCACAGAATTAGCCAGGTACTGTGACTATCTCGTAAGGACTGAGGAACAGAAAGCCATGAGATTCATCCGCGGTTTAAAGACATCCATCCGTACTCAGCTTATTGCCCAGAAGATTGTGACCTTCCAGGATGCGGTAGACCGGGCATACTTGATCGAGCAAGATATTGGGGAGCATAAGAGGAAGACCGAGGTTGCAAATACGGGTAAACAAGTAAGCCATGCTAAATCTCAACCACAACACCGTTCAGATAACCGAGGTAATTTGGGAGCACCATCTCAGTTTAAGGAACAAACCGCGCTAGGGAATCCGGGTACTACTCCGGGGAAACAAGGGAAACAAGGTACGTGGCTTTACACTTACTGTCAGAGGGAAGGCCATTTGGAGGATAAGTGTTGGAAGAAGCAGGGAAAATGTATCAATTGTGGTGAACTGGGTCACTTCATAAAAGATTGTCCGAGGTTTAAGGTTCAATCATCAGGAACAGGAACCAGTACTTCACCGGGTCAGAAGAGAGATACTTCGGGGAACCCTAAGGTATAGGGTAGAGTAATTGCGATCAATCAGCACTCACCAGGTAACAGATAAATTTCAGGTGGTATTATTTTGCGTCGTGAGAGCGAGCGCGTGCATTTTCGGATCATCGCATTTATGTGTTTCTGTGCATTTAGTTGTATTTATTTCTTCTGAGTCTTTGACTTATGTGTGGTAGGTGTCTACTCCTATGGAGGAGTTTAGGGTATCTGATGAAGTCTTATGTGCTTATGATGTGCTTAAGTATGGTTATGTCTCATCTGCTAAATTAGCCATGTTGCTATTACAAGATTTTGATGTTACTATTGCTTTAGTCTATTGTTGTAGGGGGATTGTTATATTCTCCATTCCTAATTTCTTAAAACTGTTTGAGACCGTTCCTTTGGGTAGAGTTATACCTATCTCTTCTTAATTGAAATCCGAGTATTTAGTTTCGGTCAATTTGTTGGGTGTATTTATCATTCGTAAGATTTTCATTTTCTTCCGAATAGTACCTAGTGTTTGAGGAGAAGCTTGGGGTTAAATTGAGTTGTTATGGTACAAGGTTGTAGTGCTAATATTTAGATCAATGTCCTTATGGCATCGGTTGGGTTATAAGAATTGAGGATTCAAATTGAGGATTTCTGGATAGGAGATTTTTGTTTACTTGTAGTGCATCTACGTGAGCGCATCGGAATTGGATAGTGTAGACAGCCCGCCTTGGACCTCTCATGTCCCGATTGCATACACGTTCTCTATCTTCCTCTCTTCTGTTATGTTTTGTTACTTTCCGTTAACTTCTGTTACTTTCTGTCGAGTTCTTGACTTACTCCGTTAGTCTTGGATTTGACTAAGTGACAAAGTCAACCTTGAGTCTTTGTTTCATTTATTTTCGTTGACTTTCGTGATGTTCGTTAAGTTTTTGGACTAATTCCGTTAGTTTTGGGGCTTAACTGCATAACGGGGTTAACTTTTGGGCTGAAATATGAATTTCCTGAAGCTGGGATGCGCACGCCTTTGCCCTCCTTTGTGGGAGGCGTGCTCCTCCCATAGGGGGGGTGGGAAGCGCGCGCTTCCCGCTTCCAGAATCTCAGATTTTGCCAAATTTCCCTCCTTTTCTGATTTGTAACCCCCAAGACCATTATGCCTTGGCTTGATCCGGGGAATGGCCATCTTTGTGACCACAAACACTTCTCCAACACCTATATAAACCTCTTCATTCCATCATGAAAGGGGGGATGATTTCTTAACACAAAAATACTTCAAAACACACAAAAGTCTATTTTTCAAGAAGTGGTCAACACAAAGATTTGGTTCTTCTCCGTTCAAGCATAAGGTACAAGGTTTATTCTCTTCTTCTAAATTCTAAGTCTTATTTCCTTTCTTCATATTCTCATCTCTTCTAAGTGAGTATGCAATCTCCATAAAAAGGGATACAATCAAAAGGCCACTTCACTATTGAAGTTTGACCAAGGTTATATCCCAACATTCCAAACTACATTTTAATTCACCATTTTCATCTCTTCATGTAATTGTCTAGCATAATTATTACATGTAATATTTAGCATTAAATCAATAAAATCATTCTTTTCCCCTTTTCTTTACATTATAATTGTTAGCATTGTTAATAAATTGAAGGACATTTAGCATTAGAACACCAATAGTAGCAAGACCCGCATAAGCGGGGCGGAGTGGGTGTTTAAGTACTTCCCACTCCGTCACCTAACCCCCGAACCCTTCTCTCCCGAATCTCTAGTTTTGTACATAAATTAGGCTATTTCTAAGTTTTTCTTATGTTCCTTTAAAAACATAGGTGGCGACTCTAAACAAATCTAAAACAAGTTAGACATCCTAGGATAAATCACCGCTCTAGCCAAGCCGTGGTTCCCCGGGGTATCTACAGTGGAGACTCCGCTGGGGACGATAGAGGGTTAAACTTGCGTTTTCATTTTTGGTGTTCTTTTATTCTGTTTTCTGGGCATTCTGGTAAAAAGGGTAGGAAGCGCGCGCCTCCGGCCTTCTTGGCCTAAAGCGCGCGCGTCCGACCCTTATTACCAGAATCGCCCGCCTCCTTTCTCGTCCTTCAATTTCATATTTCTGTGCTAACAAGTTTCTGCAGGGGAAAGTTACATAATATGGGACCAGGGCAATCCCCTGAGTCCGCAGTTTCTTCTAACATTCTGACAGGTAACCCAGATGCGCGCGCCTCCCATATTCATTTCGAAATGCGCGCGCTTCCCACATCACTTCCCTGAGGCGCGCGCTTCTGGGCAATTTTCCAGAAACAGAACAGTGCACTGAAAGCAGAACAGAGCAGAATGACAGTGTGTGGGCACAGGGCCTGCATACAATTTCTTTTACTTTCTGTTTATTTTTATCGGTCACACGGGTGATTCGAAAGTTGTAATTATGTGCTTATTTGTTTTTTTATTTCCTTTGAAAAAAAAAAATGTTTTGTCACATGTTAGACCTCACACTACATGCACATATTCCTATCAATTGCTCACTATCGAGTCGCACAAGTCCAACCCCAAACCCGTCGAGGCCCGTCATAGAAAGTTTCAAGCTCCACTCGACCTTGGCTCTTTCGAAGCGGTAAAGCTCAGCCCGTGGCGTAGTTCATGACTACATGCCGGGGGTGACCTTTGAGCCTCATATTCAAGCCGAGCACAAACCACACAATTCTAGTTTAGGGTCTAACACTCCGTGACTCAAGTCGGTTTTCATGTACCGAGATTTCCCTAAACTAATGTCTTCAAATCATACATGCCAACTTGTTGAAATGGACGAAATAAAAATCCGTCCCCAAAAGTGGTTATTTTGGACGAAAATAAAAATCCGTCCCCGCATGTGTGATTTACTACATTAATTTAGTTTAATCCCGACACATGTAGGGCTCACAAGCGTGGTGGAATCCGATGAGTATATGGGACCGCGAGAAGGTCTATATACTAGTGTGACGATTCCACTATTTTTTCTAGAAACCCCAAAAAGGACGCCGTCCTTCCGACTTTTGTAAATAAAAAAAAAAGAAAAAAAAAAAAGAGTCATTTTCTAAATATGGTTGAGTCTTTTTTGTGTTTGTGGGTTAAATTTATTTTACTCAAAAGATGTTTGTGGGGCCAATCTAAGATCAACCGTGCTCTTCCAATAGGTCCAATGGCTTCCAACGGCAACAACAACAATGGTGGAAATGATTTCGTGTCCAACGAAGGGTTACTCAACGTAATGAAATCAATGGGGGAACAAATGGATAGGATTGTCGAGGATGCCCGCCGTAAAGACAATTTGTGGCAAGCCCGTTTCGATATCGACAAGAGGATTCACAAAGAAGAGGTTTCCGAACTCAAGGCCCGTCTTGATTATGAAAGAAGAATTCACAAGGAAGAGGTTTCCGAACTCAAAGCCCGTTTGCAAGAGCTCACCGACGGCAAAGCAAAGTTCAATGGTAAAGCATGCTCAAGTGGCCCGACCCTCAAAAGCTACAAAGGTACCACCAACAACCGAGTTTTCACTCCTCTTCAAGGAGTAACCCAAGCCGAGGCATTTGAAATTTTGGTGGCAAGAGGGAAGATCAAACCTTTGGAGGGGTACAAGCCGAAGACGATACCGAAGAATCATGCACATGGTGAATGGTGCGGCTACCATGAGCATAGTGGCCACACTACCGAAGGGTGCTTCTTTCTCCGAAACATCATCCAAGATTTGATCGACAACGGCGAATTTACCGTGGGTGAAGAGCAACTCATCAAAGGAGTGGCTTGGTTTTGAAATGGGGCTTCAACAAAGAGGACGATGATAATAATCTCCGTTTCTCTTTCTCTACCTAGTAGTAGGAATAAAAAAAAAAAAAAAAAAAAAAAAAAAAAAAGAGTCAAAAGTCCTCTTTTGTGTGCATTAATGTTTTCTCTCGTCCCATGTTAAGTGTCGAGTCTTCTTATTAAATAAAAGTCGTTCTTGTCCTCATACACTCTTCCAAGTTGTTCAATTAATTCTTGGCAAAATGATGAAAAAATGTCTAAACAAGTTTTGGAATGAAGGCCATCGCTTGAACGCCTAGGGGCTAAACATCGACGACGGCATCAACAACGAAGACATCAACAATGATGAAATCAAGACAAAGAAAGGTGGAGCAACGATCATGAAGCAAAGTTTTCGAAAGGGGATTAAAAAAAAAAAAAAAAAAAAGAAGCTCGCTAGGTTGAAATCATCAAAACAACCTAGGCAAAAGTTAGAGCACAAAAAAAAAATCCCCCTCAATCAAAGAAGTACAAGATCAACATCATTCCACCGACGAAGGACGAAGCAACAATTCCATCCCGAAGAATGGAGAATTCACAAGAACTACGGTGACCTGAGCCTCTACACTGGAGGAACGTAGGCAACCTGCGGGTCCGGTCTCATGCAAGAAAGAAGAAATGTTTAGCCCTAACGCGTTATGGTGATCGGCCTTCATCTCGAACTTGTCAAGACATCTTTGTACAATTCATTTGCCAATGAATTAATCACCAAAAAGATTGAACATCTTTCTTAGATTTGGAATCAATTCGCGTTCCTTGTCGAGTCTAAGGACTTCTATTCTTTCTGCATACTCCCAATTTCTTGCAATCAAATTGGGTCTTTCCTTCTCTTCTCTCTTAATGACTTACTTGCCTTCGTGAGTCATTCAATTCAATAAAAAAAAATACATGTCAATACTAGGGACACTTCCCTAGTCGAGTCAATGCCACTCATCTTTAGTGACAAAAGGTCTCCACCGCAAAAAGCACATGTCTTATCTCCTCAGCTAGAGTCAATGCACACTCCCTCATTAATCGAGTCAAAATGAAGACGCAAAAGAGATGCCCGCTAGATTGAAAACCCGAAAGGGCGGTCTAGGCAAAAAACAGGGTGCGTCATAAAAAAAAAAATGAGAGAGTGAGAGAGAGAAGGGAAAGAGAAATGGAGATCTCCGGCCTCTAAAGAAGACAACTGCACGAGCTCTACATTGGATCTCCTCAGCAAGTCAATTCCCCACCGAGTCAACTTTGGGATTGCAAAAGGCTCGACAAGATATGGCACCATCAAAGGTTGTTTTGGGTTATTGGCATCATTCTCCAGCAGTGTGCATTTTTGGGTTCATGAAAAGAAGGCCCGTGGTAGCCAAGACCCATCCGAGAACGAGCACATCAGAAAAGGGCACGAGGTTGAACAAATAATCCCTAGCTAGTCAATTGGCTTGGGCAACAAATAGCAACAACATGTGTCTCAGTTTTCAAAGCTTCTTCAAGTATGTGCTTCTAAAGTACGCCGAAAGGCTCCCGAGAAATAGAGTAGCTCTTGCCATATCCTCTCATGTTTATTCCCTCACACGAGGACGAGTCACTCTTGCTTTTCTCAACAAATGGTGACACCCTAGGGGCTATGTGACTCAAGAACAAGGGATTCTTTTGCTTCATTTGGCAATCAATACGCCCTAGGGGCTATGCTCAAGAAAGATGTGTGAGACTATCCTCAAAGTCCCTCTAAAGGGATGTCAAAAAGCCCTCTTGTCATGTGTGCCCGTGCTCGTTCCCCCAATCAAAGATGGACCTTTCTCGCAATCAATGATGGCACTCTAGGGGCTACAGTCAAGTCTTAAAGGCTCCCTCGGCAAAGAGCAATTAACTCCCCAGCAGTATCCCCAGCCAAGTCATGTGCAACATTGGAAGCCTCCTCAATTCGGCACCGAAGGTCTCAACGGGCTTCGCAATCTACAATCTTTTGGGCTACGGCATTACAGTAATTCAAGCAAAGGGCAGTATTAGGGCTTCGCGACCGACAGTCTTTTGGGCAACAATACTCGAGCAAGTGCAATGTGGAGTAGTCTTATGGCTCCATGAGAACAATCAAGATTCAAGGGTCTCTCAACACTTCAAGTCAAAGGCCTCTTGGTTTTAAATGAAGACCCCGATGTTATGAATGAGGTTGATGATTTTTGTTAGAACTCACAGCGAGATTTTGAAGGAAGTCTTAGAGAAAAGGAAAAAGATTCAATATGCTAAACTCTAATCAAAACAGGGTCATAGCGGGAAATGCCACGGCCAATCCCAATGTTTCTGCAATTCAGCACCCCCTTCTCCAAGATCAAAAGCACAAGGTGCAGCTCAGATAAAGTTGGGCCACAGCACTAGTTGCATCCGAAGATCCGTCATTAGTTCAACTCAAGAAGAGTCAAGCAAGCATACTCATTTGGGACTTTATCACACCAAGACCTTATCCTCTGCGACCTCGACGGCACCGCAAGACATTACTGCATCCTTTTGACATAAGCCCTCAGCCATTTGGGTATCGACCATAATGAGGCCATTCATCTCCCCAGTAAGAGCAAGAAGGAGATCTCTATCAAGAATTCTACCAAACAGTACACCCGCTCTCAATGCCGAGCCAATCGCGAGGTAATTTGGGGCTTTACAATGAAAGGTCTTCACATCTCACCATCTACAAGCCCACGACACTTGGGGCTTTGCAATCTCTCGAAGCTTGGCATCAACGATCTCCTCTTGGGGATGGCTCACTACAACAACAAAGGGCGATTTACTCGAATAGGCCAAGAGCTTATTTATCTTGGAGCTATGCAAGTCCCTCAAGATTTGGCATCAAAGGCATTCTAGGGGCTTTACAATCAGCAACCCCTCATCTCGGCGTCAAAAGCCTTTTGAAGCCCCATAATCGACAAATCTCTTGGGGCTAGACATTAATCTTCGTTGGGCACACCAGCAACAACAGAATTCAAGCGAGGCAATCCGGACTTCGACTGAACATGACTTGATCTTGGGTTGGCTTCATAAGCACACAATGGTTAAAATGGTTCACCCACGAACTAAAAAAAAAAATAAAAATAATCTTTTCCTCACATGTGTGCATATTCTTTCCTTTCTAATCTAAAAAAAAAAAAAAAAAAAAAAAAAGATTTTTCTTTTTCTTTCTCCTTCTATGTGCAAAAGTATGTGCTTTACTTTGCTTTGCTCCTAGCTTCTCCTCCAGCATTCTCCATCATCCTTGAACTACGCTGGTCTGATTCTCTTAAAGGGATACGTAGGCAGCCTCTTGGCACGACCGACCCATCATCCAGAGTACCATCTCGCCAACCCAACATCAAGGGCATTCTCTCATCAACATCTAAAGAATGGACATTCTCCATCAAAGCATCCTCCGCGGACATCAGGAATCCATCTCCACTCAAGCGGCAATGGTAAGTGAAGGTATGAATACATCCAATGCTTTCCTCAAAATCACACCGCACACAAGATCACTCTCTACATTCTTACTTCTCTCTCATTGCAAGAGTGTTCCAAAATCCCATCACACCACGAGCACAATTTCTCTCTCTTCATTTCACACTTCATGCATCTTCTTGCAAGAACACATATACCTGTCAAGCACACACATAACAGGTACCACCACGAAGTCAACAGCATCCGCTACTCAAGGCACTTCATCCCCACCAGAAAGTGGTCAACCGTGCCCACACCCCACAAGGTCAAACAACATACAGCAAGTGCGGCTTCGAACAGCAAGAAAATGCGGCTTCAAACAGCATACAGCAAGTGCGGCTTCGAACAGCAAGCAAATGCGGCTTCAAACAGCATACAGCAAGTGCGGCTTCGAAAGCAAGCAAATGCGGCTTCAAACAGCATACAGCAAGTGCGGCTTCGAACAGCAAGCAAATGCGGCTTCAAACAGCATACAGCAAGTGCGGCTTCGAACAGCAAGCAAATGCGGCTTCAAACAGCATACAGCAAGTGCGGCTTCGAACAGCAAGCAAATGTGGCTTCAAACAGCATACAGCAAGTGCGGCTTCGAACAGCAAGCAAATGCGACTTCAAACAGCATACAGCAAGTGCGGCTTCGAACAGCAAGCAAATGCGGCAAGCAAATGCGGCTTTAAACAGCATACAGCAAGTGCGGCTTCGAACAGCAAGCAAATGCGGCTTCAAACAGCATACAGCAAGTGCGGCTTCGAACAGCAAGCAAATGCGGCTTCAAACAGCATACAGCAAGTGCGGCTTCGAACAGCAAGCAAGTGCGGCTTCAAACAGCATACAGCAAGTGCGGCTTCAAACAGCAACTTTGGTCCATGGTGGACCGCTCAAATCACCATACCTCTTCCATCAGCAAAAGTCGCTCACACAGGGAGCGCATTTCTATCCTTTGTAATTTCAAATTCCTGCTTTATCGAGTCTTTGTTTTCTCTTGTCGATGTCCTCGGCGGTTGTCTTTCTTTCGTCGACGCGTTTTGCTTCGCAATCCACGTCGCCGAGGGGCTCTGTAGACACCACGCCTTGGACCTCTCATGTCCCGATTGCATACACGTTCTCTATCTTCCTCTCTTCTGTTATGTTTTGTTACTTTCCGTTAACTTCTGTTACTTTCTATCGAGTTCTTGACTTACTCCGTTAGTCTTGGATTTGACTAAGTGACAAAGTCAACCTTGAGTCTTTGTTTCATTTATTTTCGTTGACTTTCGTGATGTTCGTTAAGTTTTTGGACTAATTCCGTTAGTTTTGGGGCTTAACTGCATAACGGGGTTAACTTTTGGGCTGAAATATGAATTTCCTGAAGCTGGGATGCGCACGCCTTTGCCCTCCTTTGTGGGAGGCGTGCTCCTCCCATAGGGGGGGTGGGAAGCGCGCGCTTCCCGCTTCCAGAATCTCAGATTTTGCCAAATTTCCCTCATTTTCTGATTTGTAACCCCCAAGACCATTATGCCTTGGCTTGATCCGGGGAATGGCCATCTTTGTGACCACAAACACTTCTCCAACACCTATATAAACCTCTTCATTCCATCATGAAAGGGGGGATGATTTCTTAACAAAAATACTTCAAAACACACAAAAGTCTATTTTTCAAGAAGTGGTCAACACAAAGATTTGGTTCTTCTCCGTTCAAGCATAAGGTACAAGGTTTATTCTCTTCTTCTAAATTCTAAGTCTTATTTCCTTTCTTCATATTCTCATCTCTTCTAAGTGAGTATGCAATCTCCATAAAAAGGGATACAATCAAAAGGCCACTTCACTATTGAAGTTTGACCAAGGTTACATCCCAACATTCCAAACTACATTTTAATTCACCATTTTCATCTCTTCATGTAATTGTCTAGCATAATTATTACATGTAATATTTAGCATTAAATCAATAAAATCATTCTTTTCCCCTTTTCTTTACATTATAATTGTTAGCATTGTTAATAAATTGAAGGACATTTAGCATTAGAACACCAATAGTAGCAAGACCCGCATAAGCGGGGCGGAGTGGGTGTTTAAGTACTTCCCACTCCGTCACCTAACCCCCGAACCCTTCTCTCCCGAATCTCTGGTTTTGTACATAAATTAGGCTATTTCTAGGTTTTTATTATGTTCCTTTAAAAACATAGGTGGCGACTCTAAACAAATCTAAAACAAGTTAGACATCCTAGGATAAATCACCGCTCTAGCCAAGCCGTGGTTCCCCGGGGTATCTACAGATAGTATGAAGAAAAGCATGATGTGTTATGGGATATGAGTATATTATGGAAGTTATAATCATCAATAGTGGTGAGCGCGTTAAGTTTGAAAGGACTAAGCACATTTCGGGAGAGTAATAAATTTGCGACCTATATTAAAGGCATTTTGAGTTTTAGTTAAATGGTTGTTCTATGGTTCTAAATCTTGTCTTGGTGGCATTTCTTGTTTTGGATTACAAATATGTGAAGAAAGTTGGGTATAAATACTTGGGCATATTAAAGAATACTATGATTTGGTATTGGGTCAGTTGGAATGTGACTAGCTAATGGGTTTATTATGATGGCAGTACTATTGAGCCTAAGTATCTTTAAGTTAATGAATGTATACGTGAAAGTCTAATGTGGGTCAACTGTTGGAGATTTAGGGATTGCTAAACTTCTTTGGGGTATATAAGCGCGGATTATTAATTCAAGAAAGGGAATTAGAGGAAATCCCTTGACGATAAAAATTGGATTATTTTTCGGACCACTGAGTATTTGTAATTGTTTTAAGCTTTCAAAGATTGAAGTAATGTGATGATGGTACTATGACATGGATTTAAGTAAACATTTTGTATTAAAATTTTGGGTTTACATTGTACCTCTAGTTTAAGGTACCATCTAAGGCGAAAGCACTATAATGGGAATCCTTGGAGGTATAGCCACTTTGGTGAATATTATGGGGATGGAAAATTTCTTTAACTTTTCATATTTTTAGAAACTAATTAAGCTCGAGATGGTTTAATGTTTTGAATTTCTGAGGAGAAATCCTAGGTATGCGATTTACAAATGGAAGTATCCTTGCAGTGTAATTAAGATTATGAATAAGATAAGCTTCTAGTACCTCGAGAGTTATGTTTGGGAGAAATTTGGATTCTCCGATTTTGAATATGGATTTTAATGAGTAATTATAATAATGATGGAAGGAAGTTCTGTGTGGGAGTTATGTTGTGAGCATTATTTAAGGTTACCACATGATGGTTTAGAATGGACAATTGAGAAATTCGGGAAATAGTGGAACTATCGTATCCGTGGCTTTTTAATTCGGGTAAGTCTCGTTAAAATTCGGGTCGAATTTTCTTTAAGGGGGAGTGAATGTCACGACCCGAAAACTAGGCTCTATTTTATTAGTAATAAATAATTATTATTTATTTATTTGCTTATTATTTATTTAAATTATTATTCATTAAATATTTATGTGTGCATTTTATGTTTCATAATATTTATGCCTAGAATAAAAAATATTCGAATTCCGTCATCTTTGAGAAAATTCAAGTAAGTTGCTTTTCCCCCATTTTGATGCTAAAATGTTCATATCATGTTTATATAATGCTTGATGTGTTATATTTGAAGTTTGGTTGAGTTTAGAATTTATTTGGAATTTATTTGAGTTTTGGTCAAAAATGGTGATTTTATGAATGTTGGGTTTGATTCTTGGTTTTGATCGATAAATGGTGTATTTGGATCCCCATCCTAGATACAAGTTGTTTTGGTGCATTATAATGCTTATTGGAAGTCTTGATTTTGAGTATTAGAGAAATGGTGAAGTTTTGGGTAAAATTTGGTTACCTGGGTTCTTCTGCGTTTTTTCTGAATTTAGGAGGTGCTCGGCCGAGCGCGTCCCTTGACTCGGCCGAGCGGAGCAGACCAGAGAGTCATAGTTTTGGAGCCGAGGTTGCTCGGCCGAGTCATATAGAACTGCTCGGCCGAGCACCCCTGTTATAGGCAAATGTTTATAACTTAAAAGTAATCACCCGGAACAATAAGAATTCAACCGTAAGTCTATGTAAACCATGTAAGGAGTGTGTTAGAGTTATAAAAGTGGTAAATGAGTATTAGGTGGTTGTCATTACCCCCCCCCCTTGTGACGTTTTATGATATTTCCTACTTTGATCAAATTGTCCGTTTTTCGTTCAATCTTCCGGAGGCCATAACTTTCTCATCCGAACTCCGTTTTGGACGAGTGAACTATCATTTTAAAGCTCTTCTAGAGTAATTCGAAATGAGGTGGTTTATTTAGGTGAGTTTCAGGTTTAGATTATGTTGAGATTTCATATAGTGTCTTATGACAATGTGTTTAGAATCGGTCCGTTGTAATCAAGGTGGGAATATCGGTTTGCGTGGTTTCGCCTTGGTTCCTTTGTGAATAAAAGGGTTATGGAATTTAGTATGGATTATTTGAAAATGTGGGAACACTTTCATCATGAGTGGACGTTTGGGATAGTTTTAATGATAGTCATTGTGCTATTTGGGGAAAGACCATTTGGGTAGTACTCTCTATGAGTAACTCGCGTGTATCATGTTAGGATGCGTTTGATATGGATCCTTGTCCTAGAATCATTTCGTTTTAATGATTTGTATTGTTGGGCTTTTATGAGCAATTCCATTTCTGTTATTGAACTCTTTTATGAGGAACTTCTTGCTATCAATGTTGTTAAACTCTTAATGAGTAATCGTTGTATCTTTATGGTGATTTGTGTTGCGGTTCCCTACTTTGGAACCCTAAGTTTTTTAATTAAGCTAGTATTTATTACTTAGCATTTATTTGGAAGCCCAGCTGGCATATCTGTTGAATCGGGCGATGGGATAGATTATAATGGCAAAGCCAAGTCCATTATAATGTTGACCATTGTTTTGCCCTTACTATACCCCTTTTCCAGATTGGCCTTGGAAGAGATAAGTTAGCTTCCTTTGTGAATGTATCTAGCTACCGAGCATGACTTTGTGGCATGGCTCTTGTCCTTTGTGACACTTTTATTGTTATTGGTTCCGGTACCGGGATTCTCTTCAGCTTTTATGCTACTATGAAGATGGTTTGGTTAATTTATGGGTTGATTGGTCGCTTCTGACCGGGGGTTTTCTCTTCGGCTTTCATGCTATTATGAAGATGTGACTGGTTGATTATTGAAGCTGCGCAGCGATCGTTTATTTGGATGTATCGGTTTGGAAACCTTGGCTAATATCCTTTGTTATGTGTTTACTTTCCGCTGCTATCTGTTGACTGTTATTTGTTACATGCTATGTGATATTTATCATTGTTTATTGCTTATTGCATTATAGCATGTCATGTAGTTGTATTAGTAACTTACTGAGATTTTATCTCACCCCGTTTATTTCCATCTTTGTTTTTCCTTACCCCCCCCAGGAGGAAAAGGATTAGGATTCGCGGATCGAGGAGGACATCGAGAGGATTGAGAATTTGGGGCAGGTTGTTATGGATCGGTTTACATTATTTAAATGTATAACCTTTTGGGGATAGTTTTACCATTATTGACGTCATTAAGAATTGTATATTTTATTCTTTTGGGTATAAGCTGTGGAGCTTATGTTAGATGTACTTTGTTGATTTAAGTCGACGTCCAGCTCGCGTATTCCGGACCCGCGGGTTCGGGGTCGCGACAGAAACTATTTCTCTAGAAAGACACCAGTTCGGGCAACAAACACTTTGTTGTCCTCTCGGTTGTAAAAGTAATATCCTTTAGTTTCCTCAGGATATCCCACGAAAATACATTTATCAGATCTGTGTGCTAGTTTGTCGGAGACAAGTCTTTTGACAAAAGCTTCGCAACCCCAAATCCTCATGAAAGACAAACTAGGTTTCTTTCCGCTCCACATCTCATATGGAGTCTTTGGAACCGATTTAGTTGGAACATGATTTAGTGTGAAAGCAGCGGTTTCTAGAGCGTAACCCCAAAAGGAGATTGGAAGATCAACTTGACTCATCATTGATCGAACCATGTCTAACAAGGTCCGATTCCTCCTCTCGGATACACCATTCTATTGTGGTGTTCCGGGTGGAGTCAATTGTGAAATTATTCCACAATTCTTTAGATGATCATCATATTCATGACTCAAGTATTCTCCACCTTGATCCGATCGAAGTGCTTTAATACTTTTGCCAAATTGTTTTTCTACTTCATTTTGAAATATTCTAAATATCTCAAATGCTTCACTTTTATGTTTCATTAGGTAAACATACCCAAATCTACTATAATCATCGGTGAAGGTTATGAAGTATTGAAATCCTCCCCTAGCATTGCTACTTAATGGTCCGCATACATCGGACTGTGTTGATCCCAGAGGGCAACAAGGGTATAGAACCGCTAGAGGGGGGGTGAATAGCGGTCCAAACTTTTTCATAAAATACCCTTAAAATCAACCGAGTACTTATCAGTTTGGTCAACTACGGTTTAAAGCACTTATACCGAACTGATAAAATGCACAGCGGAGTTTTGCGGTTTTGGCCAAACTGATAGTTAAAGAGTTGGGCGGATTGACTCGGGTTGAAAACACTATGATGCAACTGAATAGTTAAACTTAAAGTTCAAAGGAAAACACAATTCATCTTTCAAGTCATTTCGTATAAGGAGACAAGTTAAAGACCACAAACAAGAAAGATAAATAACAAGACAGAAAATAAAGATCAAACACACAAATGGAAGAGGTTCGTTCTTAAATGAACTACGTCCTCTACCTAGATGGTTATTCTAGGATTTTCTAATAGCTATGAGACTTCTATTAATTTAGAGGAGGTTTTACAAGATGAATCTAAATTCTAAACAATAAGTCTAACCTAAGCTATAATAACAACCGGTGTTTTCGAAGTATAAAATCTATGTGATCATATAAATCGGGTGTGTGTGTGGAAAGAAATCAAATGCTCTAAGTATCTAAATGATGATTGAGTAAATGGAAGTCTTTCGGTGTAAAGGCTGAGTATGAAAGGTTGTTAGGCTTGAAGCTTTGATGAAGAAAACTTGGTTTGCTAAGGAGATGGTTTGAAGATATGAATATCTGGGTTTGAATCTTCAAAGCAAACTTGAATACTTGGGAATGAATCTCTTAAAGCTCAGCAACCTTCATTGTTGAGGAATGAAGGCTATTTATAGGCAATGCACCCTTGCGACCTTTGGGTAAAGATTTGATTCAAATCTCCGGGTACAATTAGCTGTCGAAATCCCATTGGATGAGCTGTCATTTTCGTCCTTGATTTTGTCTTGTAGTCCTAGGTAGTTGTAGCACCACTACCTGACATCCGTCCTTTGTTGCAAAAAGGACTAACGGTAAACAATTCAAATTTCTTGGACAAGACCGACATTCCTTGCAGTAACTCCAAGTTTAACTTAGAGTTATTTTGACATGACATAAAATATTCCTTTACGGTTGAAAAGAGAATATTTTTCTAAGGAATAAATGACATTTCTTTAATTCTTCAATAACTGCACTGCGGTTCCATCAGGCATAGGAGCGGTTTGAAGGATGAACTTGATGTGCGGTTTCATCAAAGCCACATACTGCGGTTTGATGAAGGACTTAAGGTTCCATGCTGGTGGCTCGAAGATGACGGCTTGAGACTCTAAACCGCGAGGAGTAAAACCGAACTATACTCAGCCTAGACAAACAAAAATCTAGAAATAGACTTATTTAAAAATTGAAGTAAAACTTCATTACATGCGGTCCTAAAGTCCATAAAAAGACATGTGGCATGGATCAATCAAATTAAGGTGGGTGTACTAACAATGAATCCTAACAATCTCCCCCTATTTGATTGATGCCCTTACCACACTATGATAATAGCAAAACATTATACTTGGTAAAAACATGTCCGAAATAAATTTCATGAAATTGCATGTCCCAAGTCTATGCACACACTATGCTAGATCATAGATTTCTAATCTATCAAAAGAAATAAAAAAGAGGAATAGATAGAAGAGAAATTCATTCAGATGCATATAAAATGAAGTGATTTTGAAAATCAGATATGCATGTTTAAACTGAATGTTTAAAACAAAATGCACTTAAAAATATTTTCATGATGAAATGTAGTGCATGAGGTTTTGAAAATGCAAGCATTGTTTCACAAACAAGCAGTTTGAATAAACAAAGTTTTTGAAACATAATGCTATGCAATCATTCTCATTATAATTCAATCATAAAGGTTTTGAACTTACAATGTAGTGAATTATAAGGAAATCAAAAAGACTAAGAAAATGAAATCTAGTCTATTTCATCACCGGCGGCAGGAGCTAACACTTCTTCATTTTCTTCAACATTTGCCTGCGCGGCTTGATTATCAACAGCAGCTTGATCTGGGGAGGCTTGATCAACATTGGCATTTTCGGTTGGAACAGCATTTCCTGAACCGGAGGCATGAGCGGTTTCAACAACCAAATCTGCTGTATGAAGCCGTACCACAGTAGGTTCGTTGATTCTAGTTTCAATAGCAGCAGTTTGTCTGACTAATCTGCCGGTTCTAAGCATTAAGTGCTCAGTGCTGTCAAAAGAATGTTGAGCCAGAATGTCAAGCTTTCCTTCTATAGAGTCCATCCTGGTTTTAACTTCTTGCTGCTTTAGGGAGTAGATCTCATGGTTGGTTTTGACCATGCTTGAAGTACAGCTTGATTTTCCAAAACTCTTTTCAGTATCTTTTTGATCTCAAAAATATCATTCACTCTCTCCCCCTTAATGGCATCAAGATCAGACTGAATAGTGAGGAGATGAGTGTCAAACCGAGAAGTGGCGGCTTGCTGATGAAACTGAATGTTCCTAACCGCATCTATCAAATTGGCGGTTAAGGCACGAAGTGCTAAAACAGGATAGGAAGAAACTGAAGGAGGAGGTTCATCAGAAGGAGTGAAGTCAGGCATAGGCTCATCATCATCATCATCATCAGAGATGGGGATGGCATCATCAGAGATTGGGATGGCCTTTTCGGTTGGATGGGAAGAAGATGAAGGCATTTTGGCTTTGCCTTTGACCTTAGTATGAGCCTCCTCAAAAGATTCACCCATTGAAACTCTAAGGGCAATCTCAAATTCAATGGGATCAAACTGATCAGAAGAATGAATAGGAATATTGGCAGTTTAAGAAGGAGGTGAAGGAACAGGATACCTCATGTAATCATTATAAAGAAAAATGGAAGGGGAGGGAACAATGAACAGGCGGTATAGGTTTGGAATGCAATGACAGTTAAAGTATAGAAAGAATTGGGAGGCAAGAGAAGGATCCAAGAGAACCTGATAAGGAATCTCAGCCATTATCTGATCTGCAGCTGAAAGAATGGTTTGATCAACAACAACCTCCATTTCTTCTTTTGGAAATATGGCATAAGGATTAGGGCGGCCAGCCTTCAAAAATCTGTCTTCGGCTTTGGCGGCGGCACGGGCACGAGATCCAGCCCTTCGTTCCCTAGAAGTTTCAGCCTTGAACCTCTTCAGATAAGATGCCAGTTCTGTGGCACTCTTCCTTTTCTTTGGTGTCAGTTTTATGTAAGAAACTGAAGTCTGAACCGAAGTCATAACCAGTGGTTGAACTGAAGGAAGAGGCAGCGGTTAAACCGACAAAGAAGTAGACGGCAAAACCGGAGATGGTAGAACCGCTGCAGCATACGGTAAGTCTGGAGATGAAGGACTAGATCCTGGTTGAACTGGAGATGGCTGAACCGGATAAGGAGTGTGCTCTGGTGAGTCAAAGTTCAATTTTCTTTTAATTGAAGGAGGGGAGACTTCAACCATCATTGGGTCAATACCTGCCTTTCTCATCTCAGCTCTTTCTCTTAATTCTTTTGCAAATGCGCCTTCAAGAGGTGGGTGATCCTTCTTGTCATGAGCCTCACTGAAGTCTACTGCACCAGGTGGCCTTGTCTGCCAGTGTTCCACAAACTCATATTTCTTTATCAACTTTATTCTCTTCTTTGGTGGTTTAACCTCAAGAATTTCAACATCTTGCTTAGGTTCATTTGCCTCAGACATGTCAGTCTGCTCAGGCATAACTGCAGCCTCAGACACTGTGGTCTGCTCAGGCTGAACTGCAGCCTCAGACTCTTAGGTCTGCTCAGGCTCGGTTTGAGTAGAAGATTTAAGGTTGGGAAACGCTTTATAAATATCAGCCAACTGTTCTTCAGAGAACTGAACAGATGACGGTTTAGAAGTTGAAGGTTTAGGAGGAGAGGAGATAGGGAGGAAAATATAAGGTGAAGGAACGAGTTCTGGAATAGAGTTGGCTTTGGCAGCTTTGAGAGAGGAGGCATCCATTGCAAAGTTAAGGGATTTCTCTACATTTTGATGTAATGGAGAGAGAGGTTTAGTTTGAGGTTTGGGAATTGGAGGTTTTGAAAAGGTAGGGGAAAGTTTGATTGGTGGGAATGAAGATGAAGAAGATGAAGGTTTAGAGAGCGGTTTGGATGAGAGTTTAGAGGGAGGTTTGGCTAGGTCTGCCTTTGTAATAATTGAGGGAATTTGGACGGTTCCCTTCCGTTTCCTTGGAGCAGAGGTTTCCTTGGGACGAACCATAGTTCTAGACCGAACTGCAGGCTCCCCCTCAACCATAGGATCCCCCTCAGCCTGTACCGCGGTTTGAGCTAACTGACTCAACCCCAATCTGTTCAAAGTAGCAGTCTGACCTTCATTCCTTAACATCGTAGCATGGTCCTGATCAGCAATGGCACCAGCATACGGTTTGTTTGACTTGTTGAGCCGAGCTTCAGGGAAAGGGCCACGTTCGGCTTCAGGAAGAGGGTCTTCATTCCAAACTGCCTGTGCATCCCGCCATCCAAAAGCGGTTCTGAATTCATCAAATTTCGACGATCCAAAATCAGACTTCTCAATTGGATCTAACCAATAGTCCTTGTTTTCTGCATAAAACTTGAAGATGTCAGTATCTTGGTGCAAAAACTTGGTCAGAAGCCTGCAATGAGTTCTGATCTTGGATTTCCCAGCGGCTTTAGCAGCATGAAGGCGGTTCAGGGCATTGATCATCTCCTTCATTACAACCTTGGGCCAGTGCAATTTCTTCCCTTTGAAAATGGCCACACAATACGCATACTGCTCACTGGTAAAGTTGTTATGGTTCCCATTCTTGCACATAACTCCAGTATCTACTAAATCACATAGCAGTGACATAACCTCTCCAAAATCCTTCTTGGAGGAATTCTTGGTGGAGAATGAATTAACTCCAATTAACTCCATTCTAGTACTGCTCAGAAGTTCTGGTTTGATCCCCATAACTCCAGAGTTCTCAAGACCAGCTAGAACTGCGATCTTGGAAGCGGTTAGGACCACAGGCTTGCCACAAACCGTGGACTTGATAGCATCTTCATATTTCACTTCTCCGGTTTCCAGATCCCTTATCGGTTCTCCTCTTACATCCAGCAAGGCAGCATTTGTGGAGATCCCATTCTCGAAAAATTCACACAGATAATTGTCACGAATTAGGGTTCATCCATTAGGAATAAGGGCAGAAGCTTAGCATCTCCAAGCAGTTTGAGTAGCTTCCTCCCAACTGCATCTTGCTTGAATTCCTCTTCTAGAATTCTAGATCCGGGGACAAAGTTTGATGGATCCTAAAAAAAATATTCAAAGTTAGAAATAATTTGAAGACTAACAGTTGAAATCTTAAGCAAACAGCGGTTCATACCATTTAATCAAACCGAGCGGTTCAATGAAATGGATAAACATAGAGGTTTGAGAGAGACTTACAAACTGTAACAAGTAATCCTAACAATGAAAATATGCGGTCTAAGAAAAGTAAGGGCAAAAGAGTAAAAACAAAAAAGTAAATGAACAGTAAAAATAAAAAGGGTCAAAGAGGGAAAATTTTGAAAAAGAGTTTGAATGCACGAAGAACACGAAGAACAGAGTATAAATGTGCAAGACAAAATCTTAACCAAATTATGAAAGAATTGTACCAAAACGACCACAACGGGCAGATTCTAACAAAGTTCTAAATAAGCTAAGGCAAATAACAACACTAGAACCCAGAATCTGCAAATATGCGCAAGAACACCGAATGACCCAAAAATTGATTTTGCTCAAAATTGAACACAAATCATGAAATAAAGTAAACAATCAGTATGAATAAACAAATGCGAGTTCAACCCAACCAAAAATATGAAGAAAAAGCATAAAATGACTAAGGAATATGAACAAGATTTTTCAAGCAACAATGGCGGATAAAAAAATACTGAGTTAGAGTTCAGAAATTCATACCATATCGGGCTTAGATGGTTTGGACGATGTAGAAGTAGAAGCCAGATCAATGGTTTTCTTTGGTGCCATTTCGAAAATCGTTTAAGTATGAAATTTTTAGAGTGAGAACAAAGAGAGTGCAGAGAGAGTACAGAGGAGAGAGAAAGAGATTTTGCTAAAAAGAGTAAGAAGGTAAAAAGTTAAATTAAAATTTAGTTTGTCTTTTATACTCAATTAACCACCTCGGGTAGTGGAGCGGCCATGACGGCTGAGGAAAACTTAACCGTCAGCGTACCTGTCGATTCGCATTAAATGCGGCAGAGATAATTTCACAAAGGTCCTTAAAGAATGAAGTGACATAAAGTAGGGACTAAACTGCAATTAACCATACCTGAGCGGTTTGAGTAAACCGACTTACCTTTTCCTCATTATCGATTTTGATGAAACCGATATCTCTCAAATTCGTCTTCGGTTTTAGTAGATCAAACCGAGTCTTTGCTTTCACACTCCGGTTTGGATCAAACTGAAGATATTCTTCCTGACTCTTTTGACTGGAGCCATTATTGATGCGGTTTCAACGTTGATAGAACCGCAAGCTTTTTTTGCATTTTTTTAATAGAGCCAAAATACTTAACAAAAATTTATTAGAACAAGAAATCAAGACATGAAATAATTTAAGTTAGTTCCAGCATACCCATTTCTCCTCGTAAATGAAAAAACCTTGAATTTTCGAGCAGTTTGGTGAGGATGTCAGCAATTTGATCATCAGTTCCCACCTTTGCTAAGAATATGTTCTTCTTTTCAACATGATCTTTGAGGAAATGATATCTTATGTCAATGTGCTTTGTCTTTCAGTGTTGAACTGGATTGTTGGAGATAGAAATTGCTGCAGTACTATCACAGTAGATAGGGCAGTTCTTTTCAAATACTTCATAGTCTTCCAACTGCTGTTTCATCCAGAGAATTTGAGAGCAACAGCTTCCAGCCGCAATATATTCAGCTTCAGTGGTTGAGACTGAAGCCGATGCTTGTTTCTTGCTAGACCATGATACAAGCTGAGATCCAAGGAACTGGCATGTACCACTAGTGCTCTTTCTATCAATCTTACATGTTGCAAAGTCAGCATCTGAATAACCTAACAAATCAAACGAAGATTCTTTGGAGTAACAAAGTCCAGGGTTAACAGAGCCACATAAATATCTAATAATAAGTTTAACAGCTATAAGATGAGATTCTCTAGGGTCAGCTTGAAATCTAGCACAAACACACACACTGAACATTATATCTGGCCTACTTACAGTTAAGTAAAGAAGAGAGACAATCATACCTCGGTAAAGTGTCTGATTCACTTTCTTACCTTGTTCATCTCGATCCAAACTGCAGGCTTTTTGTATTGGGGTATCATCTGGCTTAACGGTTTCAAGCCCAAATTTCTTGATCAAGTCTTTGGTGTATTTGGCTTGGTTGATAAAGATTCCATCATGACATTGCTTGATTTGGAGTCCAAGAAAGAATGTCAACTCTCCCATCATACTCATCTCAAATTTACCTTTCATAAGCTTCTCAAACTTAACACACATAGTTTCATTAGTAGAACCAAAAATAATATCATCAACATATATTTGAACTAATAATGAATGACCTTTGTGTTTAGCAATAAATAAAGTTGTATCAATTTTACCTCGAGAGAAGCCTTGCTCAATAAGAAATTTAGATAGAGTGTCATACCATGCTCTTGGAGCTTGTTTGAGTCCATACAAGGCCTTCTTGAGCTTGAAGACATGATTAGGATATTTGTTGTCTTCAAATCTGGGCGGTTGAGCTACATAAACTTCTTCTTGTAGTTCACCATTCAAAAATGCACTCTTCACATCCATTTGATATAACTTGAATTTCTTGAAGGAGGCATAGGCCAGGAACAATCTAATGGCTTCAAGTCTGGCTACAGGGGCAAAGGTTTCATCATAATCAATCCCTTCTTCTTGCCTATAACCTTGAGCAACCAACCTTGCTTTTTTTCTTGTTATAGTACCATTTTCATCCATCTTGTTTCTGTATACCCGTTTTGTTCCAATTACAGTGTGATCTCTGGGCCTTGGAACTAGAGTCCAAACTCTGCATCTTTCAAACTGATTGAGCTCTTCTTGCATTGCAGCTACCCAAATTGGATCACTTAGAGATTCATCTACCTTCTTCGGTTCCATCTGAGATAACAGTGCGGTTGAGAACAAACTGTGGTTATCTCTATGGGTTAAGCTTCCTCTTGTTTGAACACTAGAACTGATCGGACCTATAACATTGGTTGTTGGATGGTCTCTATGCTCATTAATTTCTGGAGGGAGGTCTTCATAAAACACTATTTCTTGAAGGTTTTCTAGAGGAGGCTCTTCTTGATAATCATTGAAATCTTCATTAAAGGTGATGATTGGAACTGGATCAACGGTTTGAATGGGATCAGAAGAGTGCGGTTCTATAGCAACCCCTTCGGTTTGATTTGGAGCAGCTGGAGAACCTGATGGAGCGGTTTGAGTAGGTTGGTCATTTGCGGTTGCCTGATTAGGGTAAGATGTACCTGTCTCAAAACCACTAAAATCATCAGTAACATTTGGAGCCATATGTGGCTCAAGAAGATCATGTTCATCAAATGTAACATGGACTGACTCTACAATTTTTAATTAAGTCTTATTGAAACAACGAAAAGCTTTTGAGTGTTTTGAATAACCAACAAAAATACTTTCATCGGCCTTAGCATCAAATTTACCTCGATGCTCTCTGCCATTGTATAAGATGTAGCATTTGCATCCACATATCTTAAAGAAGGCAATGTTGGGTGATCTGCCTCTCCACAATTCATAAGGAGTCTTGTTGTGAACTTTGATGATGAGGGAGCGGTTCTGGGTGAAACATGCGGTATTGACAGCTTCGGCCCAGAATTACTTGGGAAGCTTGGCTTCTGCATTCATGGTCTTCCCTGCTTCAATCAAAGTTTTGTTCTTCCTTTCCACTACTCCATTCTGTTGTGGAACCCCAGCGGCAGAGAAATTATGATCAATACCATGATCATCACAATATTGGGCAACACCATTGTTTGTAAATTCGGTTCCATTATCTGAATGCACAGCAACGATGTCATCCAATTTCTGAGTTTGGAGCTGTCTAAAGAGAGCAGTTACGATGCCATAGGTATCATCTTTAGAGGCCATCATTTCCACCCATGTATATCTTGAATAATCATTAACCACCACTAGTGTATAGCGGTTTCCTCCTATACTGGCGGTTGGGACAGGTCCAAATAAATCCATGTGAAGCAGTTGTAAGCAGCGGTTCGTTGAAGGTGCGATTTTGCTTGGAAATGACTGTTTGGGCTGCTTACCAAGCTGGCATGCTTTACATTTCTTATCATGGTGATCAGCCACTTTGGGTAGTCCTTTGACGAGACCGTCCCTTTGCAGTTTTGCTAGATACTTGAAGTTCAAGTGGCTGAGCCGCTTATGCCATAACCAGCTGCTTTCACTTATATTTTTGGCTACAAAACAGAGGTCAGCAATAGAAACAATATTACTCAAATCTATCATATATACATCACCTGTTCTGTTGCCTGTCAGCAGAGTTTTGGCGACCCCGACCCCCGCGGGACCGGAGCTCGCCAGCCGGACGTCGACTTAACACACAAATACTAAAATACTGAAGATAAAAATTCTATTTTTTTTTAAACCCAAAAGGTTTAAAACAAAGTTTTAGAAATCCAAGTTTAACAGCCACAATAAACTACTAGTATAAGCTCCACAAGCTCACACCAAAATACAAAAGATTACAAATCTTAACGACGTCAATGTTGGTAAAACTATCCCCAAAAGGTTATACATTTAAATAATGTAAACCGATCAATAACAACCTGCCCAAAATCTCAATCTTCTCGACGTCCTCCTCGATCCGCAAATCCTAATCCTTTCCTCCTGGGGGGGGTTAAGGAAAAACAAAGATAAAAGAAAAAGCGGGTGAGATAAATCTCAATAAGTTACTAATGCAACTACATGACATGCTAAGATGCAATAGATAATAATAATAATAATAATAATAATAATAATAATAATCTCACATAGCACGTAGCAAATATCATTTAACAGATAGCAGTGGAAATAAACAAGTAACAAATGATACTGAGCCAAGGTTTCCCCAATAAAGGATATAACAATCTGATCACTGACGATAGGACCGCATCGAAGAGCAGCATCAAAGAGCCGATAACCAATCAATGATAGCAGCACAATAGCTGAAGAGAAAACCCGGTACCGGAACCAATAACCAAACGATAACTGAGTATACGACACAAAGTCGCAACCCCTTATAATAGCTAGACTGTTCCTAAGAAAGGAGCTAGCTCATCTCACATCCAAGGCCAATCTGGAGGAGGGAAATAATGGGGCAAAACAATGGTCAACATTATAATGGACTCGGCTCGTTGCCATTATAATCTTTTCCATCGCCCGACACAACCACAAATACCAGCTGGACTTTCAAATAAATGCCAAGTAATAAATACTAGCTCAAATAAACAACTCATGATTCCAAAGTAGGGAATCCTTCCAATTAACCACCAAGAAGATGAAATAAAACCAACCACACATAATAAAGTGCCCAACCATTTCCAAACAATAATTAATCAAATCCCATAACACATTTGTTCACAAAGGAACCATTCCCAACATTAGAGTATCCCACAATGACCATTTAAACCAATTAGGGTGGTACCCAAAACCTAGACCAAAATGCATCCTAGTCTTTAACCAAACAAAGAGGGAATTCCAGAAAATAGGGGCGGGCGGGCGCTTGTACAGGGGCGGGCGGGCGCTCATTTGGTCAGAAGCTAAGGGTCAGAAAAGGGGGAAGTGGGCGGGCGCCTAAGGTCTTATGGGCGGGCGCCCGGTCTACTCGGCTGGGCAAAATCCTGCTGGGTTTAACACATTCATACCCAAAAATCAAATCCAAAATCTTGCTAATTCATATACACCCAAAAACAACACTTCCAATACTCTTAACAATGTACTAAAACAACATATAAACCTCTCGGAGACCTAGATAACAACATTTAACCACACAAATCAAGATTTAATCTCAACATTCATATTATCACAACTTTTAACCAAAAATCCAAATAAATTCAAAATAATTTCTAAACTCCACCAAAATGACATAGATATCAAAAAGAACATCAATAGAGTTAAAGATGAGCATTTTTAACATAAATGGGGGAAAAGTAACTTACCCGGATTTTATGAAAGTGGACGGAATCCGAATTTTCTTTGTTCTCTACGATCCTATCGACGATCTAAACATTTTTCGTATAATGAGAAATGAGAGACAAAGACTAGAAGATGGTCAATAAGAAGAGAGAGAGAGAAGATTTCTTACCTTCACAATGGCTATGGAGAGAGAGAGAAATGTCTGGGAAAGAAAATGGTGAGGTGAAAGTGAGGGAGGTGAGGGGAAAAGAGGGAGTAAGTAGGATGATAAATTAGAATTTACACATAGACCCCCTCCCCTACACACTAACACAATATCTTATACTCCCCACTAATAACTAAAACCCAACGCTCCACACTAGCACAAATAATCAATTAAATGCTAGGCATAAAATATTATGAAACACAAAATGCACACATAATTATTTAAATAAATAAATAATTTAAATAGATAAATAAGAAATAAATAAATAATTAAATATTTATTACTACGAAAATAGAGGCGGGTTTTCGGGTCGTTACAATCTACCCTCCTTAAAAAGAATTCGCCTACGAATTCACTCATCAAACTTCACCACACGCGGTCATAATGAGGCGACAACATATCGACTCTCCCATAGCACTCATAACCTCAATCGAGTACTCAACAAAATTTTCAGACACAGTCTCCATGACTCAAATAAACCAATGTATTTTAATCACATACATATCTCAGGTATACTCATATTAAACATTCTAAAGTTAACTTCCTCTTTCATACCGAATTTCACATTCTCAAGACTATCACTTGATCATCAATTCCGAGACATAGCTGATTTGGTCCTAATTAGCATTACGCTCATACTTAGTTTTCTAAGGAGTTATATCCACCAACTCTTGATAGTCTGTCATCAACGTCTCAACTTGGTCCCAAAATAGAATAAAAGATATAATCCGCTAAGGCAATATCAACAGAATCACCACCAATCCCAAATCATAGATAGTTCCATTATTAAGCGTTACTCCTCGAAACATATACAATTACTTTATCACCCAAAATCGTTACACACCTCCATCTCTATTTGGAAGCATCACTAGAGGTAATGGATTTATCAATTTTCGCTATAATAGAAAACTTAACATATCTCCAAGAAAACATAACACTGATCACACCTTTTAAGATAACAGCGATACCAGCCCAAATCTCGAAACTACATTAATACCGAAATTATTATCATTACATTACTCCAATCCTTGAAAGTTTAAAATGGTTCCAAGCACTCAGTAGTCCGCAAACAATCCAAATTTTATCTTCAAAAGATTTCCTCGAACTCCCATTTAAGTTAATAATCCGTGCTTATATACCCAAATGAATTTTAACAAATTCTAAATCTTCAATGGCTAACCCAATTTAGACTTTCACGTATATATTTATCAATTCGATGATACTTAGGCTCGATTTATACTACCATCATAATAACCTATTAGCTAATCACAGTCCAACCGACCCAATACTACATCATGGTATTCTTTAATATGCCCAAGTGTCTGTACCCAACTTTCCTTATCTACCCTTAATCTAAAACGAGAACGCCACCAAGAAAAGATTTAGAACCATAAAACAACCATTTAACTAAAACTCAAAATGCCTTTAATACAATTCGAGAAATTCTTGCCCTCTCAAATTGTGCTTAGTCCTTTCGAACTTAACGCGTTTACCACCATTAATGATTATAACTTCCACAATATACTAGTCACTCATAGCCAATCATGTATTTCTTCATACTAACTAATTCCGATGCGCTCACGTAGATGTACTAAAGGTAAACAAAAATCTCCTATCATGAAATCCTCAGCTCTTATAACCCAACCGATACAATATGGATATTGATCTAATTATTAGCACTACCACCTCGTACCAAAACAACTCACTTTAACCCGAGTTCCTCCCCAAACACTAGGCACTAATCAGAGGAAAATAAAAATCTTACAAATGATACATACACCCAACAATTCGGTATAGACATCCCATTGACACCTACCTAAGTTATATATTCAAATCCCATATAAGAAAAGATGAGTATAATTCTACCCAAAGGAACGGTCTCAAAACGATTTTAGGAAATCAGGAATAGAGAATGTAACAATCCTCCTACAACAATCGACTAAAGCATAACATTTCCCTTCTCAAAATAACATCAAAACCTTATAATAGCAATATGACAAATTTAGCAGGTAAGTTATATCTACCTTTAAGCACAACATGAGCACATAAGACTCCATCAGATATCCTACACTCCTCCCTAGGAGTAGACACTGACAACACATAAGTCAAAGACTCAAGAGAAATAAATGCAACTAAATGCACATAAACATGAGAATGCGATGATCCTAAAAATGCACGCGCTTGCTCTCTCGACACAAAATTAATACCTCCTGAAACTGATGAATCACCCGATGAGTGCTGATTGATCGCAAATACCCTACACTGAACCTTTAGGGTTTCCCGAAGTATCTCTCTTCTGACCTTGTGCAGTACCAGTGTCACTCCCGGATGGTTGATATCTGCCCCTAAGACAATCCCTCACAAAATGCCCCAACTGACCACAATTCACACATTTTCCTTGCTTCTTCCAACACTTATCTTTTGAGTGTCCTTCCCTCTGACAATAGTTGCATATCTTCCCATTTCGTGTCCCCTGATTTGTACCTTGATTTCTTACTATCGGCTTCCCTCCAGAGTTATCTCGGTTATCCGATCGTTGCGGTTGTGACTTGCTCTGCCCTCCTTGCTTACTCGGGTTAACCATCTCAGTCTTCCTCTTATGTTCCCCAATGTCTTGCTCTATCAAATAGGCACGGTCCACCGCATCCTGAAAAAGTTGAATTCTCTGGGCTATTAACTGTGTCCTAATAGCTGTCTTCAAACCCCTGACAAACCTCATTGCTTTCTGCTCCTCGGTCCGCACAAGGTAGTCACAATACCTAGCTAATTCTGTGAACTTAGCCGAGTACTGTGCTACTGTCAACACTCCTTGCTCCAAGTTGAGGAACTCGATCTCTTTCCGGTTCTGATCCACTAGAGGGATGAAGTGTTCCTTGAATTTTCTCACAAATAACTCCCAAGCATAAGGGACAAGAGTAGCATCCCAACTGGCCTTCAGTGCCTTCCACCAATGTTCCGCAGCACCAACTAACATATAAGATGCAAACCGAACCCTATCCTCATCAGTGCAACCAAAGACATCGTAGATTTTCTCTATTGATTCTATCCATAGCTCGGCCTTCTTCACATCCGGCTCACCGTCGTACTCACTCGGCTTTAACTTCAAAAACTGCTCCAACCCATAACGTGGAGGTGCTACATGTTCTTCTCTCGGTCCGTGGTCATGAATTGCTTTCATTGCCGCTTCAAACATCCCCTGAAACATTGCACGGTTCTCTTCCCATAGATCATTCTGATTTGGAGTCCTACTAGAACCTTCACCATCTCTTCTTCTAGCCATTTAGAACAAATACCTGCATAAAGCATCAACCGTTACTCACTCCGAACACAACTACCCTCCTAGGTCATTCTAGTCCACCTATACTTATACTTAGAGCTAAACCATAGCTCTGATACCAACTGTGGCGACCCTGACCCCCGCGGGCCCGGAGCTCGCCAGCCGGACGTCGACTTAACACATAAATACTAAAATACTGAAGATAAAAATTCTATTTTTTTTTATACCCAAAACGTTTAAAACAAAGTTTTAGAAATCCAAGTTTAACAGCCACAATAAACTACTAGTATAAGCTCCACAAGCTCACACCAAAATACAAAAGATTACAAATCTTAACGACGTCAATGTTGGTAAAACTATCCCCAAAAGGTTATACATTTAAATAATGTAAACCGATCAATAACAACCTACCCAAAATCTCAATCCTCTCGACATCCTCCTCGATCCGCAAATCCTAATCCTTTCCTCCTGGGGGGGGGGTTAAGGAAAAACAAAGATAAAAGAAAAAGGGGGTGAGATAAATCTCAATAAGTTACTAATGCAACTACATAACATGCTAAGATGCAATAGATAATAATAATAATAATAATCTCACATAGCACGTAGCAAATATCATTTAACAGATAGCAGCGGAAATAAACAAGTAACAAAGGATACTGAGCCAAGGTTTCCCCAATAAAGGATATAACAATCTGATCACTGACGATAGGACCGCATCGAAGAGCAGCATCAAAGAGCCGATAACCAATCAACGATAGCAGCACAATAGCTGAAGAGAAAACCCGGTACCGGAACCAATAACCAAACGATAACTGAGTATACGACACAAAGTCGCAACCCCTTATAATAGCTAGACTGTTCCCAAGAAAGGAGCTAGCTCATCTCACATCCAAGGCCAATCTGGAGGAGGGAAATAATGGGGCAAAACAATGGTCAACATTATAATGGACTCGGCTCGTTGCCATTATAATCTTTTCCATCGCCCGACATAATCACAAATACCAGCTGGACTTTTAAATAAATGCCAAGTAATAAATACTAGCTCAAATAAACAACTCATGATTCCAAAGTAGGGAATCCTTCCAATTAACCACCAAGAAGATGAAATAAAACCAACCACACATAATAAAGTGCCCAACCATTTCCAAACAATAATTAATCAAATCTCATAACACATTTGTTCACAAAGGAACCATTCCCAACTTTAGAGTATCCCACAATGACCATTTAAACCAATTAGGGTGGTACCCAAAACCTAGACCAAAATGCATCCTAGTCTTTAACCAAACAAAGAGGGAATTCCAGAAAATTGGAGCGGGCGGGCGCTTGTACAGGGGCGGGCGGGCGCTCATTTGGTCAGAAGCTAAGGGTCAGAAAAGGGGGAAGTGGGCGGGCGCCTGAGGTCTTATGGGCGGGCGCCCGGTCTACTCGGCTGGGCAAAATCCTGCTGGGTTTAACACATTCATACCCAAAAATCAAATCCAAAATCTTGCTAATTCATATACACCCAAAATCAACACTTCCAATACTCTTAACAATGTACTAAAACAACATATAAACCTCTAGGAGACCTAGATAACAACATTTAACCACACAAATCAAGATTTAATCTCAACATTCATATTATCACAACTTTTAACCAAAAATCCAAATAAATTCAAAATAATTTCTAAACTCCACCAAAATGACATAGATATCAACAAGAACATCAATAGAGTTAAAAATGAGCATTTTTAACATAAATGGGGGAAAAGTAACTTACCCGGATTTTATGAAAGTGGACGGAATCCGAATTTTCTTTGTTCTCTACGATCCTATCGACGATCTAAACATTTTTCGTATAATGAGAAATGAGAGACAAAGACTAGAAGATGGTCAATAAGAAGAGAGAGAGAGAAGATTTCTTACCTTCACAATGGCTATGGAGAGAGAGAGAAATGTCTGGGAAAGAAAATGGTGAGGTGAAAGTGAGGGAGGTGAGGGGAAAAGAGGGAGTAAGTAGGATGATAAATTAGAATTTACAAATAGACCCCCTCCCCTACACACTAACACAATATCTTATACTCCCCACTAATAACTAAAACCCAACGCTCCACACTAGCACAAATAATCAATTAAATGCTAGGCATAAAATATTATGAAACACAAAATGCACACATAATTATTTAAATAAATAAATAATTTAAATAGATAAATAAGAAATAAATAAATAATTATTTATTACTACGAAAATAGAGGCGGGTTTTCGGGTCGTTACAAGAGTAACTCCGGAAGTTGCATCTTTGATGAAACAATTAGTTGAAGTAAAGTTGCAGTTCATTCCTTTGTCACAAAACTGAGATATGGAGAGAAGGTTGTGCTTGAGTCCTTCTACTAGTGACACATTTTCAATGGTCACATTTCCACGTATGATTGCTCCATATCCTATTGTTTCTCCTTTCTTTTTATTTCCAAACACTACTGGGGGCCTCTCATACTGATGAAATCACAAAGAATTTCATTATCTCCGGTCATGTGTCGTGAGCAACCACTATCCTACCAAAGATCCTTATTCTTCTTTGCAGTTCCAGCCATAAAGCATAAGATCTGAAAAATAAACATTAAAGATTTTGGTCCCCCTTATTCTTTTGGGTCCTAGGGTTAGCAGCTTTTTGGGACCCACACCTGTTTGACCTTAGTATTTTTACGTCCCTTGGCATTGGGTGTGAACCTTAAAAGACAATGACCAGCACCATGACCATAATCAGCACAAATAGCACAATGAATAAATCCAGGTTTTGGTTGCGGTTTTACAAACCCTTTACTGACCTTCGGTTTCTCATGTTTTACTAGGTCAGCGGTTTTGTCTTTAACAAATATTACTTTCTTGAGCTCAACCTTCCTCTTAGGTGCGGTTTTAGGAAAAATGATAGGAATTTCCTTAAACTGACTAGGAGCGGTTTCATCACTCAATACTTCCTTGGTTGCCTCAGCCGCTGTGGATTTCTTTTTCCACTTTGAATCTCTCCCAGTCTGGTTTTTAGGATACTCAAAGAAATAATTTTGCCTTTTAATTTCTTGTTTTGAGCCCTTTTTACCGGCATGATTAACCTTAGGAATTTCTTTGGTTTGTTCAGTTGGTTTCACACCACCTTCGGTACAGAGACAAGGACACTTACACCCATCATCGGTTTTAAACCCCAATCCACTTTTATCCGAAGTAGGAATTTGTGAATTTAGGATTTGTTCCACGGTGACACCAGACTTAGTCCATACATTGGTCACTTTTTGAAGGTCATCCTTTTGTACTGTAAGCTCATGGATTTGGGTGAGAAGTACCTCGGTTCTGTCTTTCAGATAGCGGTTTTCATCCACAATAGTAGATATCCCAGCAATTTGGAGCTTGAGGTTTTCAATTTCCTCCTTGTGGGATTTACATTCACGTTGGGATTCTTCTAGTTCCGCAGCCATTAGTTTATATGCCTTTTTAAGCACAGTGTGTTGTTAACATATAATATTAGCACGTTCTAGTACCTGGTCATCATGGCTTTGGTATGCTTGAACCTCAGGAGTGTAGTTTGGTGTTGTAGGAGCTTTGCTTAATCTAGCCTCAGGAGTCTTAGGTGAAACTGACTTCATTTGTTGATTTGGCAGTGGAAGGCTTTCGTCAATTTCAATTCTTTCTTCAAATCCCATGAGACAGAGATTAGCAGTTTCTTCATCATCACTTTCATCTGAGTCTGAACCCATCCATGTCAGCGGTTGATCTCCTTGGTCAGCTACCATTCCTCTTCTTTTCACGAACTTCTTGTTGAATGGTTTCCTTGCTGGCGCGGCTTCATAATGCGGTTTGGGAAAACTTGAAGCAAAGTGACCTGGCTGTCTGCAGTTATAACAGACCAAGTCATCCCTTGTCTTGGGATCTACAGTTGTGTTGAATCTGGTTGGAGGGATAAACTTTGCTGGGCCTTTGGATGGAAATTGAGATCTATTGTTTTTCCTGAACTTGGTGTATTTCTTCACATACAAAGCAAATTCTTCATCATCCATTTCATCAAAATCAACTTGAGTAGAACTTGAGGATTGTGATACTACACTCTGAGCATAAGAACTTTGAGGAGGAGTGTAGGGTTGATGAGACTGCTAATAAGATTGATAAGGTTGAGGATATGGTTGATGTGATTGAGGATAGGATTGATGAGACTGCTGGTAATACTCAGGAGGTGCGGTTTGAGAATTGTATC
The DNA here is from genome assembly GCA_026119855.1 of Campanula takesimana. NCBI lineage: Eukaryota > Viridiplantae > Streptophyta > Magnoliopsida > Asterales > Campanulaceae > Campanula > Campanula takesimana. The sequence continues at coordinate 1,232,435 of JAOWBW010000276.1, forward strand.
TAGGAACATTTTGGTCAGGATGAGGGGTTTGCAAGTGCAGGTAAGGAGTGGTTTGATAATGGTCTGGATTGTATACACGAGATGAGGTATTATTGAATGCAGCTAGAGAGAGTGTCATAAATCTGCTTTCGGTTTCATGGACCTCTTCAAGCTTGAATTCAAAAACCTTCAGCATGACATACAAGTGTCAAAGATCAAGAGCTTCCAAGTCCTTGTTGTCTTCAATGTTAGTAGTTTTGATCAGCCATTTGCTACCAAGTGCTTGCATGAATCTCATGTTCAAATCTGTATTAGAATAGACATGTCCAAGAGAAAAACACACATTAACAATATCAATAAACATCTCATAACATTGTCTAAGAGATTCCTTAGGATCTTTAACAAAATAGTCAAAGAGTCTTCTCTATTGATAGAGGCGGTTCTTCTTGGTATCTGAATCTCCTTCCAGAAAGTCAACTATAGCATCCCATGTAGCCTTTACGGTTGTGCAGTGAAGCACCTTAGAATGAGTCCTCAAGTCAATAGCTGATACTAGCATGGACATAGCTCTTCCATCAAAATCCACATTGATGCGGTCTGCATCAGTCCACTCACTTTCTAACTTCTTAACTTCAGCTTCTTCTCCTGCGGTTCCTGCACGTGGATTAGCTTTCATAGGAACATATGGTCCATCAGTAACCGCGGTCCACAGTCTACGATCACATGAAATAATGTGTTTCATCATCCTATCTTTCCAAAAGATAAAACTATCTTCATCCAAAATCGGTAAGTGATTTGAGTTGGATGTCTGCATCATATGGGTGTTTGTGTTTGCCATTGAATCAGTACCCAAGCGGTTAAGCTTATAAAAACAAGTTTGGTGGATATGCTCTGATACCACTTGTTGGTCCCATAGGGCAACAAGGGTATAGAACCGCTAGAGGGGGGGTGAATAGCGGTCCAAACTTTTTCGTAAAATACCCTTAAAAATCAACCGAGTACTTATCAGTTTGGTCAATTGCGGTTTAAAGCACTTAAACCGAACTGATAAACTGATAGTTAAAGTGTTGGGTGGATTGACTCGGGTTGAAAACTCTATGATGCAACTGAATAGTTAAACTTAGAGTTCAAAGGAAAACACAATTCATCTTTCAAGTCATTTCGTATAAGGAGACAAGTTAAAGACCACAAACAAGAAAGATAAATAACAAGACATAAAATAAAGATCAAACACACAAATGGAAGAGGATCGTTCTTAAATGAACTACGTCCTCTACCTAGAGGGTTAGTCTAGGATTTTTTAATAGCTATGAGACATGTATTAATTTAGAGGAGGTTTTACAAGAAGAATCTAAACTCTAAACAATAAGTCTAACCTAAGCTATAATAACAACCGGTGTTTTTGAAGTATATAATCTATGTGATCATATAAATCGGGTGTGTGTGTGGAAAGAAATCAAATGCTCTAAGTATCTAAATGATGGTTGAGCAAATGGAAGTCTTTCGGTGTAAAGGCTGAGTATGAAAGGTTGTTAGGCTTGAAGCTTTGATGAAGAAAACTTGGTTTGCTAAGGAGATGGTTTGAAGATATGAATATCTGGGTTTGAATCTTCAAAGCAAACTTGAATACTTTGGAATGAATCTCTTGAAGCTCAGCAACCTTCATTATTGAGGAATGAAGGTTATTTATAGGCAATGCACCCTTGTGACCGTTGGGTAAAAATTTGATTCAAATCTCCGGGTACAATTAGCTGTCGAAATCCCATTGGATGAGCTGTCATTTTCGTCCTTGATTTTGTCTGGTAGTCCTAGGTAGTTGTAGCACCACTACCTGACATCCGTCCTTTGTTGCAGAAAGGACTAACGGTAAACAATTCAAATTGCTTGGACAAGACCGACATTCCTTGCAGTAACTCCAAGTTTAACTTAGAGTTATTTTGACATGACATAAAATATTCCTTTACGGTTGAAAAGAGAATATTTGTCTAAGGAATAAATGACATTTCTTTAATTCTTCAATAACTGCACTGCGGTTCCACCAGGCATAGGAGCGGTTTGAAGGATGAACTTGATATGCGGTTTCATCAAAGCCACATATTGCGGTTTGATGAAGGACTTAAGGTTCCATGCTGGCGGCTCAAAGATGACGGCTTGAGACACTAAACCGCGAGGAGTAAAACCGAACTATACTCAGCCTAGATAAACAAAAATCTAGAAATGGACTTATCTAAAAATTGAAGTAAAACTTCGTTACATGCGGTCCTAAAGTCCATAAAAAGACATGTGGCATGGATCAATCAAATTAAGGTGGGTGTACTAACAATGAATCCTAACAGAATGTATCAACCCCAATAAGTCGCTTGCCCTTTCACCTAGCTTGGTAAAAGGTGTCTTAGTCATTTTTCCAAGAAGACACGACTCACAAGTGTCATATGACCCAAGGTCACATGAATCTAAGAGACCGTCCCCATGGAGTTTTGAGATACGCTTCTCATTAATATGACCAAGATGGCAATGCCACAAATAAGAATGATTTACATCATTAGGTTTAGATTTCTTATTTATATGATAGACATTTTCATTATTTTCATTCTTGACATCCAAGACATAAATGCCATTAAATGAATTAGCAATACCATAAAGCACATCATTTAAATAAATAGAAAATTTCTTATTCTCAATAAGAAACTTAAAACCCTCATTATCCAAACAAGAAATTGAAATAATATTTCTACTTAAATCCGGTACATAATAGCAATTGTTCAAAACAAGTATTAAACCGGAAGGTAAAGTGACTTCATAAGTCCCTACGGCTAATGCAGCAACTCTTGCTCCATTCCCCACGCGTAGGTCTACTTCACCCTCTTTAAGTAGTCTCCTATTCTTTAGTCCCTGCACATTTAAACAAATGTGAGAACCACATCCGGTATCCAATACCCAAGAATCAGTGGTAGAAAGGAGAATATCTATCATATAGATACCTGAAGTTGACGCAGCCTTGCTGCCCTTCTTCTTCTTTTGGTCTTCCAAGAAAGCCTTGCATTTACGTTTCCAATGACCAATTTCTTGACAATGGAAACAGATTGCATCCTTTCGTGAATCGGGTTTTGCCTCAGAAGCCTTGGCAACCTTTGCCTTGCTTATCTTGGGTTTGACAACTTTTGCCTTACCCTTTCCTTTGGCACCAGCCTTCTTCCCATCATGAACCAAGAGCACAGGAGAACCTTTCTCCACAATCTTCATCTCCGCAGTTTTAAGCATCCCATGCAACTCGGAGAGATTCTTATCCATTCTATGCATGTTATAATTCATCATAAACTGATTATAACTTTTAGGCAATGAATTAAGAATGAGATCTGTGGCTAGCTCCAATGGGATTGGATAGCCAAGTTTCTCAAGATGCTCCATATAACCTTTCATTTTAAGCATGTGAGGACTCACTTGTTGCCCTTCACTCATTTTGCAAGAAATGAATGCAACAATGGTCTTGTACCTCTCTTACCTATCTTGCTCTTGAAACATGGCTCTTAACTCCACGCCTATCTCATAGGCTTCCAAATGTTCCAAACTTTGTTGGAGTTTTGAGCACATAGTAGCAAGCATGAGACAACTTATCTTCTTTCCTAAGAACAATCCTTAGGCTACGGATCCAATCCATAAAGTTCGTACCATTCTCTTGGAGATTATCCTTCTCAAGGATTGATCGCAACGAAATTGATTGAGTGTTGTTAGTCATTATCTACAATTATGCAAAATTTCCAAAATTTAATAAGTACCAATTTTTCATTAAAGAAACAAACAATGTATTTTTTTCAAAAAAAACACTCTCACTAAATTATACAACCTTCTTTATACATCCAATGTATAGTATAATTTAAATGGGTTAAGATCCCGCTTTAATTTAATTTTAAGTCCGCTAAGGCAGATTACACAAAATCAAATTAATTAGGTTGACAACTCTTGTCAATCATATCTCATATGACTCTTAGTTCCTTTTATGAGATTATTTAAGAAATCCTATTTCAAAAAGCATGTTAAATCTCATCTTTGCCTAGGCTCAAAACTGTTTTGACGCCCAATTAAGTCCAACCATTTTAAAGTATAGTTAATGTGCCTCGCTAGGGCGTACCCACATTATCTATCTTGCTCATACATAAATAAAGTCAATGCATGTCACTAGGGCGAGTCTACATTAAATTCACCCATGTATTAACAAGTGTTTTAATCATGGCATGGAAATAAAGGACTTAAAACTTTCTTTGAAGGTTCATCACATATAGCATACAACACATTTATGAGCACATAATATAAACATGTTACGCATCAAGTTTAGCCACTAAATTAATCTCCATTAATTTAAGCATAATATTTATGTGTCATTGGTTTCTCTATAATTATGAGGATGAGACTATTTCAACTTTGGTTATTATCTCCAAATCAAGACAACAAGAAGTGCGGCCAAAACTAAGCCATAAGGCATCCACAATTCCGCACTAATTCAAGAAACCAAGAAAGTAGTCCATGTGGCCGAAACTAAGCAATAGATGGTCTCGATGAACGTAGGCCAATTGCATCCACAATTCCACATGGATCTCCAATCTTTGAATCAAGAACTTTGTTTCTCAATTTTAGCAATTATGAACTCTTCATAATTCTAACTTCGTTTATCTTTGAAACTTTGATTGCGATCAAGTTTGGGAAACACAATCTCGATGAACGTAGATTAGCCATCCAAACCTTGAACCAATCGTAGAATCACAAGACTAAAACAAATAGGAAAATCAAACCCCAGGATCCACACCCAAACCAACTGCCCAAAACCCACTCCAGATCAGCAAGTCTGGCTGGTCTTGTCGGACCCCAAGAAAAAACTGTGCGGTCGCCCAAACTTGTGCGGCCGCCCAAGATTTTCTGTGCGGTCGCACAGTAGCATCAGAATGAATTTTTAAAGTTCAAAAATTTGTCTCAAAATTGTTTTCCCCGATTATTAAAACTTTGATCCAATCAAAAATTAATAATCAAACAATTCAAAATCCAACATAATTTTTAGTGCGATTCAATAGTGCGATTAAAGTTGTAAAACAATAAACCACATAAAATCATATAACACATAAACATCATATATCCAATATTCATATCATGTTAGGCACATAAACAATTTATATACACACAACATGAACGGGGCTCTGATACCACTGTTGGGTTTCCAAGTAACATGCGCAGCGAAAAATAGTATTTAAAATTTTATGAAACCCAAAGCCCATAGATCCTTTCATATGATTAAATCAAATACTTGCAATATGAATACTAGAAAAACTAACCCTTGATGACTTTGAATTTGGTCTTTGACCTTGGTGGAGAAATTGAAGCTTTAATCACGAACAAGTAAGAACACGAACTTTGAAGATGATGAGCTTCACCCTCTAGCGGTATCCACACCTTGAACGAATATCAAGAACACTTAATCTTGGTTGCTAGACCAAAATTGTGAAACACGTTTTCACAATTTATATGAACTATATGGAATATTATTTTATGTATTATTTTATGTATTATTTTGTTCTTCAATCTAGGATGTCTTAGAACAAAATAAAACTCTCTCAAACTCTTTGGAGACATGCACAAAAGCTAGGGTAGAGTTTTGGCCGAATTTGGATGTTTATATACAAGTTAGACCTATTCCAAATAGGAAACTTGTGTCAAAACCCGTCCAAAATCCTTTTCCTAATTAAATCAGGAAACCTATCCCGACTCACTGTGCGGCCGCCCAAAAACATGTGTGCGGTCGCCCAAACATGTGCGGCCGCCCAACCTGGTTTGTACAGTCGCACACCAGGATCAGAGAGCCTTAATTTTCCAATATAGTCCTTTTAGGATTCGTTCCATTGCGTGTGACCCTCTATGATTATACTAAGTTGGCAATGGGTTCAAACATGAATCCATAAGATATGATTAGGTTGTAGCAAGCTGTCATACCTACCCAAATAGCATAACTAGATATAAGTTCGCATTCCTTTAGAATATGTCACAATCCCTTTGTCCTTGATCTCATTGAACACAAGTCATGGTCAAACGGTCAACTTGTCTTTGTTCAATACTTTCTCGATTCCAAATATGTTGATAATCCAAATGACATTGATCTAATCAATTCATTTGAGTCCGGCTGAACATTTTCATCAACATCATTCCTACGAGAGGCCTAAGCTTGAGATCTCTCCGAAGAGGGACAAATCCATTTAGCTTATTATTCTTCCCTACGTGAATCCGATTATGCCAATCATACACTTTATAACTACCCGGTTAAAGGTAGCGTTTGAATATTTCAAACATAATGTTCATCAAGTGGAAGACTATAATAACTTCATGTCTAAGGATTCGAATGACATAACTAATATGAGATATATGTACGACATAGACCATGACATAAATCTCATACAGCGGGTCATGTCTAGTACCTTCTTCCAAACAAGTACCCATAAATCTAACATGATCATCCCATGATCATTTAGCCTTTATACTAGTGCTTAACAAGTACTAGGGACGGAGATTATTATAAGATAATAATCAAAACATCTCTTTATTGATATGAAATAAATGATAACAATTACAACGTTTATTAAACGTGCCTAGGGCACCACTACCAACAAATCTGGAAAGACAAGACAAGCCGAAGTGGACTCAGATTGGGAGCTTCTTTCAAAGCGAAGAGCGGGAAGCGCTGATTAAACTACTCAGAGAATATGGAGACATATTTGCATGGTCTTGTGACGACACGCCAGAATGGACACAAGTGACAACACCAGACATGAGGTCAGTAAAGCAAGCAATGCTTCCAGTCAAGCCTGAATGGTCTCCTCGCATGGCGATGGAAATAGAAGAACTGCTACAAAGAGACTTCATCAAATCGGTATTTTGGCCAAAGTGGTTGCTCAACATCATCTCTGCAGAGAAGTACAAAAAAAATGTGACGGTTCACGTAGACATCATGAGTCTCAATGAATTGAGACCCAAACACAAATTCTCATCTTTGACTTAAACGCACTGTTAGAAGCCACCTAAGACAAAGACGTCTGATCATTCGTCGAAGGTTTTGCTGGTAAAAATCGAATACCCGACGTGGTACGAACAGACGAGAAAATACTCTTTCACACGCCATGGGGCAGTTATTGTCACGCCAACAGGTTTCTAGAGTGGAAAGGCATTGGTATCTCTTACCACATGCCAAGAGAGTCACCATCAGATACAGACGTCTACCTAGACGACCTAGTATTGCACTCCAAGAGACCCTACGTCCGACACATTGAGCACCTACGGAAACTCTTCAACATCCTGAGAAGTCAAAAAATTCTCCTGGACCCATTAAAATGCAAATTTTGTACTATTCAGACAAAAGCTCTAGCGTACAGATTGGGAGAAAAATTCGAAGCCGACCCCGAGAAAGTCAGAGAGTTAATAACAATGTCATCCCCTCGTCAAGAGAATGAAAGGATCAAACTTATAGGTCTGCTACGCTACATCAGCTGCCTCACAACAGCAGGGAACCCGCTCCTTAAAGAATTACAGAATTACTCAGATGAAGTTTGGAATCAAAAGTGTGAGTTGGCTCTAACTCAACTAAACAACCACTTAGCGAATACCCCATACTTACGACCAACACACGGGAGGTTCGGGTCACAGAACGGAGACCCCATCATGTTCGGATCTACTGTTGGGCCTCATGTTCAAAGCACTGGTAAAGATTGGTAAACTACAGCCGATGCAAAAATTGGGTCTTACTCCGACACTACAGCTTTCTGAGCCAAACAGAATGTGTTCCTACCACCAGAATGAAGGGCATAATACGGACGACTGTCAAGAGTTAAAAGAAGAGGTCCGACTACTCATCGAGACAGGTCGTTTAACTAAGCAGAACAAAGATTGGGTCTGCATGGACGACAATAACCTCCTCCTAGTTAAGGTTTATAATCTCCGCCATTACTACTGACCACTACGGTCCTTGTCCACAAGCAGTACTCTCCAACAGTAGTACTCTCCATCAACGGTCTTCTATAATGGCCGTCCCCCTTGTAAAAAAAAATATTATTGTTCTCCTTACTTCCCCTTTCTATCTTCCCTTTCTACAATCAGAAATGAACTACGGTGATCTGAAACCCTTAGCCCTACTTGTAAAAGGGGAACGTAGGTAGCCTTCAATGGTGTGGTCTCAAAAATAAATAAAAATCCAAATCTGGTTTGAGTAAAATTCAAATAAAGCAAACAATCTGTTTATAACTAAAGCAAAATCTCTATTTCCACATGTCACTACTCGTTAACATTTATTTGATGAGTCTAACCTCAAAATAACATGTGAATAAATAACCTTCTTTGACATTTAAATAAACTAAAACAAACTAAAATCTAAACTATGGTTTGCGCGCGGGTTTTTCGAGGCAGTTTTCGTCCTTCGATTTACCTTTTTGATTGTTTTGAGAGTCGCCACCATGTTGTTGTCGGAACACGGACCGAGATATCTGGATTCGGGGGTTAAGTTATGAATTGGGAAGGTCAAGGAGCACCCAATTCACCCAATCTAGGATTGGTCTTGCTAAGAAATCATCATCATTGTTTCAAAATCATGCAAAACGTACGCAAAAGCAAAACGAACAAATAAATAATTGCTTATTTATTTGGGATGTCGGATCATGTGCTTCGAGACCATCTCCATGGATTGGAGAGGCTCTAGGCTGATCCTTTGATGGAATCACACTACTTCAAAGACAAAAAGGAGATGAGAAGGTAGAAAACAAAGAGTTTTACCTAAGCGTTCTTCAAGAATCCTATGGATGGCCTTGACTAAAGGCCTTAATGATCCAATAAACTTCGCTTGAATGGTGTTGTGGAGGCTTGAATTTCATGGTTCGGGAAGAGGGACTGATTATGGGGACCTCTTTGATCAGATTTGGAGTGGTTTTTGGGTGAATAAGGATTCTAGCCCCTTTTTGGTTCAAGAACCTCTATATTTATAGGAGTTCTAGACCTAGGGTTTTGTCCAAGAAGTTAAGTTATGATGGGAATCCAATACTTGATTTCCATAGAGGTATTTTTGAATTCTAGGATTGTCAATTAGGTTTTCCCCAGATTTCTTAAGTGTTTGCCAAGAAAAAGGGGTCAAGATCAATAAGGAAACTGACCAAAACCCGACTGTCAAGGGGGGATACCTCGTACGAGACATCAATGTCTCGTACGAGACATCCATGTGTTGGAATCACATTTTTGCCCTCTACAGCAGTTTTAATGTTCATTTTGGCCCCTGACTAACAGAGTCAGTCAGAAACTTAATGAAACATGTCCAACTTAACGAGTTTTGACCCAAATCAAAGGCGAGATACAGAAGTAGTGTGATTATGAATGAGTATCCAAAATGTGGTGTCTACAGAGCCCCTCGGCGATGATACTTATGGATGAAGTAACGTCGTCTATAGAAAAGATGCCATTTTGAACTAGGGGTATGGTCGTGCTAAAAAGATGCCTACGTATTCCTTGGAAGGAAATCAGACCAAACGTAGTTCGACTCTGAAAACACGCAAAAACTGAGGTTTAAGGTATTTTGAAAATCATTTTTAAAAACAATACTTGCGGTAAGTAAAGTTTAGAATTTAGAGAGTAACCCATACTAAGGAATCAATGGTCTTGACCCAATTCTGAATATACTCCTTTTTGTTGATGACGAACCGTCTCCAGTTGCAATCCATACTGAGGAATCAATCTCTTTAACTCCAATTCTGAATATACCCTATTGTTGATGACGAACCGCCTTCGGTTTTTGGAGACACCAGTTACCCGGACCTTACTTCTCCTTCCAACGAACTTTCCTTTCCGTTAGAAAAGTAAATCCTATGTTATTAACATATGTCTTGATAACAATTATCGGACTCTGGTTTTGGAGACGCCAATTACTTGGATCCTTGCTTCTCCTTCCAATGAGGTGCCTTTACGTTGGAAAATGTGAATCCTATGCCATTAGCTTACACCTTGATGACAATTATAGGACTCTGAGGGGTGTGAATCCTATGTTATTAGCGTACGCCTTGACAACAATTATGGGATCACTGGTTGCAGATGCAGATTTTGTTACTCACCCATGATCTTGGATGTGCGGTGAGAATAAATTCGTACTGAGAAACAACTTCATTTGTTCTAATTATGAAAATATTCCTTTGTTGACGACTCAATGTTCCATCTTAAACCGGGTTCAGATTCGACTTTTCAGTCTAAAGCAGGGCTTTTTCTGACCTTTCTGTTAAAAAGCAGGGATTTTCTGATATTTCTATTTAAAGCAGGGCTTTTCTAGAATTTCTCAAGAAAACATGGTTTTCTGAGGTTTTTCTGGAGATATCTCGTACGAGATATCGATGTCTCGTATGAGACTTCTCTGTTTTTGCGCAGATCAGAGACATTTTTAGGCGTCGAAAGTGATTTTCAAATCACTTTTTCTTATTTTACTTCGGGAATTCTCAACCCTAGGCGATTTTTTCATCCAAAACTTTATTTTCACCAAGCTCTAGTGATTTCCAACCCTTTCAAATGGCCGGTGCTAATCGATCCCACAAAGAACACCTCATTGGTAGGCATATGAAGGGAAAGCGGTGGGAGACGGATGAGTTGTGCCAGTTCTTCGAGGACAACATCTATCACACTGTTCGGACTAGGCGGGTAAGGATTTCTTCCTTTGACTGAGTTTCCATGCCAATTTCGTTGTTGCATGTCTCAATTTAGTGTTCTATCAATTCGACTTTTATCGATTTTCGCCTAGAATTATCGCTGCTAGGGTTTACCGTGCATGGCTGACCTTTCAATGGAATTTCATCCTTGTTGATGTTGAAAATCATTGTAGAATAGTAGTACATGATTTCGACTGTCTTTTTAGGCAATTTTGCGACTTTTCGGGTAAAATGCTTAAATGAGGATTTTACTGATTTTCTGACATTCGTCTCTTTTGTCTATGTTGTTTGCAGTCATTCAGGGTGATTAACAACTGTAGAGGCAGCGTACGAGCGGTTGCCGAGAGGTGGGCAACTCTCAATGGCGAGATGAAGGAAGAGATCAAGAATCTCGGGCTGAAACCCTTCTTTGATAGCTTAGTCGGTGAGAGGAGGAACGTTCACTTGCTCCAAGCCATTTGGGAGCGCTGGTGGGATAGTACTCATACCATGCACATGCGGTGGGGGGAGGTTACCATGTATAAGTACCCCAATCTGAAATTGACCAACTTAGAGGAACTCTTAGTACCATTCGGGGATAAACTGATAGGCTGGGACCTCACTAGGATAAATTGAAAATTCCAGGACTACTCTAGAATTAAAATTGGAAAATTCTAGAAGCTTGCCAGGCTGAGCCGTACGGATGGTTTGGGTACTAGAGGGACCAATCCGTACGGATGGTATGGGCACCCTCAATCCCTATAAATTAGACCCCTGGCTGATCATTTGAGGGGGGGAGAAAATCTTTTTGTGAGGGCAAATTCTGCCAGATTGAAAGCAGATTAGGGTCACAAACATTCTTGAGTGAAAAGAGAGAAAGAAGATAGGCTTAGAACCAAAATTGGTGAGGCCTCTTTCTCCCCCTCTTCTCTTCATCACATACTCTATCTCATTTATGTTATGTCTTTACTATTATTGCAAATATTATGAATTGGAACCAAGCCTTAACTTGAATCATGGTGCCCTTCATGTTTTATGCATGAATGTGGGTTACAAACCAAGATGATCAAGGCTTGTTATTATTTCATGTCATTTACTTACAAGACTTTACTTTAATGTCATTTACTTACAAGTCTTTACTTTCGTGCCATTTATTTACAAGTCTTTACATTTATGTTGTTTGATTTTATGAGGATGATCAAGTTTTGATGATAAAGTCCTAATCTTTACCATTTAAACTTGATCAAGCCACAATAATGTCCCTTTGATGGTAAAGTTTCAATCTTTATCCATCAAAGGTTGATTTCTTGCTTCCCCAAGGCTTTCCCTTGGAAGAATCATCCATTTGGATGTTAAAGTTCCAATATTTAACCATCCAAATGGTGATTTTTGCTCAAATGCCATGTTCATTACCTTTCTTAAATATTCCCCAATGATTGCCTTGATCACACCCAAAAACTTGTGTTTTGGTGTCTAATTAGTAATTAAGAGCATAGGGATGATTTAATTCAAGCTTTGTGTGAGTAAATAAACTGGAAAGATGTAAAACAGTTCAGTTTTAGCAGAATGCTCTGTTTTTGCCTGAAACTAGACTGGTTTCTTAACAATCTGTAAAATCTCCAGGACTGACACAACTAACCGTACGGATAGTTTGGACCAGCCGTAAGGCTGGTTTGGCCAGTGGAAAGTTTTTTCTGTCTAAACCCTATTCTGTCAAAATCTTTGCAAAATAAACCCCTTCTGTTAACTTTCTAACTGTGTTCTATTAAAAGTCAATCTCTCCCATTTTAAAATACACACACACACTTGAACATTTTTTGTCAACAACTTAGGGAGACTCGGTTTTCTGAGGCACTTTGGGTGAACCTTGATTAAGTTCTTCCCAAAGTGTAACGTGACCTCCGAATCCTTTTTCTCTAACCTTTTTTCGTTAAGTTTGGGTTTAAAGTTAAACTAACATGGCGAATCCGTTTTATTTTGGAATTACACCGTGTTTGATTCTCGAGGGGAAACCTTTCTATTTTTCCCGCGGGTATCTTACACCATGACCCCTACTGACTTTCATGCCATTACGGGGCTTGCCATTATCGGCGAGCCGCTTGAGGTGGATGTCGACTTCTCTCCCAGTAGGGATGATATGATGCGCTTTCTGGGATTCTCTGTGCGCACCCTAGGCAAGGGTGTCCCTCTGAAGGCTTTGAGGGACAAGTTCGATGCCTATGTTACCATTAATGCTGGCCAGATGCATCTTACTGCTACTCGCATTGCAGCCGTTTGCGGTTTTCTGTGGTGGGCCTTTTCTGAGACGCTATTTGCCAATCATGCATCGACAGCCCTGTTCACTCTTTCTGAGTATGTTGAGAGACATGCAGCATGTTACTGATGCTAGCTGGGATTCTGCTGGCTTGGCCCACTGCTATGTGGCGATGGATGAGAGTTCACGAGATCGGGCAAACGCTAGCTTAGGCGGCTACAGTCATGCCTGGGAGGTATAATACTCATCTTCTTTTGTATTCCTCCTTAATTTCAGCCCCAGTTTACTTTCTGTCTTGGTAGCTCATTCAGTTTTGACATTTTTCTATGTTTCTCTCATTTTGCAGGCTTGGGGATACGCCATGTTTGGTCTCTTCACTTTTAACCTTCGAGACAACACTGTTATATTCCCAGATACTTTGAGATGGCGCCGGGGTAACAGGGATAGCCATGATGAGCAGGCAGAGGGGGCTTATATGCCGGTGGAGCGCATGCGGCTCTATTTTGACAGATGGGAGGCCGTCCCTGAGTCCGCTGTCGCTTTCTTTCCTTGGCGGAGTTTGGGCATTGACCATGTTTACGGGTTTGCTGGTATGAGGTTGCTGATGATCAGTATCGGTGAGGGATGCTTCTATTTAGGAGAGAGAGTCTCTCGCCAGCTGGGTAGTGGCAGGCTCGATCCTGTTGTTCCTCTGGACCCACCGGCCCATATACTTAACTCTTATGCCATTGCGGAGGAGAAGAGAGGGGACCTCATTATTGGTCAGGATGCTTTTGACCATATGTCTCTGGAGGCCGATTATCAGGACTTTCTCGCTCGTCCCATGCCCAGGTTGATTATAGAGGGTGATCAGGCTCAAGCCCAGGAGTTGTCCACGTCCCTTTCCGTCCACAGTATGGACCGGCTTCATTTACCTATAGCATGGCTGAGGGGATAGAGAGCGTCGAGGACCTTCCCGCCGATTATGATATGCCTGAGGGACTCGTACCTCCCACCGACGCGACCATGGTATGATTTATGACCCTTCTTCCGTTATTTCATGTCATTTCACAATTTCATGTCTCTGTTTATCGTTTATTCAAACATTTTTGAAGTCTCTTTTTGTTTCTTCTCAACAGGTGCCCATTGTTGAGTATAGAGAGGTCGCGGGATGGCTTGCCCAGTTTATGGCCTATGCCAAGAGGGTGAAGAGAGAGACTGCAGATCTCTTAGGCCGATTGGCTTGCCAGATAGCAGAGTCGGCTCCTTGCGGGAAGAAACCTCGGACAGACGAGTGATCACATGGCGGTGGCGACGTTCTCCTTTCTTTTGATGCCCGAGTAGATAGGATCCCCATTCCCTCTTTTCGTTGATGATGTATTTATTGCCTCAGCGTAGTTGAAGACAAATCTTCTTTTTGTCCCTATGCAACAGTTATTTCCTAACTCTAACACACAATACATTAGTTAATTTTAGTTTTTATTTATGACTGTGTAAATGGATTGATTCACATCCGGTTGGTCAACCGAGGGGTAATTTTATGAGATGGATTCGTTTTGGGTCATTTGTATGTGATGTATAAACTGTTTCGAGTACATTTCTGAGGTGATTGAGACATGTTTTGACTTGTCGGGCAACCTTTGATTTGAGCAGAGTTGTTGCTGTTCTGAACTGGGGAGATGCCTCGTACGAGACATCGATGTCTCGTACGAGTCATCCTCTTAATCTGCGGCTGTTTCTCCTTTTTCCTCGGGGATTTGGTATCCAAACTTGTATATAAACACCTCTAGTCCATCCTAGAATACCATGCAGCCTTAAATCAGTTCTGGGAACTTTTCTTTTGGAGTAAAATTCTCAACCTTTTGCTCCCAATGGCCCTAAGTAAGTCCGTCCCTTCATCAATAATTGTTGATGATTTCTCCTTGGACTCAGAATTAGTGGAACGTTACAAGGGTGATTTAGCAACGTTCTTTCGTTCATTCAATAAACCTCGCCAAGAGAGATTCATGGAGATGTTTGGGTTTAAGATTCTTTTCACCTTGAAGAATCTAAAACCGGATTGGGACCTTTTAAAGGGAGTTGCATGCTTCTGGGATCCATTGACTCATCTCTTCAACATTTCACTTAATGAGATGGTCCCTACTATAGAGGAGATGGAGGCTATCCTGGATATGCCATTTTGTGGTTCCTAATTGTGACAAGGTACTGGCGGAGTCTCTTAGGGACTTATTGAGTATAGGCCTTCCCGAGGCGCAGAGTTATATACATAACTGCTATGTCGATATCCACTCTTTGCCTAGGAGATTTAAAGGTCGGGTGACTCATGGTCACGGTGTGGATTCCCAGTGTTGCCTCTTGGCATTATGTTTGTTCTGGAACGTACTTTTTGTGAGCAAGTGTGGCATGGCGAACACGGAGCTCGTAGACATTGTTCTGCAAGCTAGAGGATGGGCCTTCAACATAATTCCTCTTATCTTGGGGGAGACCCTTCATGGTCTTGATGAGCTACACCGAACCGGCTCCATGACTCGGGGAAGTCCATAATTGTTGACCATTTGGCTCAGAGAACATTTTAAACTGTTTGACTCTCCGGTCGAGTATTCTCCTTACACTTTCCATAGGCGGAAACTATTGGTGAAGGGTCTCAGAGTCAAGGAGTGGGCCCTTCTTTTTGCCAAAGTGGAGACTGATGATATTGCTTGGTACCCCTCCTTTTGCAAGGTGAAGCGGTTCGTAGCTAATACGCTTGGGTACGACAGGTTCGTCCTTCCGGGTTTGAGGGATTCCTCTTTCTATTTTGCTCGGAGGGTAATGCTAAAATTCGGTCAGTAGCAGGACAGTTTCGTATTAGGGGGACGGCCTCAAGATATCTTTTTCATGGACTCAGAGTTTACTACTCTAGTTCATCCTGGAACAGTAGATTCTGTCACCCTAGGATATGAGCCCCTTGTTTTTCGCTTGTATTGCACTCTCCCAAACAGACAATTCGGGCAAGGGTCCCATATTCTCATTGGAATCCACCATTCAAATTAACCAAACCTAAGTGATTCCTTAGTTGTTTTGCACTTTGTTAAACAACGCATTAATGCAATCAAACCTTGTGAATTCTTGTAAGGGACAACCGAAAGGGACGTTGTCAAACGCAGGGTTTTAATGGTGAGAGAGACTAGACTCGAATCCTCGTAGAAAAATTCTTATCTCATCACCTCAAACCTTTGTCTAACAATTTATACCGAAGGGACAATCGTCAAGAATTCATGAAGGGAGGATTATAGATCCTAGAAAATGCGTTATCTTGGGCAAAGATTAAAACAAACTTAAGAATCGAACCGACCAGCCTCGAGGAGTGTCTTATTAACTAGTATGTATGCATGAGGTTGATTCAAGGCTTACGGCTAAGGCTCCCCATGAACACAGTCTAGGAGCGTGTCACGGAGTGGGTACACCATCTTTGGAGAGACCGGCAAGGGCCATTCGTTAGAATGGGGGTGCTGACCAACATCCGTCCTCCGATTGGGACCCGGGTTTATAGGGTATGTAGTGCAGTTATTCTACATGTGTGCACGTGTGTGAAAGTCAAGATCTAGGTGACAGAGAAAATAGAGAGTTTTTTTTTAATGTAAAACAAAAACATGCAATGGTCGGCCCAAGTGGCTGCCTACGTTTCCCTCTTGTGGAGGAACTCAGGCCGTCGTAGTTCACACATAAAGCAAATTCAGGTAAAGAAAGCAATAAAACAATTAGCAAGTACTCTTGCAAAACAAAGGTTAACTTTACGATACATGGGGAGTTTCTTCATCGTTAGGAAGGTCCTAAGACTCAGTAACAGGGAGGAGAGCGGATCTGAAACCCTGTGTACGTGTTTGAACTGAACGAAAATCCTTTTTCAAACCAGAGAGTCAGACCAGCCAGACAGAGCTGAGATGTCTCGTATGAGACAAGTGATCCCTCGTACGAGGCTTCTCAGTCAGGGGACAGATTATAGTACAGAATGCAGAATTTTGAATCAACGATGATTTCTTTCGACGCAAGTCTAACCAACTTACTATGTTCTTTCCCAGTGGAGTCGCCACTGTTTGCGCGCGGGTTTTTCGAGGCGGTTTTTGTCCTTCGATTTACCTTTTTGATTGTTTTGAGAGTCGCCGCCATGTTGTTGTCGGAACACGGACCGAGATATCTGGATTCGGGGGTTAAGTTATGAATTGGGAGGTCAAGGAGCACCCAATTCACCCAATCTATGATTGGTCTTGCTAAGAAATCATCATCATTGTTTCAAAATCATGCAAAACTTACGCAAAAGGAAAATGAACAAATAAATAATTGCTTATTAATTTGGGATGTCGGATCATGTGCTTCGAGACCATCTCCATGGATTGGAGAGGCTCTAGGCTGATCCTTTGATGGAATCACACTACTTCAAAGACAAAGAAGGAGATGAGAAGGTAGAAAACAAAGAGTTTTACCTAAGCGTTCTTCAAGAATCCTATGGATGGCCTTGACTAAAGGCCTTGATGATCCAATGAACTTGGCTTGAATGGTGTTGTGGAGGCTTGAATTTCGTGGGTCGGGAAGAGGGACTGGTTATGGGGACCTCTTTGATCAGATTTGGAGTAGTTTTTGGGTGAATAAGGATTCTAGCCCCTTTTTGGTTCAAGAAGCTCTATATTTATAGGAGTTCCAGACCTAGGGTTTTGGCCAAGAAGGTAAGTTGTGATGGGAATCCAAGACTTGATTTCCACAGAGGTATTTTTGGACTCTAGGATCGTCCATTAGGTTTTCCCCGGATTGCTTAAGTGTTTGCCAAGAAAAGGGTTCAAGATCAATAAGGAAACTGACCCAAACCCGACTGTCAAGGGGGGATACCTCATACGAGACATCAATATCTCGTACGAGACATCCATGTGTTGGAATCATATTTCTGCCCTCTACAGCAGTTTTAATGTTCATTTTGGCCCCTGACTAACGGAGTCAGTCAGAAACTTAATGAAACATGTCCAACTTAACGAGTTTCGAACCAAATCAAAGGCGATACACAGAAGTAGTGTGATTATGAATGAGTGTCCAAAATGGGGTGTCTACAACTATGTGTCTTCAACGACTGTGGTTGGATACTCGGAGTCACTCTCTCTCCTCCTCATCTTCCTTTTCTTCTTCCTTCGACTTCTTATCTCTTTGTCCGCGTCTAGTCCGTTTAGTAGGATCCGCAAATAAAGTCTTCCTCAACTGAGTCACCCCACTTGGGCCATCTCTCTTTCTTTTCCTCTCAGTAGGTGCTAGCTGGGCCAACTCGGTCTCCACCTCCCGTTGTACATGATCGTCCTCCCTCAAGCGTCTGCTTGAGACATAAAGGATCACCACCCTACGTCTCAGTCGTCTCAAAGTCTGCGCCATGTTCCCTAAGGTCGTCTGGTACCAGTCCAAGTATTCTCGAGACAGAAGTATGTCACGTGGTCGCTGTATACAGAGAATGCTAGGCATGAGAGCATAAGACCAGCACCGCTCCAAGAGCACTGCGACCCCAGCAGTCATGGAGATTATCCTGGCATTAACCATGCTACAAGTCTCATCCCATAAAGAGGGTATAATCTGAGGTATCCCGTACTGACGGTACACCCGTACTGCATAGTAGTAAATAGTCTCATCAAAGGCAGGGACCCGAATAATGCAGAGACCACTATGAGCCCACCGTTCTCTGATAACCCCCCAATGAGGTACCATCCATTTGATTTGAGCCGTACTCATCTATGCCATATATGTCACCCATGCAGAATGAGCCATCCCTGCAAATCATTGCTTTATGCGCCTACTCTGACAAACCCAAGGTGATACTGGTCCATCAGGTTCTTCCAAGACTCGAAGTCTCTCCTGCAGCCACAAGGTTAACAGGCGGGTACTTCCTCTGGTCATCTTTCGAACTCCCAAAGCCAACTCTCTAATACCATGCAAAGTCTCCCCCAGCAAACAGTGAACAATACTGCGATTGGCCCGAGCCTGGTCCACTATGTCTCTTTAACAGAAATCCTTAGTAGTTGGGAAACCCGAAGTTCTGCAGGCACTTGGTACTGCGGCATGGCTACCCTATCCGACACACTTGCACCATAGAGTGTCGCGACCCCGAACCCCGCGGGCCCGAGATCGCGAGCTGGACGTCGATTTACTAATCAAAACACCAGAATATCGGGGATAAAAATTTCATTTGATAACAAAAGATGGTAACACAAGGTTTTGGAAAACAATTTAACAACAACAACAATGTACTAGTATAAGCCCCATAAGCTCACACTACAAAATAATAAAATATACAAATCTTAGTGACGTCAAAGTGTGGTACAACTATCCCCAAAAGAGTTACACATTTATATAATGTAAACCCACCAATATACACTTGCCCCAAAAGCTCAACCCTCGCGACGTCCTCGTGATCAGCGAGTCTAATTCCTTGGTCCTGGGGGGGAGGTTAAGGAAAAACAAAGATAAATGAAATGGGGTGAGATAAATCTCAATAAGTTACTAATGCAACTACATGACATGCTATAATGCAATATACAATAATAAATCATAGATAGCACATAGCAGTTATCACATAACAGATAGCAGCGGAAATAAACACATAACAAAGGATATAGCCAAGGTTTTCCCAAACTGATATAACCAAATAAAGGTCGCTGCGCAGCTTCAATAATCAACAATCAACATCTTCATAATAGCAAGAAAGCCTGAAGAGAAAACCCCCCGGTACCGGAACCAATAACCAAGTAACATGCCACAAAGGGAAGGAGCCATGCCACATAGTCATGCTCCAAAACGCCTAGCTAGAATACTCACAAAAGGAGCTAGCTCATCCCATCCAAGGCCAATCTGGATGAGGAAACAAGGACCAATGGGCGATGCTATACTGGACTTGGCTTGTGCCATTATAGCATTATCCATTGCCTGACTCGATACACAAATAACCAGCTGGACTTTCAAATAAGAGCTACGTAATAAAATACTAGCACGATACACAACTATTGATTCCAAAGTAGGGAACCATTCCAATTATATTACCACAAAGGTAAATCAATCCAAACAACAAATCAAGGGTGGACCACATTCCCAAAATGATACTTAATCAAATTTTGTAACATAATTATTCACAAAATAATCAATTCCAACTAAAAAAGTGTTCCACGATGTTACTTTAGGTAAATTAGAAGAATAAAACCTAAACTAGTTAAGCCCTAAGTCCTAAACCAAGCAAAAAGGAAGAATTCTGGAACAGGGGGCAGGCGGGCGCCTGGTAGGGGGCGAGCGCGTGCTTGAATGACCAGAAGGTCTGGCCATCAGAAAAGGGCATGTAGGGGGGCGCCTGGTCCAACCCGGGCGGGCGCCTGGTCTACGGGCTGGATGGAATTCCCAGCTGGGTTCTACCATTTTTCTTACCCATTTCACACAACCATCAAAATCAAACACAATCAACCTTCCACCAAGCATAAAGATGAACCCAAAACAACTTATAACTAGAATGGGGACTCAAATAATACCATTTATCCACCAAGATCAAAATTCAAACCCAACATTCCTAAAATCACCATTTTTGACCAAAACTCAAATAAATTCCAAGCAAATTCCAAACTCAATAAAACTTCAAGCATAACACGTCAAGCATTTTATAAACATGATATGAACATTTTAGCATAAAAATGGGGGAAAAGCAACTTACCCAGAATTTCTCAAAGACGACGGAATTCAAATATTTTTGACTCCACACGAACCTATCAACGATCTAAACAAGTTTCAAGTTTTAAGAAATGAGAAATAACAAGAGGAAGATGACTAGATTGAAGAGAGAAGGTAGAGAAGCAAACTTACCCAATGGAGAGAGAGAGGGAGAGATTGCTGGGAGAGAGAGATGGTGAGGGGTGAGGTGAAAGAGTGAGGGAGGAGGAAGAGTAGGGAGGGAGTAGGGGAATGATTTTAAAATAATTTACACTAAGGCCCCCTCCTCTACGAACACAACCCAATTTCCCCACTAACTACTAAGACCCAAAACTCTACACTAGTACAAAAGACCAATTAAAATGCTAGGCACTAACTATTATGAAACATAAAATGCACACATAAGTATTTAAATAAATAATAATTTAAATAAATAAATAAGCAAATAAATAAATAATAATTATTTATTACTAATAAAATAGAGCCTAATTTTCGGGTCGTCACATTCACTCCCCCTTAAAGAAAATTCGACCCGAATTTTAACGAGACTTACCCGAATTAAAAAGCCACGGATATTTCCTCTCGATCTCATCTCGGAGCTCCCACATCGACTCCTCGATGTTATGATTCTTCCAAAGGACTCTAACCAACGCAATGCTTTTGTTCCTCAATTCTTGGACTTTGGAATCTAAAATCCCAACCGGTCGCTCCTCATAAGTCATATCGGGCTCAATATCCTCCGGTATCCTCGGTAACACGTGAGAAGGATCATGAACGTACTTCCAAAGCATAGAAACGCGAAAGACGTTATGCAATCGGTCTAAAGATGGCGGTAAAGCAAGTCGATACGCAAGAAGTCCCACCTTTCCCAGAATCTCAAACGGACCTACAAACCTCGGAGCCAATTTGCCTTTCTTCCCGAACCTTCGAATACCCACCTTTGGAGATACTTTCAAGAACACAAAATCACCAGTCTGAAAACTAAGATCTCGCCTTCGGTTATCTGCATAGCTCTTATGTCGACTCTGGGCTGTTTTCAATCGATCCCGGATAACTCTAACTTTCTCAACTGAACCCTGAAGCAAATCAATACCCACGATCTTCGCTTCACCGACTTCATCCCAACAGATAGGCGATCTACATTTTCTTCCATACAAGGCCTCATACGGTGCCATCTCGATACTAGCCTGATAACTTTTGTTGTAAGAGAATTCCACTAACGGTAGGTGCGAATCCCAAGAATCAGAGAAGTCTATCGACCAAGCACGCAACATATCCTCCAAAATCTGAATGGTCCTCTCGGATTGACCGTCGGTCTGAGGGTGAAAAGCCATACTAAAACGCAAATCTGTACCCAAAGCTTCCTGAAACGCCTTCCAAAATCTAGAAGTAAACCTCGGGTCACGATCTGACACAATGCTAACCGGAACCCCATGCAATCTAACGATCTCATCAATGTAAAGGGTCGCAAGCTTCTCCATCGAATATCTGATGTCAATAGGCAAGAAATGGGAACTCTTGGTCAATCTATCCACGATCACCCAAACACTGTCATACTTCCTACGGGTACGAGGTAGTCCCGTAACGAAATCCATGGTCACATGCTCCCATTTCCACTCCGGAATCTCTAACGGCTGAAGTAGTCCCGCGGGTCTCTGATGCTCGGCTTTGACCTGCTGACAAGTTAGACACTTCGAAACATACTCCGCTATTTCTCTTTTCATATTATTCCACCAAAAATGTTGCTTCAGATCCTGGTGCATCTTCGTACTACCCGGATGAATAGTATATCTCGATTTGTGACCCTCATCTAAAACTTGTCTCTTTATCCCACCAACATTGGGTACACACAAACGATCACGGAAAGTCAAAACTCCACTCGAACTCAAAGAAAAATCCTCGAAGTTCTTTTCCCTCAATTTACCCATTATCTTCACCAACTCGGGATCTTTTTTCTGAGCTTCCTTTATCCTCTGAATTAGGGTCGGAGATACCCTAATATTCGCAAAAATAGCCCCATGTCTCGATTCACGAGGAGACCAATCTCGAACATCCTCAAGCATTTTCCACTCACGGACCATCATCGAAGCCACATAAGACTTCCTACTAATCGCATCGGCTACCACATTCGCCTTCCCCGGATGATAAGAAATCGTACAATCATAGTCCTTTAAAAGTTCCATCCATCGACGCTGTCTGTTATTAAGTTCCTTCTGCGAGAAAAGATATTTCAAACTCTTGTGATCCGTAAAAATCTCAAAATTCGCTCCATAAAGGTAATGCTTCCATTTGTGCAATGCAAAGACTATCGCCGCCAACTCCAAATCGTGAGTGGGGTAATTCTGTTCACTAGGGGTCAACTTCCTCGAAGCGTAGGCAATCACCTTCCTGTTCTGCATCAAAACACAACCCAAACCCTCTTTCAAAGCATCACTATAAATTACTAAATCATCATTCCCATTAGGCAAGGTCAAGATCGGTGCGGTAGTCAACCTCTTCTTCAATTCCTCAAAACTCTTGTCACATTTCTCGGTCCACTCAAACGGGACATTCTTCCGGGACAACTGAGTCATCGGAGTAGCAATCCTCGAAAACCCTTCTATAAATCTTCTGTAATACCCGGCCAAGCCCAAAAAACTTCTGATCTCGGTCACTGACTCGGGTCTCTTCCAATCCACTATGGCTTCTATATTTGAAGGATCCACGGAAATCCCATCTTTCGAAATAACATGACCCAGAAATGAAACCTTCTCGAGCCAAAATTCGCATTTACTAAACTTCGCAAACAACTGCTCCCTCCCAAGAATGGTTAAGACTGTCCTCAAATGTTGCTCGTGCTCCTCTCTAGATTTAGAGTAGACGAGTATATCGTCGATGAAAACCACCACGAACGAGTTAAGATAAGGATGGAAAACCCGGTTCATCAAATCCATAAATACGGCAGGCGCGTTCGTCAACCCAAATGGCATAACCAAGAATTCATAATGACCATAACGAGTGCGAAAGGCAGTCTTCGGAACATCTTCCGATCGAATCTTCAACTGATGGTACCCACTCCTCAAATCAAGTTTAGAAAACACAACTGAGCCTTGAAGCTGATCAAATAAATCATCAATGTGAGGTAGAGGATACTTGTTCTTCACTGTAACCTGGTTCAACTTTTGGTAGTCAATACACAATCTCAACGAACCATCTTTCTTCCGCACAAACAAAACCGGTGCTCCCCACGGGGAAACACTAGGGCGGATAAACCCTCGATCAAGCAACTCTTGCAACTGAACCTTTAACTCCTTCAACTCTGCGGGAGCCAACCTATACGGTGCCTTTGAAATCGGAGCCATACCCGGCAAAAGATCTATACAAAATTCTATTTCACGATCGGGAGGCATATTATATTCAGAAGAGAAAACATCGGGAAATTCCCTAACTACCCGAACACTCTCCAAACTAGGGGATTCTTTCCTAGTATCAAGCACACTAGCCAAGTACCCCTCACAACCACGGTGCAATAATTTTATCGCTTTCACATAAGAAATGATACGAAAATTTCTACCAAAAGGCATAGCCTCAAAAGTAAACTTAGGCACATCAGGGATGGAAAAATTAACGACCTTTCTACGACAGTCAACAGAAGCATGAAACTTGCTTAACCAATCCATACCCAAAATAACATCAAAGTCCTGAATAGGAAGGACTACCAAGTCCGCACACAAGACATGACCACATATAAGCACATTACACGCACGAAAGACTTTATCAGTCACCAAACATTCTCCTATAGGGGTCGACACCTCTAGCACATAGGGCAAAGACTCAGATGCAGCATTTAACAAAGAAGCAAATTGCACAGAAATGTAAGAGTGAGATGATCCTGGATCTACTAACGCTCGGGCGCTCACATTAAACACAGAAATAATACCTCCAATAACAGAAGGATCATCGGTAGCTTGTTGTTGATTCATGGAAAATACCCTTCCTTGGACCTTGGGCTTCCCCGCAGCATCCCTTTTCTGATCCTGAGTAGTACCAACTCCTGACCCGGATGGTTGACCTCTGAATCTGGGGCAATCCTTCGCAAAATTCCCCAACTGCCCACAGCTAATACATTTCCCTTGTTTCTTCCAACACCGGTCCTCTGAATGGCCTTCCTTTTGGCAATAGGAACAAAGCCGCCTATTTTGGTTTCCTTGGTTCCCGGAAGTAGTACCTGGGTTCCTTGGGATCGGTTGCCCTCGGAACTGAGATTGTCCCCCAAAGTTACCTCAGTTATCAGAACGGGATTGTGGCTTGCCTTGCCCTCCTTGTTTGCTCGGGTTAGTCACCTCTACCTTCTTCTTATACTCCTCTATATCATGCTCGATCATATAGGCTCGGTCCACCGCATCCTGGAATGTCACAATCCTTTGGGCTATAAGTTGAGTCCGAATAGAAGTCTTCAAACCCCGAATGAATCTCATGGCCTTCTGCTCCTCAGTCCTCACAAGATAGTCACAATACCGGGCTAATTCTGTGAACTTAGCCGAGTATTGAGCTATAGACAAAAAACCTTGCTCCAAGTTGAGTAGCTCGATCTCCTTTCGGTTCTGATCCACTACCGGAATAAAATGCTCCTTGAACTTCCGCACAAACAGTTCCCATGCATACACTGTGTGAGTGTCATCCCAACTAGCTTTAACTCCTTTCCACCAATGCTCGGTGGCACCCACAAGCTTATAAGCCGCAAACCGGACCCTATCCTCATCCGTACACCCAAACACATCATAGATTTTCTCCATAGACTCAATCCATAATTCGGCCTTCTTCACATCGGGCTCACCATCAAACTCTCTTGGTTTTAATTTCAGAAACTGCTCCAACCCGTAACGTGGAGGTGGCACATGCTCCTCTCTAGGCCCTTGGTCATGAATAGCCTTCATGGCCGCCTCAAACATGCCTTGGAACATGGCATGGTTCTCTTCCCGAAGATCATTCTGATTCTGAGCCCCACTAGAACCTTCACCTGTCCTTCTTCTAGCCATTGAGAACAATTACCTGCATAAAACATCAACCGTTACTCACTCCGAACACAAATACCCACCTAGGTCATACTAGTCCACCTAGACTTATACTTAGAGACAAACCATAGCTTTGATACCAACTGTCGCGACCCCGAACCCCGCGGGCCCGAGATCGCGAGCTGGACGTCGACTTACTAATCAAAACACCAGAATATCAGGGATAAAAATTTCATTTCATAACAAAAGATGGTAACACAAGGTTTTGGAAAACAATTTAACAACAACAACAATGTACTAGTATAAGCCCCATAAGCTCACACTACAAAATAATAAAATATACAAATCTTAGTGACGTCAAAGTGTGGTACAACTATCCCCAAAAGAGTTACACATTTATATAATGTAAACCCACCAATATACACTTGCCCCAAAAGCTCAACCCTCGCGACGTCCTCATGATCAGCGAGTTCTAATTCCTTGGTCCTGGGGGGGGGGGTTTAAGGAAAAACAAAGATAAAAGAAAGGGGGTGAGATAAATCTCAATAAGTTACTAATGCAACTACATGACATGCTATGATGCAATATACAATAATAAATCATAGATAGCACATAGCAGTTATCATATAACAGATAGCAGCGGAAATAAACACATAACAAAGGATATAGCCAAGGTTTTCCCAAACTGATATAACCAAATAAAGGTCGCTGCGCAGCTTCAATAATCAACAATCAACAATCAACATCTTCATAATAGCATGAAAGCCTGAAGAGAAAACCCCCCGGTACCGGAACCAATAACCAAGTAACATGCCACAAAGGGCAGGAGCCATGCCACAAAGTCATGCTCCAAAACGCCTAGCTAGAATACTCACAAAAGGAGCTAGCTCATCCCATCCAAGGCCAATCTGGATGAGGAAACAAGGACCAATGGGCGATGCTATACTGGACTTGGCTTGTGCCATTATAGCATTATCCATTGCCTGACTCGATACACAAATAACCAGCTGGACTTTTAAATAAGAGCTACGTAATAAAATACTAGCACGATACACAACTATTGATTCCAAAGTAGGGAACCATTCCAATTATATTACCACAAAGGTAAATCAATCCAAACAACAAATCAAGGGTGGACCACATTCCCAAAATGATACTTAATCAAATTTTGTAACATAATTATTCACAAAATAATCAATTCCAACTAAAAAAGTGTTCCACGATGTTACTTTAGGTAAATTAGAAGAATAAAACCTAAACTAGTTAAGCCCTAAAACCTAAACCAAGCAAAAAGGAAGAATTCTGGAACAGGGGGCAGGCGGGCGCCTGGTAGGGGGCGAGCGCGCGCTTGAATGACCAGAAGGTCTGGCCATCAGAAAAGGGCATGTAGGGGGGCGCCTGGTCCAACCCGGGCGGGCGCCTGGTCTACGGGCTGGGAGGAATTCCCAGCTGGGTTCTACCATTTTTCTTACCCATTTCACACAACCATCAAAATCAAACACAATCAACCTTCCACCAAGCATAAAGATGAACCCAAAACAACTTATAACTAGAATGGGGACTCAAATAATACCATTTATCCACCAAGATCAAAATTCAAACCCAACATTCCTAAAATCACCATTTTTGACCAAAACTCAAATAAATTCCAAGCAAATTCCAAACTCTATAAAACTTCAAGCATAACACGTCAAGCATTATATAAACATGATATGAACATTTTAGCATAAAAATGGGGGAAAAGCAACTTACCCAGAATTTCTCAAAGACGACGGAATTCAAATTTTTTGACTCCACACGAACCTATCGACGATCTAAACAAGTTTCAAGTTTTAAGAAATGAGAAATAACAAGAGGAAGATGACTAGATTGAAGAGAGAAGGTAGAGAAGCAAACTTACCCAATGGAGAGAGAGAGGGAGAGATTGCTGGGAGAGAGAGATGGTGAGGGGTGAGGTGAAAGAGTGAGGGAGGAGGAAGAGTAGGGAGGGAGTAGGGGAATGATTTTAAAAGAATTTACACTAAGGCCCCCTCCTCTACTAACACAACCCAATTTCCCCACTAACTACTAAGACCCAAAACTCTACACTAGTACAAAAGACCAATTAAAATGCTAGGCACTAACTATTATGAAACATAAAATGCACACATAAGTATTTAAATAAATAATAATTTAAATAAATAAATAAGCAAATAAATAAATAATTATTATTTATTACTAATAAAATAGAGCCTAGTTTTCGGGTCGTGACATAGAGAGCCCCGAATTCTTCGTACGTGGGGGTGATTTCATTGTAAGAAAAGTTGAAGACATGATTCTCATTGTCCCAGAACTTGACAGCAGCACGGATCAGGTTTTCATCAGACTTAACCCTATACAAGGACCAAAGGCACTTAATTCTGAATCTCCTATCAAAGTTTGCACGATTTGTCCTCGAAAGCTTCCCAACCCAGATCTTCAAACTCGTGATGAAGTAGCGTTGTCTCTCCTCAGAAATCCTAGGGTGCCTATCCATCAGAAGGGTGTGGAAGGATCGAAATCTAGAGCAAAAAGAAGAAAAACGGATGTTTGCCTCGTCTCTTTGCGAGACTGCTGATTGAATAGAGTAGGGAGTTCAAGTCCTGATCATACAAGGAAAAATCTGACGAAAATCGTGTCAGACCAGAGATTAGCCGTGCGGCCAGTCCTTCCCCATGGTTGGCCACGAGGCCACATAAGCTGGTCCAGACAGATTGCAAGTCCGTCCCCAACAAACGCCGGAATGGACCCATTTCAGACATTTCGAAGGTCACAAGGCACAAAAGAGGTCCGATAAAGAAGGTGGAACTTCCCGACAGTGTGTAATCCCCATCTTACCCCTAGGGCTCATGCATTGTACTAAAAATAAAAACATGTAAATAAAATACTAATTAATTACACACAAAAAGACAAATAAAATATTGTACATAAACATGTTTGTCTGTTCCTCTCCTCTCTCTCTAACAAAATGTAGGAAATAAAAGGACTACATCTAGCCAGAGTCAGAATCCTCGATATCTACATCATCATCCTCTCCACCCTGCTCCGTATGGAGGACCCACTAGCTCCCGAGCTCCTACTCTAGACAGACCTCGAACTCTCAGCCTCCGTGGGGGACCTCTCTCTACGCTGAGGCATCACCACATCATCTCGACGGTAGGTGCAAGCAGCGGCCAAGCTCCAGAATAGCCTCTCAAAAATATTGTCCTGACTAATAGAACGGATATAGGCCTCCCGGGTCACCTGGGACAGATAAGCACAGTTCAGACACAAGTCTAAAAAGTATGTGTGTGCAAGACAGAAATGAAAAGAAAAGGATATCATACCGTAGCTCCAAGTGGAGGGAGTTGGGCCCCAGTGACCTCATCAGCCTCAGTCAGAGTCAGATCGAAATACACCTCGGCACCACCCCGCTGCATCCGAATATTTTCCGGGAACTACGGCATGTCCATACCATATCTAGCTCCTCTACTCGAGCTAGCCGGATAGGCACCAGCCTGCCTCCTCGCCAAAACCTGCGGACTCAGCAGTACATGCTCCACAAACCACTCGTAATCAGCCCCACTCTGGTACAAATGAGCCAGAGTCCTGACCCGGTAGTCACCACTCCTCCTCAGCCTAGCCGGATATAGCATATCCCTTGGAGGCTTACTCGGGGCCCACAACATAGGATGTCTACTATGCTGTCTGCAGACTCTCTCGCCAAGGTACATGGCATCCCCAGTAAACCCCGTTAAAAAGCAGCGGGAAGCAGTGAAATCCTGAGCCTGACCGACCCCTGCCAACACTATATCCGACTAAGGGAAGAACTGGAAGTCCTCATGCAGCGGACCACTCAACTTCGCAGTAAAAATCCCCAGATCAGGAGTCTTCCTGGCCTTGCCGTGGCCCTCCAACCGGTTCCTCTTGGCCCAGAACCTCATAACCGGGACTTCCTTGACCCCCTGGACGCCAAAGGGAGCATTATGAAACAGCTCATAGACCCACACTTGTGGAGAAATGTCACGACCCGAAAACTAGGCTCTATTTTATTGGTAATAAGTAATTATTATTTATTTATTTACTTATTTATTTATTTATCTAAATTATTATTTATTTAAATATTTATGTGTGCATTTTATGTTCATCATAATTATGCCTAGCATTTTATTCGAGTTATTTGGGCTAGTGTGGAAGTGTTGAGTCTTAATTGTTAGTCGGGAGTGTAAGTAATTGTGCTAGTTAGTGGGGGAAGGGGGCTAGGTGTAACATTTCCATCTTCATCTTCTCCCTACTCACCTCCCTCACCCTACTCTTTCACCCTCACACTCCACCTCCATCTCTGTCTCTCCCTGGAAACTCTCTCTCTTTCCTCCAATGGGTAAGTTTCTCTTCCTCTTTCTTCTCTCTTAATTTTCTTCATCTTCCTCCCATTATCTATCATTTCTCATAACTTGAATCTTGTTTAGATCGTCGATAGGATCGCGTAGAGTCAAAAATATTTGAAATCCATCAACTTTGAGAAAATCCGGGTAAGCTACTTTTCCCCTATTTTGATGCTAAAATGTTCATATCATGTCTAGATAATGTTTGATGTGTTATATTTGAAGCTTGGTTGGGTTTTGAATTTATTGAGAATTTATTTTGGGTTTTGATCAAAAATGGTGAAATCTTGAATGTTGGGTTTGATTCTTGATTTTGGTTGTTAAATGTTGTTGTAGGAGTCTTTTTAGACTTATTGGTTGTGTTGGTACATTAGTATGCTAGTTAGAAGGTTGGAATTTTGGTTGAAATGTGTTTTGGGTTAAAATTTGGAAGAACCCAGTTGTTCTTCCCGATTTCCGGCA
The DNA here is from genome assembly GCA_026119855.1 of Campanula takesimana. Taxonomy (NCBI): domain Eukaryota; kingdom Viridiplantae; phylum Streptophyta; class Magnoliopsida; order Asterales; family Campanulaceae; genus Campanula; species Campanula takesimana. The sequence continues at coordinate 1,262,862 of JAOWBW010000276.1, forward strand.
GGCCAGAGCTTTGTGCGACCGCCCAAAAATGTCTGGGCGACCGCACATCTATCTGAATGCTTTTGTTCTTGTTTTGAAGGATTTTGAGCGACCGCACAGTCCCTTTTGGGCGGCCGCACAGAACCTCTGAAAGTTTTCCTTTTGTTGGTTCGTGTGATTGAGGAATGCGTTTTGGTCCAAATCTTGGGTGTCCTTCTAGTCGACCTTAGTGATCATTGTAGTACACTCTAGTGATAGAATTGGGTCCTTTGTGATCAAGTTTGTGTTTGAAATTAATTAAGTGTTAATTGGGATTTGGAACATCTTATTGAGGTATTGTTGGTTTGACTTATCTTTGTGATGATCATTTGGTATATGTTTGGGCACCTTATGATGTGTTCGTGATTGTTCCAATCGAATTGATTTTCGAGGGAGTCTTGGTCTAGGTTTTAGGCGATGCCCTATAGTACCTAGAGGGTGGTTACTGAACACCAAAGTGTAGGGTTTAGTCTAGTCGTGATCATGTTCTAATAAGTGTAACCTTTTGGATTCGTTTGGGGTGTTTAGAATGGGTTCATTATGAACGGAGATAAAGCGTGAATTGGCAATTGGGTACCTACGGTTTGATTAACCTTAAGATGTATTCATTCGGATTTCTTATTTGGAATTCCAGGTGTGATGAGATGGTTGAGTCCATAGTCCTAGTATATCTTTTGAGTAAATGTTTATGGACATTTTGGGTAATAGTCATTGTGCCATTGGTGAGTGACCATTTGGGTTGTGCTCTTTATGATTAACTCGTGGGTATCATCTTTAGGATGTGTTTGGTATGGGTCCTTGTCTTGGAACCATTTTGTTTAATGATCAATGTTGTTGTGCTCTTTATGAGAAATTCCGTTTATCGTTGTTGTGCTTGTATGAGAAACTTCTTGTGTTCGTTGTTGTTGAACTCCTCATGAGAAATCGTTTGCATCTTTATGGTGATTAATTGGGGTGGTTCCCTACTTTGGAACCCTAAGTTGTTTAATTAAGCTAGTATTTATTACTTAGCATTTATTTGGAAGCCCAGCTGGCATATTTGTTGCATCGGGCGATGGGAAAGATTATAATGGCAAAGCCAAGTCCATTATAATGTTGACCATTGTTTTGCCCCCTTCTATACCCTTTTCCAGATTGGCCTTGGAAAAGTCAAGTTAGCGTTCCTCTGTGAATGTATCTAGCTAGCGGGCATGACTTTGTGTCATGGTCCTTGTCCTTTGTGACACTTTTATGGTTATTGGTTCCGGTACCGGGGTTTTCTCTTCGAGCTTTCATGCTGCTATGAAGATGTTGATTGTTGATTATTGAAGCTGCGCAGCGACCTTTATTTGGTTCTTCAGTTGGATGAAACCTTGGCTATGTATCCACTTATGATTGTTTATTTCAGCTTTATGTGTTGCATGATGAGCTGGTCGTTATTTCCAACCGGTATAGGACGGTCGGCGATAGGGAGCCTCTCATTTGTTGTTATATGTTTATTTATATGATTAATTATTGGATACTACTGTTGACAGCATGTCACTTATTATTTCGCTGCTATCTGTCTTATGTTAATTGCTATTGGTCATTGCATATTAGCATGTCATGTAGTTGCATTAGTAACTTACTGAGATTTATTCTCACCCCGTTTCTTGTTTCAATTTGTTTTCCTTAACCCCCCCCAGGAGGAAAAGGATCAGGATTCGCGGATCGAGGAGGACGTCGAGAGGATTGAGATTTTAGGCAGGTTGTTTGATCGGTTTGCATTATTTAAATGTATAACCTTTTGGGGATAGTTTTACCACCAATGACGTCATTAAGATTTGTAATCTTTTGTATTTTTGGGGTGGGCTTGCGAAGCTTATTCTAGTAGTTTGTTGTTGTTGCTAAGCTGGGGTTTCTAAAACTTTGTTTTAAACATTTTTGGGTATAAAAATGGAAAATTTTATCTTCATTATTTTGGTGCATTGTTGTAAGTCGACGTCCAGCTCGCGAGTTCCGGGCCCGCGGGGTCGGGGTCACAACAGTTGGTATCAGAGCTATGGTTTAGATCTATGTATAAGTATAGGTGGACTAGAATGACCTAGGAGGGTAGATGGGTTTGTAGTGAGTAACGATGAGTATTTTATGCAGGTATTTGTTTGTGATGGCTAGAAGAAGAGCTGGTGAAGGCATCAGTGGGACTCAGAATCAGAATGGTCTATGGGAAGAAAACCGTGTAATGTTTCAGGACAGGTTTGAAGCGGCCGTGAAAGCAATTCATGACCAAGGGCCGAGAGAGGAACATGTAGCACCTCCGCGATATGGGTTGGAGCAGTTCTTGAAGTTGAAACCAAGTGAGTACGACGGTGAGCCTGATGTGAAGAAGGCCGAGCTATGGATAGAATCAATGGAGAAAATCTACGAGGTCTTTGGTTGCACTGATGAGGATAGGGTTCTGTTTTCAGCTTATAAGCTCGTGGGGGCTGCGGAACATTGGTGGAAGGCACTGAAGACCAGTTGGGATGCGACTCTTGTACCATATCCTTGGGAGTGGTTCGTGAGGAAATTCAAGGATCATTTTATCTCTCTAGTGAATCAAAACCGGAAAGAGATCGAGTTCCTCAGCTTGGAGCAAGGCATGATGTCAGTAGCACAGTACTCAGCTAAGTTCACAGAATTAGTCAGGTGTTGTGAATACCTTGTGCGGACCGAGGAGCAGAAAGCGATGAGATTAATCAGGGGTTTGAAGACATCCATCCGGACTCAGTTTATAGCACATCGGATTCAGACTTATCAGGATGCGGTGGATCGAGCCTACTTGATTGAGCAGGATATTGGGGAACACAAAAGGAAGACTGAGATGGTTAACCCGGGTAAGCAAGGAGGGCAGAGTGAGTCACAACAGCAATATTCAGATAACAGAGGTAATTCTGGAGTGCAAACTCGATTCAGAAGGAAACTTTAAGGGCAACCAACAGTAGGAAATCGAGGTTCTAATAAGGGGACACGAATTGGGAAAGTCTGCAGCTACTGTCAGAGGAAAGGACACTCAGAAGACAAGTGTTGGAAGAAGCAAGGAAAATGTGTGAAGTGTGGTCAGTTGGGACACTTCGTCAAAGATTGTCCGAGGTTTAGAGTTCAGTCATCCGGGGGCAGGAACTGGAATACCACAGGGTCAGAAGAGGGATGCTTCGGGAAACCCTATAAGTTCAGGGTAGGGTATTTGCGACCAATCAGCACTCACCAGGTAACGGATAAATTTCAGGAGGTATTATTTTGCGTCGTGAGAGCGAGCGCGTGCATTTTAGGATCATCGCATTTATGTGTTTCTATGCATTAGTTGCATTTATTTCTTCTGAGTCTTTGACTTATGTGTTGTAGGTGTCTACTCCTATGGAGGAGTTTAGGGTACCTGATGAAGTCTTATGTGCTTATGATGTTCTTAAGTATGGTTATGTCTTACCTGCTAAATTAGCCATGTTGCTATTACAAGATTTTGATGTTACTCTTGCTTTAGTTGATTGTTGTAGGAAGATGGTTATATTCTCCATTCCTGATTTCTTAAAATTATTTGAGACCGTTCCTTTGCGTAGAGTTATACCTAATAATTTTTTTTTATTGAAATCCGAGTATTTAGCTTCGGTCAAATTTTTGGGTGTAATTATCATTGTAAGATTTCTACTTTCTTCTAAATAGTACCTAGCGTTTGAGGAGAAGCTTGGGTTAAATTGGGTTGTTGTGGTACAAGGTTGTGATGCTAATATTTAGATCAATATCCATATTGTATCGGTTGGGTTATAGGAGTTGAGGATTCAATGAGGATCTCTTGAGGAAAATTTTAGTCACTTTTAGTACATCTCCGTGAATGCATCGGAATGGATTAGTATGGAGAGGTGTACGATTTGTTATGGATGATGAGTTTGTTGTAGGAGTTATGATCATTAATGGTGGTAAGCGTGTTAAGTTAGAAAGGACTAAGTACATTTTGGAAGAGTAATAATGTCTCAATCTATGTTAAAGGCATTTTGAAATTTTGGGTAGATAGTGGTTCTATGGTTCTAAATCCCTTCTTGGTGGCGTTTCCCGAATTGGATCAAGGGTATGTGAAGGAAGTTGATTATCAATACTTGGGCATAATTAAGGAATATCATGAATTGGTATTGGATCAGTTGGAACGTTGCTAGCTAATCGGTTTATTATGACGGTAGTACTATGGAGCCTAAGTATCATTAGGTTAATAAATGTATGCGTGAAAGACTAACTTGGGTTAGTTATTGAGGATTTGAGATTTGGTGATTTCCTTGGGTATATGAGCACAGATTATTAACTAAAAAGGGAGTTAGAGGGAATACCGTGAAGATAAAATTTAGATCATTTTCGGACTACTGAGTATTCGTAATTATTTTAGACTTTCAAGGATTGGAGTGTTATGACGATGATGTTATGGTGTAGATTTAAGTGCACATTTTGTATTAAAATTTTGGGTTTATATTACACCTCTAGTTTAAGGTGCTACCTAGAACGAGAGTACTATAATGGGAACCCTTAGAGATATAGCCTTTGGTGAATATTATGGGGATGGGAAAATTTCTTTAACCTTTCATATTTTAAAAGCTAATTAAGCTCGAGATGGTAATGTTTTGAAATTCTGGGGAATAATACTAAGTATGCGATTTACAAATGGAAGTACCTTTACGGTGTAGTTAAGGCTGTGAATAAAGGCGAGCTTGAGATATCTCGAGAATTATGTGTGGAAATAATTTGGATTCTTCGATTTTGAGTACGAGTTTTGATTAGTAACGAAGATAATGATGGAATGATTCGGTTCGAGAGGTAGTGTTATCGTAAGCATTATATAAGGTTACCTTGTAGTGGGATAGATTGGACAATTGAGGAATTTGAGAAATGGCGGAACTACCGTATCCGTACCTATTTGGTCTTTCGGGTAAGTCTCGTTAAAATTCGGGTCGAATTTTCTTTAAGGGGGAGTGAATGTCACGACCCGAAAACTAGGCTCTATTTTATTGGTAATAAGTAATTATTATTTATTTATTTACTTATTTATTTATCTAAATTATTATTTATTTAAATATTTATGTGTGCATTTTATGTTCATCATAATTATGCCTAGCATTTTATTCGAGTTATTTGGGCTAGTGTGGAAGTGTTGAGTCTTAATTGTTAGTCGGGAGTGTAAGTAATTGTGCTAGTTAGTGGGGGAAGGGGGCTAGGTGTAACATTTCCATCTTCATCTTCTCCCTACTCACCTCCCTCACCCTACTCTTTCACCCTCACACTCCACCTCCATCTCTCTCTCTCCCTGGAAACTCTCTCTCTCTCGTCCAATGGGTAAGTTTCTCTTCCTCTTTCTTCTCTCTTAATTTTCTTCATCTTCCTCCCATTATCTCTCATTTCTCATAACTTGAATCTTGTTTAGATCGTCGATAGGATCGCGTAGAGTCAAAAATATTTGAAATCCATCAACTTTGAGAAAATCCGGGTAAGCTACTTTTCCCCCATTTTGATGTTAAAATGTTCATATCATGTCTAGATAATGTTTGATGTGTTATATTTGAAGCTTGGTTGGGTTTTGAATTTATTGAGAATTTATTTTGGGTTTTGATCAAAAATGGTGAAATCTTGAATGTTGGGTTTGATTCTTGATTTTGGTTGTTAAATGTTGTTGTAGGAGTCTTTTTAGACTTATTGGTTGTGTTGGTACATTAGTATGCTAGTTAGAAGGTTGGAATTTTGGTTGAAATGTGTTTTGGGTTAAAATTTGGAAGAACCCAGTTGTTCTTCCCGATTTCCGGCAGGCCAGAGCTTTGTGCGACCGCCCAAAAATGTCTGGCGACCGCACATCTATCTGAATGCTTTTGTTCTTGTTTTGAAGGATTTTGAGCGACCGCACAGTCCCTTTTGGGCGGCCGCACAGAACCTCTGAAAGTTTTCCTTTTCTTGGTTCGTGTGATTGAGGAATGCGTTTTGGTCCAAATCTTGGGTGTCCTTCTAGTCGACCTTAGTGATCATTGTAGTACACTCTAGTGATAGAATTGGGTCCTTTGTGATCAAGTTTGTGTTTGAAATTAATTAAGTGTTAATTGGGATTTGGAACATCTTATTAAGGTATTGTTGGTTTGACTTATCTTTGTGATGATCATTTGGTATATGTTTGGGCACCTTATGATGTGTTCGTGATTGTTCCAATCGAATTGATTTTCGAGGGAGTCTTGGTCTAGGTTTTAGGCGATGCCCTATAGTACCTAGAGGGTGGTTACTGAACACCAAAGTGTAGGGTTTAGTCTAGTCGTGATCATGTTCTAATAAGTGTAACCTTTTGGATTCGTTTGGGGTGTTTAGAATGGGTTCATTATGAACGGAGATAAAGCGTGAATTGGCAATTGGGTACCTACGGTTTGATTAACCTTAAGATGTATTCATTCGGATTTCTTATTTGGAATTCCAGGTGTGATGAGATGGTTGAGTCCATAGTCCTAGTATATCTTTTGAGTAAATGTTTATGGACATTTTGGGTAATAGTCATTGTGCCATTGGTGAGCGACCGTTTGGGTTGTGCTCTTTATGATTAACTCGTGGGTATCATCTTTAGGATGTGTTTGGTATGGGTCCTTGTCTTGGAACCATCTTGTTTAATGATCAATGTTGTTGTGCTCTTTATGAGAAATTCCGTTTATCGTTGTTGTGCTTGTATGAGAAACTTCTTGTGTTCGTTGTTGTTGAACTCCTCATGAGAAATCGTTTGCATCTTTATGGTGATTAATTGGGGTGGTTCCCTACTTTGGAACCCTAAGTTGTTTAATTAAGCTAGTATTTATTACTTAGCATTTATTTGGAAGCCCAGCTGGCATATTTGTTGCATCGGGCGATGGGAAAGATTATAATGGCAAAGCCAAGTCCATTATAATGTTGACCATTGTTTTGCCCCCTTCTATACCCTTTTCCAGATTGGCCTTGGAAAAGTCAAGTTAGCGTTCCTCTGTGAATGTATCTAGCTAGCGGGCATGACTTTGTGTCATGGTCCTTGTCCTTTGTGACACTTTTATGGTTATTGGTTCCGGCACCGGGGTTTTCTCTTCGAGCTTTCATGCTGCTATGAAGATGTTGATTGTTGATTATTGAAGCTGCGCAGCGACCTTTATTTGGTTCTTCAGTTGGATGAAACCTTGGCTATGTATCCACTTATGAGTGTTTATTTCAGCTTTATGTGTTGCATGATGAGCTGGTCGTTATTTCCAACCGGTATGGGACGGTCGGCGATAGGGAGCCTCTCATTTGTTGTTATATGTTTATTTATATGATTGATTATTGGATACTACTGTTGACAGCATGTCACTTATTATTCCGCTGCTATCTGTCTTATGTTAATTGCTATTGGTCATTGCATATTAGCATGTCATGTAGTTGCATTAGTAACTTACTGAGATTTATTCTCACCCCGTTTCTTGTTTCAATTTGTTTTCCTTAACCCCCCCCCTAGGAGGAAAAGGATTAGGATTCGCGGATCGAGGAGGACGTCGAGAGGATTGAGATTTTAGGCAGGTTGTTTGATCGGTTTGCATTATTTAAATGTATAACCTTTTGGGGATAGTTTTACCACCAATGACGTCATTAAGATTTGTAATCTTTTGTATTTTTGGGGTGGGCTTGCGAAGCTTATTCTAGTAGTTTGTTGTTGTTGCTAAGCTGGGGTTTCTAAAACTTTGTTTTAAACATTTTTGGGTATAAAAATGGAAAATTTTATCTTCATTATTTTGGTGCATTGTTGTAAGTCGACGTCCAGCTCGCGAGTTCCGGGCCCGCGGGGTCAGGGTCGCGACAAGAAAAGCAGCATTTCAGTTCAAAAAACAGTTCTAATACAAAAGGCGGACATGAAATAATAGAAGAGTCAGAGACATACCTCAAAGGCAAACTGGAAGAAAGATGAGGTACTAGACCTCGAGCAGACATCCAAGGCCCTGTACATCTCTGCCAGCCCGGCTCCGCCCCAAGAAACCTGACTCGCTTTCTCCAAATAATACTGACTGCACCAGGCAGTCAGTATCGCTGATGCCCTCAACATAATCCCGGATGGCCTCCTCCACCAAGGTCCTCAGACGACCCGCCTCGAAGCCGTTTCCCTTCCACACCCTTGCCCAACGGCATCCCGATCAAATCCACCTGACGATGTGGGTCCGCAGACAAGGACTCATCAAAAGGTAGCTCCACGTCCGTGAACATGAGCCCCGTAATAGCAGTGAAGTCGGTTGGAGTAACGGTCACCTTCCCCAACTAAAATGGAACGTGTGGGTAGTGTCCCACCAATACTCCCTCATCACCTCAACCAGACCCATCACCTTCTGGGTCCCCTCTACAGCCCGTACAGTGTCAAAAGATGGACCGAAGCCCAGAGCCCGGATCCTCTCCTTCACCGCACCACCCGGCGGCAATCTCCCCTATATCTCTGCCACCGCCCTCATGGACCCACGTGATTTCATCCTCTGCAGGTAAACACAGCGAAAGTACGTTACCCAACTATTGGTAGTGGTGCCCAAGGCACGTTTAATAAACGTTGTAATTGTTATCATTCATTTCATATCAATAAAAGAGATGTTTTGATTATTATTGTTGTTCATGTTTACTTATAATAATCCCCGTCCCTAGTACTTATTAAGCACTAGTATAAAGGCTAAATGATCATGAGATGATCATGTTAGATTTATGGGTACTTGTTTGGAACAAGGTACTGGACATGACCCGCTGTATGAGATTTATGTCATGGTCTATGTCATACATATATTTCATATTAGTTATGTCATTTGAATCCTTAGACATGAAGTTATTATAGTCTTCCACTTAATGAACATTGTGTTTGACATATTCAAACGCTACCTTAACACGGTAGTTATAAAGGGTATGATTGGCACAATCGGATTCCCGTTGGGAAGAATAATAAGCTAAATGGATTTGTCCCTCCTCGGAGAGATGTCAAGCTTGGGCCTCTCGTAGGAATGATGTTGATGAAATGTTCGGCCGGACTCAAAAGAATTGATTGGATCAATGTCATTTGGATTATCAACATATTCGGAATCGAGAAAGTATTGAACAAAACAAGTTGACTGTTTGACCATGACTTGTGTTCAATGACATCGCGGACAAAGGGATTGTGACATATTCTAAAGGAATGCGAACTTGTATCTAGTTATACTATTTGGGTAGGTATGACGGTTTGCTAGAACCTAATCATATCTTATGGAATCATGTTTGAGCCCATTGCCAACTTAGTATAATCCTAGAGGGTCACACACAATAGAACGAATCTTAAATAGAAGGACTATATTGGAATTTAGGGTCGAAGGACTTCAAGGGAATTTCTGGAAATGATCTGGGCCTCCTGGTCAACCAAGCGGGCGCTTGGGTTGCACCAGGCGGGCGCCTGTTCAAGCCGGAAAGGGACTGGAGTTTCTGCCCAAACAGGCGGGCGCCTGGGTGGTACCAGGCGGGCGCCCGGTATGCCGACAGGAAAATTCCTAATTCGATTAGGAATGGTTTTTGGCACAAGTTACCTATTTGGAATAGGTCTTAATTGTGTATAAAACCCCAAATTCGGTCAGACCATATGGACTAGTGCTTTTGTGAGTCTCAAAGAGTTTGAGAGAGATTTTATTTTGTTCTAAGATATCATTGATTGAGGAACAAAATAATTCACAAAATAAATTGCATATAGTTCTTTATTGTATTGTGGAAGTGTGTTTCATAATATTGGTCTAGCAACCAAGATCAAAGAAGCTCCTTTGATATTCGTTCAAAGTGTGGATACCGCTAGAGGGTGAATTTTATCATCTTGCAAAGTTCGTGATTTGTTCGTGATAAAGCTTCAAGATTTCCACCAAGACCAAAGAGAAAATTTGATAGCCATCAAGGGTTAGTTATTCCTCTATTCATCATGTTGTATTTGATTTAATCATATGAACGGATCTATGGGCTTTGGGTTTCACAATTTTAAATGCTAAATTCCGCTGCGCATGTTACTACGAAACCCAACAGTGGTATCAGAGCCCCGTTCATGTTGATTAATTCAATACTTGGATCATGTTGTGTGTATATAAATTGTTTATGTGCCAAGCATGATATGAATATTGGATTATATGATGTTTATGTGTTTTGTGATTTTATGTGGTTTATTGTTTTTCCAACTTTAATCGCACGATTCAATCGTAATAAAAGTTATGGTGGATTCTGAATTATTTCGATTATTGATTTTTGATTGGATCAAAGTTTTAATAATCGGGGAAAAATAATTTTGAGACAAAATTTTCGAACTTTAAAATTCTATGCTATTCTGGCCATTCAAGCGGGCGCCTGTTCCTTTGCAGGCGGGCGCTCGGTGGTCAAAATCTGTTCTGATTTTGGTTAAAATCTGAATATGGAATTTTCGATAAATCCAACAAGACCACTTCAGACTTGCTGATCTGGAATGGGTTTCGGGTAGTTGGCTTGTGTGTGGATTTTGGGTTTGATTTTCCTATTTGTTTTAGTCTTGTGATTCCTAGATTGGTTCAAGTTTTGGATGGCTAATCTGCGTTCATCGAGATTGTGTTTCCCAAAATTGATCGCAATCAAAGTTTCAAAGATAAAACGAAGTTAGAATTATGAAGAGTTCATAATTGCTAAAATTGAGAAACAAAGTTCTTGATTCAATGATTGGAGATCCATGTGGAATTGTGAATGCAATTGGCCTACGTTCATCGAGACCATCTATTGCTTAGTTTCGGCCACATGGACTACTTTCTTGGTTTCTTGAATTAGTGCGGGATTGTGGTTGCCTAATGGCTTAGTTCGACCGCACTTCTTGTTGTCTTGATTTGGAGATAATAACCAAAGTTGAAATAGTCTCATCCTCATAGTTATAGAGAAACTAATGACACATAAATATCATGCTTAAATTAATGGAGATTAATTTAGTGGCTAAACTTGATGTGTAACATGTTTATATTATGTGCTCATAAATGTGTTATATGCTATATGTGATGAACCTTCAAAGAAAGTTTTAAGTCCTTATTTACCATGCCATGATTAAAACACTTGTTTATATATGGATGATTTTGATATGGGTTCGCCTCCGCGAAGTGCATTGATTTTATTCATGTATGAGCAAGATGAGGTTCATTAATTTAATGTGGGCTTGCCTCCGCAAGGTGCGTTAAATTGAATGGTTCCTATGCGTTTAAAATGGTTGGACTTAATTAGGCGTCAAAACAGTTTTGGGCCTAGGCAAAAGATGAGATTAAACATGCTTTTTGAAATTGGATTTCTCAAAGAATCTCATAAAAGGATCTAAGAATCATATGGGATATGATTGACATGATTGTCTACCTAATTAATTTAGTTTTTGAGCGGTCCGCCTCCGTGGACTCAAAAGTTAAATTAAAGTTGGATCTTAGCCCAATTAAATTATATTATACATTGGATGTATATGAAGGTTATATAATTTAGTGGGAGTATTTTGTTTGAAAATTACATTATTTGTCTCTTTAATGAAAACCGGTACTTATTAAATTTTGGAAATTTTGCATATTTGTAGATAATGACTAATAACACTCAATCAATGTCGTTGCGATCAATCCTTGAGATGGATAAGCTCGAAGAGAATGGTACTAACTTTATGGATTGGATCCGAAGCATAAGAATCGTTCTTAGGCAAGAAGATAAGTTGTACATTCTCGATGGGCCTCTCCCTGCTGAACCACCGCCTACTGCCCCTAGGGTGGAAAGAGACAATTACAAGAAACATCGTAATGATTCTAGAGATGTAAGTTGTCTCATGCTTGCTTCTATGTGTTCGAAACTCCAACAAAGTTTGGAACATTTGGAAGCCTATGAGATAGGCGTGGAGTTGAGAACCATGTTTCAAGAGCAAGCTAGGCAAGAGAGGTACAAGACCATTGTTGCATTCACTACTTGTAAAATGAATGAAGGGCAACAAGTGAGTCCTCACTTTCTTAAAATGAAAGGTTATGTAGAGCACCTTGAGAAACTTGGCTATCCAATCCCATTGGAGCTAGCCACGGATCTCATTCTTAATTCATTGCCTAAAAGTTATAATCAGTTTGTGATGAATTATAACATGCATGGAATGGATAAGAATCTCTCTGAGTTGCATGGGATGCTCAAAACTGCAGAGATGAAAATTGTGGAGAAAGGTTCTCCCGTGCTCTTGGTTCATGATGGGAAGAAGGCTAGTGCCAAAGGAAAGGGTAAGGCAAAAGTTGTCAAACCCAAGATAAGCAAGGCAAAGGTTGCCAAGGCTTCTGAGGCAAAACCTGATTCACAAAAGGATGCAATCTGTTTCCATTGTCAAGAAATTGGTCATTGGAAACGTAATTGCAAGGCTTTCTTGGAAGAGCAAAAGAAGAAGAAGAGCAGCAAGGCTGCGTCGACTTCAGGTATCTATATGATAGATATTCTCCTTTCTACCACTGATTCCTGGGTATTGGATACCGGATGTGGTTCTCACATTTGTCTAAATGTGCAGGGACTAAAGAATAGGAGACTGCTTAAAGAAGGTGAAGTAGATCTACGCGTGGGAAATGGAGCAAGAGTTGCTGCATTAGCCGTAGGGACTTATGAAGTCACTTTACCTTCCGGATTAATTCTTGTTTTGAAGAATTGTTATTATGTTCCGGATTTAAGCAGAAATATTATTTCAATTTCTTGTTTGGATAATGAAGGTTTTAAGTTTCTTATTGAGAATAAGAAATTTTCCATTTACTTAAATGATGTGCTTTATGGTATTGCTAATTCATTTAATGGCCTTTATATCTTGGATGTCAAGGATGAAAATAATGACAATGTCTATCATGTAAATAAGAAATCTAAACCTAATAATGTAAATCATACTTATTTGTGGCATTGCCATCTTGGTCATATTAATGAGAAGCGTATCTCAAAACCCCATGGGGACGGACTTTTAGGTTCATGTGACCTCGAGTCATATGACACTTGTGAGTCGTGTCTTCTTGGAAAAATGACTAAGACACCTTTTACCAAGTTGGGTGAAAGGGCAAGCGACTTATTGGGGTTGATACATTCCGATGTATGCGGACCATTAAGTAGCAATGCTAGGGGAGGATTTCAATACTTCATAACCTTCACTGATGATTATAGTAGATTTGGGTATGTTTACCTGATGAAACATAAAAATGAAGCATTTGAGATATTTAGAATATTTCAAAATGAAGTAGAAAAACAACTTGGCAAAAGTATTAAGGCACTTCGATCAGATCGAGGTGGTGAATACTTAAGTCAAGAATTTTATGATCATCTAAAGAATTGTGGAATAGTTTCACAATTGACTCCACCCGGAACACCACAATGGAATGGTGTGTCCGAGAGGAGAAATCGGACTTTGTTAGACATGGTTCGATCAATGATGAGTCAAGTTGATCTTCCAATAACCTTTTTGGGTTACGCCCTAGAAACCGCTGCTTTCACACTAAATCGTGTTCCAACTAAATTGGTTCAAAAGACCCCATATGAGATGTGGAGCGGAAAGAAGCCTTGTTTATCTTTCATGAAGATTTGGGGTTGCGAAGCTTTTGTCAAAAGACTTGTCTCAGACAAACTTGCACACAAATCTGATAAATGTATTTTCGTGGGATATCCTAAGGAAACTAGAGGATATTACTTTTATAACCGTGAGGACAACAAAGTGTTTGTTGCCCGAACTGGTGTCTTTCTAGAGAAAGAGTTTCTCTCCAAAGAAATCAGTGGGAGTAAAATAAATCTTGAAGAAATTCGAGACCCAGAAAATAACATTGAACCAATAGTGGAACAAGAACAAGAACCACAAGGAGTTGTGGAACCTGTTCAAAATACACAAGTAACTCGCAGATCTAGTAGGTTACGATCCGAGCCCGAGAGATATGGATTTCTCGTAACGGATAGTAATGAGGTAGAAATCATTGAGAATGATGAACCGTCAACCTACCAAGAGGCGATGTCTTCTCCTGATTCGGACAAGTGGCTTGGAGCCATGGAATCCGAATTGTAATCCATGCAAGACAATCAAGTTTGGAATTTGATTGATGCGCCCGAAGGTGTAAAAACCATAGGATGCAAATGGGTCTTCAAGAAGAAGACTGACATGGATGGGAAGGTGCATACTTACAAAGCTAGGCTTGTAGCGAAAGGTTATAGGCAAGTTCATGGTATTGACTATGATGAGACCTTTTCACCCGTAGCAATGATCAAGTCTATAAGAATTTTGCTTGCCATTGCCGCATATCATGACTATGAAATATGGCAGATAGACGTCAAAACCGCTTTCCTGAATGGAAAACTTCAAGATGATGTGTATATGACACAACCAGAAGGTTTTGAACAAGATTATAAGGTATGCAAATTGCAGAGATCCATCTATGGATTGAAGCAAGCTTCTAGGAGTTGGAATCTCCGTTTTGATGAATCGGTCAAAGAGTTTGGTTTCATCAAGAACGAAGATGAGCCTTGTGTATACAAGAAGATTAGTGGGAGCATAGTGCTATTCCTTATTTTATACGTGGATGACATATTACTCATTGGAAACGACATTCCTACACTTCAGTCTGTGAAGACTTGGTTAGGAAAGTGCTTCGCAATGAAAGATATGGGTGAAGCCGCATATATACTTGGCATTAAGATCTATAGAGATAGATCAAGGAGGCTACTTGGTTTAAGCCAAAGTACATACATTGACAAGGTCATTAGAAGATTCCGTATGGAAAATTCTAAGAGAGGCACCTTGCCCGTGTTACATGGAGTTTCTCTAAGCAAGACTCAATGTCCTAAGACAAACGATGAGCGTGAGAAAATGAATGATGTTCCATATGCTTCGGCAATTGGGTCCATCATGTATGCCATGATTTGTACTAGGCCGGATGTGTCTTATGCTTTGAGCATGACAAGTAGATATCAATCCGACCCTGGCGAAAATCACTGGATAGCTGTAAAAGCAATTCTTAAGTACTTGAGAAGGACTAAAGACTCGTTTTTGGTCTATGGAGGAATGGAAGATGATCTCGTTGTAAATGCTTACACGGATGCAAGCTTCCAAACTGACAAAGATGATAGCCGATCGCAATCGGGTTTTGTGTTTATGTTAAATGGTGGAGCTGTAAGCTGGAAGAGTTCCAAGCAAAGTACAACCGCTGATTCTACAACAGAAGCTGAGTATATTGCTGCATCGGATGCTGCAAAGGAAGCTGTTTGGATTAAGAAGTTCATAACTGAACTTGAAGTGGTTCCTAGTATTGCTAATCCAATAGACCTTTATTGCGATAATAATGGTGCTATTGCTCAAGCAAAGGAACCAAGAGCACATCAAAAATCCAAACACATACTTAGGCGTTTTCATATCATTCGAGAGATCGTTGATAGGGGAGACGTAAATATATGCAGAGTACCAACTGATGACAATGTTGCGGACCCGCTAACAAAGGGACTTCCACAAGCTAAACATGATGGTCATCTTAGGTCCATGGGTATTAGATACATGGGAGATTGGGCCTAGGGCAAGTGGGAGATTGTTGGTAGTGGTGCCCTAGGCACGTTTAATAAACGTTGTAATTGTTATCATTCATTTCATATCAATAAAAGAGATGTTTTGATTATTATTGTTGTTCATGTTTACTTATAATAATCCCGTCCCTAGTACTTATTAAGCACTAGTATAAAGGCTAAATGATCATGAGATGATCATGTTAGATTTATGGGTACTTGTTTGGAACAAGGTACTGGACATGGACCCGCTGTATGAGATTTATGTCATGGTCTATGTCATACATATATTCATATTAGTTATGTCATTTGAATCTTAGACATGAAGTTATTATAGTCTTCCACTTAATGAACATTGTGTTTGACATATTCAAACGCTACCTTAACACGGTAGTTATAAAGGGTATGATTGGCACAATCGGATTCCCGTTGGGAAGAATAATAAGCTAAATGGATTTGTCCCTCCTCGGAGAGATGTCAACCTTGGGCCTCTCGTAGGAATGATGTTGATGAAATGTTCGGCCGGACTCAAAAGAATTGATTGGATCAATGTCATTTGGATTATCAACATATTCGGAATCGAGAAAGTATTGAACAAAACAAGTTGACTGTTTGACCATGACTTGTGTTCAATGACATCGCGGACAAAGGGATTGTGACATATTCTAAAGGAATGCGAACTTGTATCTAGTTATACTATTTAGGTAGGTATGACGGTTTGCTAGACCTACCTAATCATATCTTATGGAATCCATGTTTGAGCCCATTGCCAACTTAGTATAATCCTAGAGGGTCACACACAATAGAACGAATCTTAAATAGAAGGACTATATTGGAATTTAGGGTCGAAGGACTTCAAGGGAATTTCTGGAAATGATCTGGGCCTCCTGGTCAACCAAGCGGGCGCTTGGGTTGCACCAGGCGGGCGCCTGTTCAAGCGGAAAGGGACTGGAGTTTCTGCCCAAACAGGCGGGCGCCTGGGTGGGTACAGGACGGGCGCCCGGTTATGCGACAGGAAAATTCCTAATTCGATTAGGAATGGTTTTTGGCACAAGTTACCTATTTGGAATAGGTCTTAATTGTGTATAAAAACCCCAAAATTCGGCCAGACCATATGGATAGTGCTTTTGTGAGTCTCAAAGAGTTTGAGAGAGATTTTATTTGTTCTAAGATATCATTGATTGAGAACAAAATAATTCACAAAATAAATTCCCTATAGTTCTTTATTGTATGTGGAAGTGTGTTTCATAATATTGGTCTAGCAACCAAGATCAAAGAAGCTCCTTTGATATTCGTTCAAAGTGTGGATACCGCTAGAGGGTGAATTTTATCATCTTGCAAAGTTCGTGATTTGTTCGTGATAAAGCTTCAAGATTTCCACCAAGACCAAAGAGAAAATTTGATAGCCATCAAGGGTTAGTTATTCCTCTATTCATCATGTTGTATTTGATTAATCATATGAACGGATCTATGGGCTTTGGGTTTCACAATTTTAAATGCTAAATTCCGCTGCGCATGTTACTACGAAATCCAACACCAACTAGCAATATAAATTATGTGCTATAAATTAAAGTATACGTGCATGCTTTAGTTTATTTATTTGCGCACATATTTGTTGTCCCCAAAATAATCAACAATCCCAAGAAAATTAAATATCACGAACGATTAATTTAATTTAACGCAGTCTAAAATGATACAACAAATATGAAATAAAAGACATAAATAACCAAAGACAATGAAGCGAGATCGGTACCTCCTTCGTCTCCATCAGTCTCCTCCGGACCAATGTCTGCCGGGTGCCCACGTACAAGTCAAAGTGTTGTCCTACTATGAAATGCCATTCATCGGGACGGAAGTTTCGAGAAGCCATCCTTGCTCATTGTTGAGGTGTCCCCGCCCTTTACCTTGTTCAAATTGAAGCCCCGCGCCCTCACCTTACTCAAATTGTGGTCCTACACCACCACCTTATTCATATGGTTGCCCCGCACCAAAAATATACTCAAGATCCATCGCAATAATGACAAAATATTTTCAAAATCTCCCTTTTCTCTCTCTAAAACGCGACAAAAAAAGAAGAAAAGTGAAGAAAAAAAAGAGACAGCCGGCGGCTGTTTGTAGGGTCTGTCCAGCGAAGGGACTAGCCGCGCCGGCCAGTGTTTCCGTGCGACGTGGCACGATCTCAGCTCTCCATCTCGCGCGCCCATCAACGATCCTCATCAACGAAGTCCAGCCAATCAGAAGGACTGGCCACGCGGCCAGTTATTCCCTCAGGTGCCAGAATTAATGGCTCGTGCCATTATAATATATCCATTGCCTGACTCGAAACACAAGTACTAGCTGGACTTTCAATAAAGGCTAAGTAATAAAATACTAGCTCAATGAAAAACTAATGATTCCAAAGTAGGGAATCATACCAAATATCATCATAAAGACAAACCAATCCAAAATTTATCAAAAGATGTTCCAAAATTTCAAAATAATAATAGTCAATTTCCACAACATTTTTGTTCACAAAGGAATCATTTTCAAACACTAGAGTGTTCCTCGATGACCATTTAACTCAATTAGAGTAGTACTCGGAGCCTTAGACCAAGCTTGACTCCTAAAGCAACCAAAATAAAGACCTTCAGTTCAGCCATTATGGGCGGTCGCCCAAAACTATCATGGGAGGTCACCCAAAACCCTTCCATCTCCACCCAAATCGACTGATCACCTGGGTGGTCGCCCAACCCAAAAGTGGCTCGGTCGCCCACTACCCCTGTTCTGTTGGAAATCGGCAGAATGACCTGGGTTTACAAACTCTTACCATTCCAAACTCAACCAAAATCTAACACTTCTATCTACCATACTAAGGTACTAAAACACCATAAAGCTTAAAAAGCTTATATAACAACACTCTAGAAACACACAAATCCAATAATGATCTAAAAAATCATATATTCACAAAAATGGATAAAATGTCAATCAACTCACAATCCAAACAAGAAGCAATATATGGCAATCAAAGCATCATCTAACTTAGAATGAACATTTTAGCATAAAAGGGGGGAAAGCAACCTACTTGGAAATTTATGAAAGGAAATGGAATTTGGATTTTCTTGGCTATAAACGATACTAGCGACGATCTAAACATTTTATATAAAAGGAGTATTAAGAAAATATGAGTAAAAGATGATCAAAATGAAGAAAATGAGATGGAGCTCTTACCTTTCACCAATGGAGGAGAGAGAGAGACTTTACTGTGTGGAGTGTGTGGTGAGGAGAAGAGAGTGAGGAGAAGGGAGGTATAAGGGAGATATTTAAAATAGTTTCACAAATTACCCCTCTACTTCTACCTTGAACACATAAACCCTTATAACCCTCTTTCAACTAAAGCCCCTAACGTCACACTTAGCACAATTGATCAATTAAAAAGCTAGGCATGAAATATTATAAAACACAAAAGGCACACAAAAATAAATAAATTAAATAAATAAATAAATAAATAAATAAATAAATAAATAAATAAATAAATAAATAATATTTATTACTAAGAAAATAGAGACGGTTTTCGGTCATGACATTCCCTCCTCCTTAAAAGAAAATACGTCCCGAATTTTAGAAATACTTGACCCGAATTAAATAGCCACGGATACTTCCTCTCTATCTCTTCTCGAAGCTCCCACACGTTGATTCTTCGACATTGTGATTCATCCATAGAACTCTAACCAACGCTATGCTTTTATTCCTCAACTTTTGAACTTTGGTATCAAGAATCTGAACCGGCGTTCCTCGTATGACATTTCAGGCTCTAAATCCTAGGTATCCTCGGTAACACATGAGATGAATCGTGCAAAATACTTGCGAAGCATAGAAACATGGAAGACGTTATGCAACCGGTCTAGAGAAGATGGTAACGCAAGTCGATAAGCAAGAAGTCCCACTTTTTCCAAACTCTCAAACGGTCCTATATACCATCGGAGCCGATTTACCCTTCTTCCCAAACCTTCGAATACCCACACTTCGGAGATACCTTCAAGAATACAAAGTCCCCAGTCTGAAAATTAAGATCCTGTCTTCGATGATCAGCATAGCTCTTCTGTCTACTCTGGGCCGTCTTCAATCGATCCCGAATAATTCTGACTTTCTCGACTGAATCCTGAATCAAATCAATACCCCATATCTTCGCTTCCCCGATCTCATCCCAACAGATAGGTATCTACACTTTCTCCCATACAAAGCCTCATAAGGAGCCATCTCGATGCTAGCCTGATGACTGTTATTATAGGAAAATTCCACTAAAGGTAAATGTATATCCCAAGAATCAGAAAAAGTCTACCGAACAAGCTCGTAAAAATATCTTCTAAAATCTGAATAGTCCTCTCGGATTGACCGAGCAGTCTGAGGTGGAAAGCCGTACTGAACCTCAAATCTGTACCCAAAGCTGCCTGTAACGCTTTCCAGAATCTAGAAGTAAATCGCGGATCACGATATGAAACAATGCTAACCGGAAACCCCATATAATTTCACAATCTCATAATATAAAGGGTCGCAAGCTTTTCCATCGAGTATCTGATATCAATCGATAAGAAATGAGCAGACTTGGTCAGTCTATCCACGATTACCCAAACACTTTTTATCATACTTCCTAAGGGTATGAGGTATCCCGTAACAAAATCCATAGTCACATGTTCCCATTTCCAATCCGGAATCTCTAATGGCTGAAGTAGTCCTGCGGGTCTCTGATGCTCAGCTGTGACCTGTGAAAAGTTAAACACTTCGATACATACTCAGCTATTCCCTCTTTATGTTGTCCACCAAAAATGTTGTTTCAGATTTTGGTCATCTTCTATTTCGTACTACCAGGGTGAATAGTATATCTCGATTTATGACCCTCATCCAAAACTTGCCTCTTTATACCGTCAACATCGGCACACACAACGTCCACGAAAGGTTAACACTCCATTCGAACTAATAGAAAATCCTTAAAGTTCTTCTCTTTCATTTTACCCATTATTTTCACTAACTCTGGATTTCTTTCTGAGCTTTCTTTATTCTCTGAATTAGGGTTAGAGATACGCTAATGTTCGCAAAAATAGCCCCATGTCTCGAATTCACGAGGACACCAGTCTCGAACGTTGGTAGTGGTGCCTAGGCACGTTAATAAATGTTGTAATTGTTATCATTTATTTCATATCAATAAAGAGATGTTTGATTATTATTGTTGTTCATGTTTACTTATAATAATCTCTGTCCCTAGTACTTGTAAAGCACTAGTATGAAGGCTAAATGATCATGGTATGATCAAGTTAGATTTATGGGTACTGTTTGGAACAAGGTACTTGACATGACCGCTGTATGAGATTTATGTCATGGTCTATGTCGAACATATATCTCATATTAGTTATCTCATTTGAATCCTTTGACATGAAGTTATTATAGTCTCCACTTGATGAACATTATGTTTGACATATTCAAACG